>JAUMJK010000123.1:0-368329 GCA_033558105.1 Coccyzus lansbergi | reverse complement strand
ACAGCGCCCTTCGGTCCTCCCCCTCGCCAGGCTACGTCTGTCTGCGTGTCTAGGCCACGCCCCCTACCGCCCACGCCCCTGTCCCAGCAGGCCATGTCCCCTTCCCAACAGGCCACACCCCTCCAGGCCACGTCCACCCATAGGCCACGCCCTATCTCCGAGTCACGCCCTCCCCAGGCCACACCCACCTCATAGGCCGCTCCCCATCATGTGTCACGTCCCCTCCCTCCCCGACCCTACGAACCCCCTGCGCCGCGTTCCCATGGCCGGGGCTCCTCGGCGCCTTCCTCATTCCTCATGCGAGAAGTGGCTACTATTACAAAAAGTGGAGTATCTTCGGTTTGAGCCAAAGTAAAGTTTCATTCAAGTAACCGTGATTCTTTTGAAAGCTAGACAGTGTCCCTCAGCCAGCGTGTTTTCTTTCAGACAGTGTTTTTCCAGACCCGGTTCATTCTTTGGAGATGAGAACGCCCTGTGTGCAGCATGGTCTGTGCTGAACAGATGTGTCTGCTCCTGTACTCCCCTCTGTTTTCAGTCTCTCCCCATCTCAAATGCAAGGTCAGGCAGAGCTGGTTCCAAAGCTCCAAATTCGCAAGAGTTTCAATCTTCCTGAAGTTCATAATAACATTAAAATCAACCCTTGGAAAGTAATAGCATATGCATCAGATTTCTGGGAAAATTTATCCACGTGCGCCTAAGTGTGAAATCCATTCTGTCCCAGCTCTTGTCCCACGGGACACAATGGATGGAGATTGCTCCCTCGTGTTGCCCAGACCGGATAAAGTGTGCTTGCTTTCTAACACTCCAAAATGAGCCTTGGAGAGTTTATTTGTTGGCATTTTTGGTGTCATTCCCTCAGCCCTGCCCTGTGGGAGCAGCACCCCTGGGATCCCTCCTGGCCATGCCCTGCTCTGGACTCCATGGCAGAGACATGGCCAGAACACAGCAGAATAGCAAGGGGCAGCACTCCCTCAGGGAAAGCTCAGAGGAGGTTTAGACTGAAAGTGTGGTGAAGCATTGGAACAGGCTGCCCAGGAAAATGGTGAAGTCTCCTTCCCTGGAGATGTTAAAAAAATATGTACATGTGGCACTTTGGGACATGGTTTAGTAGGCACAGCAGCATTAGGCTGATGGTTGGACTGGATGATCTGAGAGCCCTTTTCCAGCCTTAAGGATTCTACAATTCTATGAGTTCTCATAGGTGTTGGCTGCTGCAGCAGCTGGAGCTCAGGACACCAGGCCTGGTACACCAGCAGGAGTGAACAGACTTGGACATTGTTTAGTCGGCCAGAGACATCCCAAGCAGACCTCCTTAATGTTATGCAGTAATCAATACAGCATGAGATAGTCATCAAGTTAAGTTGTTACTTCAGACTGAAGATGGTGTCAGGACCTTAAAGTGCTGTATTACCTGCCCTGGGTGTCAGGACCTTAAAGTGCTGTATGGTCTAGACAGTCATTCAGGTAAATGCCAGAAAAATAAGAAGAGACATGGTTGTGCTTTGAATTAAAAGTTAGTGGCAGGTTGTCTGTTCTGTCCTTTAGTCCAGAAAATGCAAATAAAGACTGCAGAACGGCAGATATCTCCAAAGGGCAACAATGACAAAAGTCAATCAGCAGCGTGTTATTACTGGGATGGAATGAATTGCTATTCTCCTTACTTCCAGAAGGAGGTTGCTATGTAGCATCAGTTTGTCACAAAAAAAGAAACAGTTAAAAGTACTAATGCCTAGACAAGACAGCCTTCAGCTTAAGTATGAAGGTCTTTCTTTCACTCGTTTCTAAATTTTTCACAGATACACAAGGTAGACCGTAGGATTCATTGCAATGAAAACCTAGGAACCCATGATCTTAGTAAGATCTATAATGTCTTGGGACAGAGAGATTCAATTAAGAATAATTTAGTTGTTTTTGGGGAAAAAAAAAAAAAACAACTATACAAAACCCCTGCAGGTTTATCAGGGGAATAAAGTCTTGTGTTCTGGGAATCAGCAAAGCTCAGACTACATGGTCAGGGTGAGACCTGATACGGGTGGCACGGTAACCTGCAGTAAGATGAGAAGCTTCAAGCTGGTGCATCTGATTTGAGCTACTCCCAGATGAGTTTCTGATCTGTGAAGCCTAATCCAGCCTGCCAGTGCTCATTGTTGACAATAGTCTTGTCTTAAGCAGCTCCTGGTGTCAGTTGCTCTTATGCCACTACCTTAAGAGTGCCTATACGGTCATTTCTGGGATTATACAAACACTATTGGGGGATCCATGCAGGTAAAAGTAACCAACAGCTTTTTCATCACAGCTATTTTTAAACCAGTTGAGTTCCCTGATTCCATTCACAGTGCAGCTGTCCTGGCAGTCATACCAGGAGAGCTGATGTCAGAGAGCAATAAGGGCTGGCTGCACCCTCAGAGAAGGAAAGCTGCAAGAGAGGCATTCCCAAGGCCAGCAAATGGGGCAGGCCCAAGGTTTGGCCAAGAACTGAGATAACTCAGTGATCACCAGGCATGTCTGTGGTGGCAAAGCAAAGCAAGGCAAGGCAAGGCAAGGCACATCTGAGGTCCAGCTGGTCAGCCAGTCTACAGGGCACAATAAACAAGGCACAGCTAGAGACCACCATTAATCCAGTTTAGCTCAGACAGGGAGCAGTAGACCCAAGCTGAGCTTAAATGAAAATACACCCACCCCCAGACCTGTGGGCAGGTACTGTGGGTAAAGGCTCAGGACAATCAAGGCCTGTTAAATGTCCTCAGGGCCCTGAGGACTGAAGTTCAGCAGAAGGAGGGGAAAGGGAGTCTGTGGTAGCACGGTGGAAGCACCTCAAGACAAGCTCAAGTAGCCTCAACCTGAGTTGCTTGCTCCTGCCTTGCCACTATATGTTGTGTTGTGCTACTCTTCCAACCTCATTGTTCTATGATTCTATGATACTCCTCTCCTCTACTGGCTTTGTTCTCACTAGGTTTGTGTTTGGCTGTGTGATGAAGGAGCTGTGCAAGGGTTAGGAGGGACAGTCTGTTCATGCTGGCATTACCCTAGCTGGGGCTCATAAGAGAGAAACCGAGTGTGTCCAGGTAGGGACAAATCAGCCACAGAGGCCAATAGGCCAGTGTCATGCTTTGTCTCTGCCTGTCTGTGCTCAGGAGACATGGGGAGATACAGTGCAGGCTCCTTTCTTCTGTGGAGGGTGCAGTCTTAGGAAGCCTTGCTACAGCAAGATTACTCAAGCTTCTCTACCTCAGCTGGGTCCCTTGCAGGCCTTCCAGCCTATGCTAGTTGCTCCAAGTCCTGGCAAGGCTGCTGATCCTGTTCATCACTTTTACACAAAAGCAGCAGGAAGAGCATGCTGCTGGCCTGAGAAATAGTCAGCTTCTTTTTGTTGTCTTTGTCAGTACAGGAAAGACCTCCTGCTGCTGGCTGTTCCCTGCGAGCACATGCTATCACTGCACAATTCTTGCCATTTCCTGCATCTCATGCTTTGGTGCTGAATTTCATCTGATGTCTGCCCCTTTCCTCCTGGTTGCTGTGACACCAGACCCTGAGCCCAATGTAGCCTCCTAATCACCTCCTAATCAGGAATTGCCTTGCTGTTACCCACCTCTCAGTAAAACACGGCCCTCAGAATCATCCAGGAAAGCATAAGATGGTGAGCAGGCTTGTCCTTGGAGTCTGCTGTAGATTAGGGACACATTTACAGTACTGAAGTTTTGTTGTCTGAGGGTTAAGTTACTGTGAAAGAGAGTTGGAGAGGCGTGGCAGTTAAGTTCTGTGATGGGGATAAAACCTGCCCTGCATTTTCTGGTCAGAGCCAAAGGGAAAAGAAATTGCTTCTCTAAGTGTCTGTCCAGAAGCAAGATGGCAGAGCAGAAGAGGGATCATGCTGTCTTGTCACTATGCAGCAAAGAACATGAGTAAAAGGACTGTGCAGGAGAGGGATGAGAGGCTGAGTCCTGCTCTCCTCATATCCCTTGGCCTGTCATGCTTTTGCTGAACAAGAAAATTAGGGAAGGGAGACAGCAAATTCAGTAAACTGTTGGAAAAAATAACTGGGAGATGTATTTCTCATGGATCACAGTGTGAGTAGTGGGGTACCCACAATCTACAATGATGTCCTGGGGTGAGGAACAATCCCTAGCACAAGTGTATTACCTGTTTTCCCCCATTCTTACTGAGTAGTTTACAGACACTAACCAATCTGGATGTTTTCCAGTGTGCATAGTCAGTAACCCTGAGAGAAAGGTCTAATTGGTACTTCAGGATAGCCTGACAGTTTTCAATAGTGGAAAGAGCAAGCATATCCACAGGTGGAGGGGAGAAGGAAAGTAGAATCAGATAGAAAGCATTCTCCCTCTCACTAGAACAAGGGGCAGGTTCTCAGCACGTATGTCCCTTCCTGGAGTGTGAAGCCCAGTTTCCTGTGGCTTCAGGGATCATATAGAAAAATTTTCCTTGGCTTGGGTTAGGTTTCTGTCAGATCAGCAAGCTACCCTGCATTCCCATAGGGCCATATATTGCTAGGTTTGATGCAAGGGAAGCAGCTGGCTGAGGGTTGTGGGTGACCAGCCTTCCAGTGTGCCACAAGCAGTGTAATTAGTAGCTGCCTTCCTAGGAAAAAGTGGAGCACCGAGGCAGGCAGCCACATCTCGCACAGACTCCGTGAAATGCTTCCAGCAAGATCTGAGATAAGGAGCTAATATACTATGTGCAGAGTGAATATTTTGTTCAGGTTTGCAACTTACACAATTTTACTGCAGTCTTACAAATGTTGTGGTTTGGAGAAAAGCCAGCAAAGGTAGAAGGAACACACAAATTAAGGAACACACAAATTAAGGAACACAATGGATGGGGAACTCACAAGATATTGAGGAGCAGTCATGGCTGGGTTGATGCAATCTGGGGTTGACTTTGTGGCAGAAAGACTGGTCCTGCTGCACATACTGTCCCTTGCATCCTCTCTGGCAAGTGGCAGCTGTAGGTTGAGTTATGTCCTTAGCCTGGTCAAATGCTAATTGTGACTGCTTTGTTGAATTAATATTGTGTGCAGATCTTGTGATTTTAGAACTAAAATGTAGGATTAGCTTGAATAATAGCTTTTAGCTAGCCTGTGCATGGATACGTATGCTTAAGTAAGGACTGTGAGCAAGGCTGCAGAAAGAATGGGAAAGAATGTGAATGTATCTAATTAAGCTAGACTAGTACAATGATAAGAGAAAAAAAGGACCAGCTAGGTCTAGATGCAACCTTGAAGAGGAGCCCAAGGAGACTAAGAGCATGTGAAAAATTTTTTTGTGAAAAATTCAACTGTGAGGGTGACCTATGGCCTTCATCCAGAGACCCCTAAAAAAGACCCCCAGAGGGCAGAACATATGCACCTTGGGTAGGAAATTTATGTAAATAAATTCTGAGAACTGATTATAATAGATACAACTATTCCAGGAAAAATCTCAGAATCTATATGAGTATGTATAGTTATAAAAATCATGTACCAGCCTCAATAATTGCACACACATTAGGTGGCGCTATACCCTGCATACCCGATGTTGCATCAAACCATACCTTACATAATAATCAAATTGGCATTGAATATTGAAGTCTGGCTTTTCATGGCATCAAGAACATGCCTGAAGCAAAAGACAGTGACCCATGAAAGCAGGGCAGGATTAGCTAAGGAAAAGGTAAGCAAGGCAAGATGAAAAATATGTTGGTTTACCATGAAGCTCTTTCGAAAACAGTGCAAGCAGCACTGTCAAACAGGTTATTATAAAGGGTTTGGGTGCAGCAGGAGTAGGCAGCAGTACTTCAGCTTCACAAGCAGCCACAAGATGTAGAGGAGATGCAGGGCCGCTAGTGAGACCAACATCCACAGGAACGTGGATGTAGCGTTCCTTTGGAAGTGTGTGGCACCTGCAGGGAAGCCCTCAAGAGAATTTGAGAGAAAGGCCTAATGTGGTCACAGCTAGGGGCAGTGACTGTTTAGGGGTCAGCCTCCTGCCCAAAGTAGGGACAATAGAATCAGGAAGGAAAGAAGTAGTGAAGACAAAGGGGGAAAGCGCACAACCTGGAAGAACACTTCCAGCTAGTGGGATAGAAAGGAAACGTAGGGAGGAAGGGACCACAGGATTTGGAAATAGTTGGGCCCAGTGAAAGTACTGAGACTGAAGAGAGACTATAGCCCCCCACACTAAGGGGGAAGAAGTGCTGACCGCCACCACGCTGCTTGTGGAGAAAGCAAGTCTCAAGCTGCACCAGTAGTTGCCTTAAGCTTGATGATGAAAAGCAGGAGTCAGGCAAATAGATGTGCTGATAACAGCTTAAGTGATTTGACCTGAAATTTGGTTGTAAATGCTCACTGGAACCATGTTGCTTAGGCAAGATGTTTCACCAGAAAACCAGCCTATTTATTCCAGTGACGGAGCCCATGCTATTGCCCCCTCCTCCCCTGTGCCCCTTTTTCAGCAAGGATTTATTCATATTCTCCAGAAATGTCATATTCATGCTCTTTGAACTACTAAGAACCTAGGCAGCTTGGTAAGAGGTCTCAGTTCCTTGCATCTCCCAAGTTTTCCAGCTTCTTCTAGCCAGGTCCTGGGCAGTGGTGCAACCCTTGGCTGCAACTCTTTCTTTCTCCTTTCTTTTACCTTGGTGCCAGATCTCTCTGAAGACACTTCACTGCGTATCATGCAGCCTAACTATTCTTCCTTGTTTTACTGAACCTTTTCCACCAGCCTGTAGTGGGTTTTCCAACCACATTTCTATGGGTCAAGATGAGAGCTTTTAGCACAGGCTTTCTCTCAGGTTCTCCCCCATGAGTCTGCAGCCAGACTCTGTGCAGTTATCCTAGAAGTGGTAACCTACTAGTCTGAGTGAAGTGCTCGAGCCCATTATTAGCAACAGTACCAGCTTTCTTTACTAGCAGAGACAGGAGCAGCTAAGAGCTGCAGCTCTGGAAATGCAACTGAAGCAGCCTCAGTTCACACACATACCACACTTCCATCAGGGAGAACCTGCCTGGAATAACAGAGCTGAGCTCTGCAGCCTTGGGGTGGATGTGCAGACAGGGAGGAGCAAAGGGAATGCAGGACAGTTTGTAACAGCTCTGAGGTGTCTCTGCAGGATTGCCACATATTCACACCTGCTTCAGCGCTTAGCGCCAAGCAAACTAGCCACAAGGACATGGGATAGGGAAATAAGAGGGGAAAGTAAACTGCAACACCAGTGGCCCCCAGTGCTATGCAGATCTGTGGGAGAGCCACCGAGAGTTACACGCTAACTACAGCTCTCAGCTGCCATCACAGAGCACAGCTGTCCTGGGGGCTCTGCCACTCAGATTTGCCCACAGGGCAGAAACATCATTAATGGGTTGAGCAAGCTCAACAGCTGCTTTGGGAAATGGGTGTGATCTGTCATAGAGAATCTTTAGACTTCCTCTTCCTAGAAAATTCATGAACAACAGGAAACCCAGGCTTTCCATGATGCTTTAGAAATTCTCTTCCACAAAGATGTCAGAACCAAATTAAGTCTCTGCCAACCACAGATGTACAAGCTTTCCAGAAGGAGTGGCTTTATTAAAAAAAAAATTAAAATATGACTAGATAATGTTTTTGCTGTATTGCCCACCAGGCACAGAAACAGATCTGTATATTTTTACAGAAGCCACAGGGGAAGAACAGGCTTTATTGGCCTTCTGGAGTTCAGGCACAGCACTTAATACCTGCGTACACCTCTCAGTTCACACACAAAACTTTTGGCATGGCATGGATAACAAGTTTCAACTAGAGCCCTTGTGGTTAACAAACCTTCATTTGCTTCCATGGAAAAGTAAGTCTTGAGGCAGACCATTAGATGTGTTTGAACAGGGTTGTTTGGTTTTTTTTTTTCCCTCAGCCTTCCAGCTGTTTAGTTTTGATTTTGTTTTATTTTTTTCTTACACAGGCTCTTTTTTACTAATCCATCTGGTTTCAGGTAGCCAGGACTAAGTGTCATACTGAAATTTATTAGGTACAGTCCAGCCAAGCAGTTTTTCTTTCTTAATGTCTTGTCTCCTGTCCATTACTTCAGCTCTTGACAGGAATTTTTGGTGTATAAACATTGCTTTAGGGGACTTGTTCACCTAAGGTGCAGTATGTCAGTATTTCTGGATACCTTCAAGCAGCCCTCAATGATGAGGTGGTCATGTTTTCCTAGGACAAACAAGCCCATTCAGACTTTGTTCAGCAGAATTTCAGATTGTTTGCACTGTAATTAGAGGTCCTGTCCACCGGACTTTTCTCTCCTCGTAGCAGGTTCTGGCCACACCTCACAATCCCTAATTACAGCCTGAACGCAGAAGAATTGCAGCCAAGCCTCCACATTATCCTTCATAACTCCCTTCCAAAACTTTTTGACCTTACATGAAAGGTTAGCATCAGTGTTCGAGAACATCCAAGCTAACGAGGTAAATTTCAATATTCACTATAGCACATCTCAGGTCATTTTATCCTAGACTGTTTTTATCTGTGCTATCTCACAAGCCAGGCAGGCATCCTGTCTTCACATTCATGTGTTAGGACAAAGCAGCAACAAACCATTCAGTTGTGGGTCAGCAAGTGGAATGCTTGCACTTATTATAACAGGGACAATAGTTTACCTGGGATATAGTACTGAAAGCAGATACTAGATCTTTAATTAAATTCATGTGTTTACACACCAACTTCTAATTACATGGCACAAACTTAAAGGTTTCTTCAAATACTGGACCTAGAATAATAAGTAGATTCATAGCTAAATCCAGACATTTTTAATATCTGTTGCTTAGATCTTCAATTACCTTTTGGGAATACCGTCTCTTTCCTTGAGAAGTGACATTACTGATCCCAAACAAAATGCTGGTTTGCACCTTTCTCTCCCTGTCAGGAAGTACTGTGCTAGAGATACTTTGCACAATACCTTTCATCAACTGATGCATTTCTGTGGCCTCACAAAAGCACTGAACAGCATTGGTCTCAGAGCTTTTTGTCCATAGCAGACTCCATTTCAAGGCACCCAGTGTGCTGCCAGAGGTTAACTTCTGCTCTGTCTGGCAGGCAGGTAACAAGATGTCTGTGATACTTTAATCTCCCAAAAGTTTAATCTCCCATAAGCATTTTAATCCATCCATCCCTACCCTCCTTTTCAGTCTACACTTGTTAAATGTGCATTTTTGGTTCATTAGCTGCTGTTAACAGTCTGCAGTCATTTAATCCCAGATGCTCACCTTTGACTTCAGAGTCAAAGTCAGAGTATCTGCATCATCTCTTTTCCAAACAGTTCACCTTGGTCTGGTTGGTAGAGGCTTGACTGAGTTCTGAGTCTGACTTTAGCAAGTTCTTCACATGTGCTAACACAACAAAAATTTCACTACAGAAAGCTTCTGCAAACTCAGTGTGTTTCAACACCACTTTCAAGCACAGAGGTATCAAACAGCTTTTAAACTACTGCTTCATTTTGATTTCCCCCCCCAAAAAATACAGCTTTTCCTTTTCTGTTCCCTCAAGTTCTTGAACTTGTCACATACAGAATGAGTCCATCAGTCCTCATGTCTGAATACACACACCACTAGGATTAGGACCTCACTTTGTCTCAAGAGCCTCAGGGGCTTTAATGGGCAGAAAGATGGGCCAGACGAACATGCTTGACAGGCCCTCCCCCTAAAATGGCACTCAGCAACTGGGCATAAGTATCCCTGCAGCAGTTCAGAACTAAAAGAAGAGTTATCCTTCTACAGCTAATGTTGTGCCAGCCAGCAGGTAGCTTCCACACTCTGCCTCTCTTCATCACTGTGCAGGGGACTTAAGCAACACAGGGAGTGCACTTTTAGCATGTATAAGTCAAGAATATATAAGAGAAGGAAAAAGGATCTCTGGTACACACTCAGCATTCATGAAGAGAGGTATAGCCAAAATTATCTAGAAGCATTAGAAATCCCAACAGATATTACTACATTTCAGAGTCCAAAGCAGAACAGCACTGGAATGAGGCCATCTCTGTTAATACCAGCCTTGACTGCAGGGCAATGTTCCCTAGCTCAGGAACATTTAATCAACTCCAACCTGCTGCTAGACAGTTATGTTCACAACTTGTTAACCTGAACAGTCACTCTGTGCAAGACAAACCTCTGGCTCCTGTCCCCAGGCTACACTATAATAAATCTGAGGGCAGTGGTAAGAGACATGTAGGCTGTTGAAACTGTATCACTTATACTGTCTGCCTTACCAGGGGAGCCAACAAGCCTGCAGATGAAGGATACTAAAGACTTCTGAGAGAAATGGGGCAAGAAGTATGAATTCTGCCAGTCAGCTTGATTGAGCCAAAAAGTGGAAGCACCTCTAGAAGCTGGCACATCCAAAGTTCCTTGAACAGGAAGCTTGGGGGCAGGGCAGACCCTATTACCCTATTGATGCATATGCATTGAAGCCAAGAAAGCATCCTTTTTCTGTTCTGAAGAGCTGCATGTGTCATTCATCTCCCTCCAAGTGTAAATCAAGAGGATCTGTTCCCTTCTGCACTCCTATTGTGCTCACAGTCAAAGATGATGTTACTCATTCTTGTTTATTTATTAGAAAATCCCTACAGTTCTATGCATTTAAAATGAAGCATTAGTTATATGGAATACGTGCCCTCAAAGTCCAGAAGTTGCCGGATATCCTGCAAAGGTGGACTGGGGCCAACAGTGACCTAGTGACCTCTGCAGGAGATAATGGTACGGCTGTGAGACACTAGCAGGGCAGTAGCAATCATGATCCAACCTTTTCAACATAGTTAGCAGGATAGAGTCCAACTTGACCATTAAGAAGTCGGCCCTTGCACCAGCCCTGCTCATCTTCTTCACTAATCTTCATTAGTTCTTCCCCTAGAAGCAAGAACAATCATTAGGAAGCAGCCCTGGAAAAAACTTCATGACATTTTTCCTTGCCTCAAAGGTGTTAATAAAAAGCAAGACCCATTGGTCTGAACTACCACACTTACATCCTCTTATCACATTGTTTCATGCTGCACAGTTTAACTAAAGCCAGAGTTACTGACTTCTTTGGTATCCGTGCTCAATACCATTCCCAAGGAACTCAAACTTTCACTTCTGCTGTTGAACACCAGAAATTTGTGCCTTGTATTTCTGCCAGCTTTCTACTCCCCAGAGGGACATGCTCACCAGCCAGACAGATCAGAAGGATCTCAGATTTCTTTCTTGGTGGCTTCTCTGTAGCAGGCAGGAAGGAAATGCAAGAGACTACTAAGATCTAGCTCTTGGGACCCAAAATGGCTATTCCATGATGGAGCATCTGATTTGGTCAGCACGGCATGGTATCAACTCATTCCTCAGACTATGACCAGGAAAAGCTTTTAACCTCCCTACATTTACTTTGGGAAAGGGCAGAAAAGTCCCTTTCTCCACCAGTAGTAAGTGGTCAGGAAGGTCTGACTACATCAATAGGCACATCAGACACTGACAGAGGCTCAAAACAAGAGTCATCTGCTGTTAAGCTTAAGCACTACTGGTGCATGCTGCTCAAGGCAGATTCAAATAGGGGATGACTAAAGCTAACCAGTCATGCCTCATTACATCTGCTACGTGGAAAGAGCAGAGTCACTTTCTAGAGCATCCATAACATTTTAAAGCAACAAGTTAGTGTTAGAAGGTTTACTAGTATGGTAGCACTGCAGCATAAACTTTGACCTCAGGCACAAGTTCCTGCTACCAACAGATATCAGTGCCTTCTTAAGAGAGGTGTGTTTTGGAGAGGTGTAGTACAGCAATACCATGCAAGACTCAAACCAAGCAAGATTAGACACTCTCAAGATCCAAATGTCCTCTTTCATTTGGAGAACATGGCACATTCAAACTAAATTTAACTGGAGGAACAAAAGGGGAAGGATCTGTTTGCTCCAGCATTCTCTCTCAGTCAGCCCTCTACTGGGAGCCAGGATCTCCACTCAATAGCCAATTTTGACCAAGTTTGCATAGCTGTTTTTTGCCAGCTGAACTCTGCTTTGAGCAGTGCATGTGAGTCAGCTGAGATTTCTCCCAAAGAATGTCTTCAGTTTACTTCATCAAAAGGACAATCCAGACCACCTACATAATTTTTGTATCAATACCACAAGAAGGAGCATTTCATCAAGTCTCAAGATACACTGCAGAGTAAATGCCTTAAATAGGCATCAGGAAGGATGATTTAACAGTAGGGGTCTGCTCCACCTACACTGTGACAGAGGCCCAGGCAGGCTCTTTACGTGGCCTCACTGTTTCTTGTCTAGAACAGGGTGGACTGCCCAGCACATCATCCACCTCACAGGAATTGGCAATAGGTCAGGCCAGGGGAAGAAGAATAATATGTTTTCATGTGGGACATCCCACACTTAAGAGTGTTTCAATCATTCAGTCAACCCGAGTACAGACAGTAAAAGGTCAGTAAGAGATTAGTGCTTCTGTACCTGCTTTAAAGCTCAGCTCATCAGCCTCCTGTCCTGTGTAATCATATAGCGCTCGTACCCGTACACCTGGTAACTTTATATCCTCCTCATGTCCATTGGCATCCAGGCACTTCTTGGGAGTGTCCTCATCTGACCATTCCGAGATGTCTTCCTTCCCTCCACTGTGTAAAGTGAAAGGAGAGGGGAACAAGATAGTAATAAGGAGACTTATCTCTTGCCTGTCTCCTCTTGAAACATGCACCACCCTGACTCCCACTGACACTGCAATACTATAGAACAAGGTGCAAGAGGTCCAACAGCCATGTGAGGGTGAACAAGGAGAAGAGATCCCAAGAAATACTACATTTGATCGAAAGCATCCCAGCATTAGAGCCTCAAGGGTAACTAATCCTCAAAGTATTTTCACACATGCACAGTCTTCATGACCTCATCTCACTCTAGCAGACTCTCTCATCCAAGAAAGGTTGGTCCTAACAAGAGCCCAGCCATGTCTAGAGTTATTCCAGCCAAGAACAAGATACACAGGAAAAGTCATGTCTCCTATCCCAAAAAGACATGTCTAGAATGCTGTTTTCCAAGTCAGGAATAAGAGCAGAGAGGAGAAGTAGTAGAGAACAGGTAGATAGAACCCAAAAAACCCTGAAGAGGCTGTGTTCCATACTAACTTCACATGCGTGGGTGCCCCCAGGCTGTCATAGAAGATGCTGTTGTGCTCCTCTTGGTAGGAGAACCTGTAGATTGGCAAACAGGGCCCCTGAATCCAATAGACTGAAATACAGTAGTGGTCTTGAGACATCTCTATATGCCTGTTTTCTGCCCAGTTCACTTAGGCTAGAGTCTACCTTTTAAAGCAGGATGGCCATGGGAATTGCAGGATATGAGTCTCTTCAGCCTCTCCCTGTTCTCCAGCTTGCTTCCTACCAAGGAAAGCAGCTATATCCAGACTTACCAGGTAGTACATAGCACCAGGAGAGGAGGGGAGGAAAAAAAAAAAAAAAAAAAATTCGATGCCTACGCTTAGGATGTAGTGCAACTCACTGAAAAAGCTGCCAGTTCAACTCTTCTCATTCTGTCAAGGATGAAGAGGAATCAGGGAAATGCATGCCTGAAGTTCACACAGCATTAGTCTGATTTGGCCTGATCTCATCACTACAAGGGTCTTTACAAGGAAGGCACCTTGTGAGGCAGTAAATACTAGACTAATAAAAGCAGTTATCCTAAACCTCATTTTCTTTCCTGTCTTTTCCAGATTGGTACAGGCAAGACTATGGACAAGACTGTATCCCAGACTTCAACCCTTACCTTTGACTTGTCTGCAGAGGGGTCTGAGTGACAACACCATCCCGTGCAGGCAAAATGCTGGTCAGTGTGACATCATCAGCCATTTTGCCACTTTTCTCCTTCTTGGTGATCAGTCGCTGTGTTTCAAGGGACCATTCCTGTTCAGAGTGAAGCAATAACATCATCAAGCCACTCACAATGCTTTGTGCATCTTTTCTGACCAGGATACAACACCAAGTCATACTTCAGTTGTGGCTGGGCTAGTCAGCCAAAAGGCCTTGCTAGCATAGCAGGCTCACTCTTGTTGAATCCCAAAGCACAATAAGAGGAACTGTGACAAAATTATAACAGGAACTTGTCCCAGGGCCCTGAGTACCAACTCCTGTTGTTTGACCTTGCAGCTGGATGGCTGAGTATTTGCAGCTTGGCAGGGTTGCAAATGGCCCTTTGGGCACCAAAGAGCTTGCAACACAACAAAAATTTTCATAAAGCCTAATATCCTGAGCCTGCTGAGCAAAGAAAGTCTTTTCAACACTAAACTAGATCCAACAATTTCAGTAAAGCAGCTAAACATTTGGAAACAGTAATGATATGCTCTAGAATGCTACATCACCTCAAACTGAGGCCAATTCATTGTCATGCCTGGTCCATAAGTGTTGCGCCACCACTTCAGGTCCTCCTGGTTGTCTGCAGCAATGATGACTTGGTAGAGATCTCGATACAATGCATGAAAACTATGACCAAGAACATACAGAACAATCAATAACAAGTCCCTCAGTAGTTCCCCAAAAGTCAAGTAGGAAGGAAAAGTACAACCTCATGCACAATTACATAACACTCAAAGTCCCACAGGGCTAAGGATGCTAGAACAGCACCTGATCAGGCCTAAGAAAACAAAACCACCCTTACAGAAGGGTCAGCCTGCCAAACAGGACAGGCTTGTTAGGTGTGGCAGTGGCTAACAACTGCCAGCTCTCAGCACAACTCATCAGATAAGCACTGAAAAAGCCCAGCACTTTCATGCACACCGACAGGGAGGCAGCTCAGATTTGTTCCTTCCACCTTAAGGCATAGGACCACAGAAGCTTTTTTGGCTGCACCTATTTCACCTCTGTAAACCCTACTTAAGGACAACTTGGGGGCTTAGATTTATTACCTCACAAAAGGTCTTTTTACTCAGGGCAGAACAGGTGCAATACCTATAGATACTAGAAAGTAACACAGCCATATTTCTCAGACTGGGATTACATATAGCAACATGGAGGCATTTCATAGAGCAGAAACACACCCATAGGGGAGTACTGGACAGCAGTGGAGGAGGATGGGTTCAGAGACACAAAGAATCCTATCTGAGGAGCTTGGCACTGTCCAAGATCAGACACACCACCACTGGTCAGCCTAAAGGGACCAAATGCCAGTTCTAAGACACACTTGGAAGGGGAAAGAGCAAGACCTGCCTGATGCAAACAGGCAGCATCCTTTCACAGACACTCCAGGTTGGCAGGCTTTCCTCCTGTGTCAGGGCTAGTACCTTTCATTGGTGGAGAGGTTGAGATGCTGGTGCAGATTCAGGAACATCTCCTTAAAGAAGCACAATCGCTTGTGCTCTGCTTCCTGACAGCCCTCAAACACTTGTTCCATGTCCTCCATGTAGCGGGGATTGTAGCGGTTCAGCTCTTCCAGCATCTTCTCATATTGATCCTTGCACTGTATCAACCCAGGAGAAACAGCAACAGCAAGATGTCACATCAGTGACACTGCCCCTGCTCTGGCTTGGAACTAACAAGTTGGGTTTTTTCCCCCCTGCATTTCTGAACAAGCACACCACAGAAAAACTCCACAGCTGGTATCCCAGTCCACTGCCCTTCTAATATTCCTGCAAGTTCCTTGTTCTTCTTTGCCACCCTCTTCCAGAGGGGTCCTTCTGCATTTTCACACTTTTGGACAAACAAACCAGCCACATTTGGTAGCCAAGTCTTCAACTCTGCAGCTCCTAGCCCCTGCACTAAATCCACCCTTCCCCTGCTTTTATATATTTATTTATAGATTAGATCTTATCAAGGACCAGAGATAGAGAGACCTTAGACTTAGCCACTGAAGTCTCAAGTCTAGCTCACTAAAACCTCGGAAAATGGGATCTCTCACCTCCTTACGTATTTCAGTAGGAGCCATTTCACTGAGTGACCTTACAACTCATGCTTTTTCCTCAAGGAGTATCCTTGTGACTCACATTCATACAACACACTCACCTTCTCAGCTTCCTGAGTACACTTCTCTACACGCTCCTGCAACTTGCGAAGCTGTTCCTGTGAGACAGACGAGTCTGCCTTGGCATGGTTCTCCCTTGTATGGGCTGTCTTTTCTTCCTTCCGAGCTGCATGATAGTTTTTCTTAGACGTCTCCACCTGTAGGAGAAAGGTGTAGAGAAAGCCATGATCCTGACCACATTGATCTGTCTCCATTACTCAGAGAGGACACTTGAACATTTGTTACAGTCAGCAGTAATTGTTTCAGAACAACATAAACAGGAATGCCAATTTGGCATTTAGCAAACCATGCTCCACAGGGTGGAGGTACCTCCAAATGATCTCTGCAGTGCCCACCTGCCATGCAGGAATACAGAGCCTGTTACCAAAGTCTTCCCACATGGAAAAGACGCTACAGAAGCACCAAGTATAAGAAACCATCAAGACATCTCTCCCTTTGGTATTCTCCACTACTCTGGCTACACCCTGTGAGAGCCACTGGGCAAAGAAACAATCAGGAGCCAGCTTGACTGCCCTTATCACTCCCTTCCCCATTCACATTTTGCTCACGTCTTTCATCTTTTTCACCCAGGGTTTCTGGGCCTTGCGGAACCCATCCTCTGCCTCCTTTGTCTCCTTGAAGCCTCCAATCATCTGCTTGTGGTAAGTCTCCTTCTGCCAGGCCTTGATCTTATCGGAGTCTTCACCAGCCAGGTGGCTCCGGACAGCTAGATGAATTTCACTCAGTTTATCTGCAGCTGTCAGGAAAGCATGCCAGGCCTTCTCAAGGGTACCATACTGTGGACCTGCAGGAACAAGCACCAGAGGGACTCTTACACCTCTTGTCCACCAAAAGGAATATAGATGCATTTCCTCCTACACAGATCTATCAGTGTGGAGTCACCTCCTTAACTCTCCCCCCACCACACAAGACAGCACTGACTGGTTTCCACATGGTCCCAACAGGCCGCACCTAAACTGGCTGTCATAGCTGACCAAGACAGGCATTTCTTTTGAGCAACCTTAGCAGTCTCAGATGCTGCCTGTTAGAAAGTTTCTGTAGGAAATTCTCATCACAGATCTGGCCTGAGATAACACCACTAGTTCATGGCTAAGTTTCTGCTTCACAGAATAGCAGGGACATCTGCCCCAGTGTTCCCTGTTACTTTGAGATGCTATCAGTCTGAGCCCACTGCACTAAATCAGAGCATTATTACTTATTCTCTGAGTGTAGAGGGAGGAGAGACAGGTAAGTCATCCTTAAAAAGAGAGATCTGCAGCTTGATTTAAGACTTAGACTGTTCAAGGACTTGCCAAAACAAACAAGTTGAGTTCTGTTTTTCTTAAAACCAAATACCTGACAACACAGAGAACACCTCCCTGTGAATCAGGGGGCTGGCCACAAAAACTACACACACACACGAAAGGCAGACAAAAAAAGTCACCCCCTACCAGGAGAAAGGAATCCTATCCTCCAAGGATACAGCATCACACATTCAACACACAGGGAATAGTTCAATGATTGCATCCTGTTCCCAGTCCAACCTGCCAACCTTACCTTTCTCCACATTGGTCCTCCACTTACGGGACCACTCTGTTAGCTGCTGAGCATAGTTCTTCTCTATCTTGGCTCGCTCCTGGAAGCAGGAGATTAAGTCATTGCAGAGTCGGTACCCATCATCCACACGTTTCACTGTCCGCCTGTAGTTTCCAGCCTGAAATTTCATGCAACATTGTTATTTATACTGAACAGACAGAAGCAGGTCAGTCATTGCATAGGGAGGTAGCACAGGCTCTTCTGAAGCCAGCTGTCCTCCTCTGGCATTCTCAGACAGGCACAGCAATGAAGGGAAGACGTAATGCCTAGCTTGCCTCTCTCACAGCTCAGATCAGCACCAACTGGACAAGAAACTCTCCTCCACAGATGCTGTGGAATGAAAGGGTCACCTCCTCCCTGCAGTTACACACTGTTACTGAACCTCCCCATAGTTCCTCCCTTCCACTCCCCAAGGGTAATATGTCACTCAGGAACCTGAAAGCCAACCCCTAAATTCCACAGGTGGGAGGTAAGAAGACATTCCTTCCTCCCTCACACTCCGATTATCCTTTCTTACCTCCCAGAAACTGCCCCCAGGAGCCTCCCCACCAGCATCATCTTCTGATGACATCGCCCCCGTTTTCTTGCAGCAGAGAATTTTTGCGGATTTCAGTTAAGCTGAGAAGAGAGAAAAGTCATTTCTAACATAGCACTGGCTGAGCTTTTGCAGAAAGCACAGTTCCCCATGACTGTAATAGGTGGAGGAGCCCAACTCTCTGCCCTGCAGGCAAGTACTGGCATCATTGCACCTTCAGCAGCAGATGGCCAGATTCAGCAGAGACGCCCAGGATAGAACCTGCCCCCTCCCTCCCTGCAGACAGATGGCCTCCTCAGCAGACTTGTATCACACTGGGAAAGGATGCTGAAGACAACATTGCCAATCTTCAGCTGTACAGATACTGGAAGTGTTTGTGAATCCAACATCCTTCAGCACCACCAGACACCTCTGCAGAGATTCCTTTCTTAACCAAGGCCCTCAAGAGGGTAGCAAAAGCTACAGAAACTAAGGAAGCAAAAAGTATTTGAAATCTGCCTTGAAAAACTTTAAATAGTTTTTCTGTCAATGGAGATGATTCTAGCTTCCCAGTGTGACTCAGGATTACGGGATTACAACTGACTGGAGAAAACAAGGCTGAGCAGTCAGCAGGCAGGCATGTCTTGAATGGGAAGAAGCCCTAAAAGCTGCCCTCCAGATGAGCTGGGCTTGAGTAGAACTACAGAAACGTGCTGGGACATACCCAGCCAAATGGCACTGCAGCACACATGCCTGCAGCACTGCTTCCCTAGTCCTATGGAGCTGGTGTTTTCATTACACTCTCACTGCATTAGGCTCAAAATCTAGGCTAGAAAGTAAAAAGTTCATCTCGCCCTCTGTTGCCTCAACTTTTGCCCATTCCTCTGTACTAGTCTGCACTGCTAGTTTGTTCCTGTCAGGGTGTGACACTATGGATTCCTTGGGGAGAGGCTCTGGGCTGCTCTTGTGCAGGAATGAGAGAGGGAGTAACAAGAAAAAGCTCAAGCCCAGTCACTCTCACACAATCCACTCCATTCTTGGCAAGACTGGGTTAATGCAGCAGAGATGTCCTTTGCTGCCACTTCTCCTCTTGCACATTTCTATTTATAAAAAGCCTTCCTCACACCCCAGAGAAGTATCTGCTCATTCTGCCAGCCCACAGAGCAGACAGCAGGGAAGATCAGGTCAAGAGTCCAGAACTCCCACCTTCTCAGTGGAATGAACCACACAGTAAAGCACCCCAGAACTGACTGCAAGAATTTCCTATATTTCTTCTGGAAATTATTTGGCTCTGTTTGCCCAGTTTTATTCCCATGGGAAGCGACAGGAATACGTTAATGCCGCCCTTCTGAGTTTCTCCAGAATGCTGGAAATGCTTAATTCCAGTCACAGAAGCAAGTTGTTAAAGGGGACATGACACCCAGGGTGCACAAACCTCGAAACTTTAAGAACACCTCCACCCATGCCACCAGCTGTCCTTGTTCTCCCTCCCCACCATTCCTCAGCAAACTCCAAAGCTATCTCAAGTGCTTTCAGGGCATGCAGCTCTACCCTTGTCCCCAGTACCTACGTACCTGAAAGCAGAGACACAGCAGGGGAGCAATGGGCAACTGGCAAGTACGTCCTAAGTTCTTCAGATTCTGTGGAAAAGACTGGAGGAGAGAGATGGGTACAGTTAGACACTATTGCTCCTACGTGGGGATGCTGCCTGTTACGATGCATTGCAACCTTAGGCATGTCCCCCTTCTGCCAGCTACTAGGAGGGGCACCCTTTGATATAGCAGCTGCAGCCACTGTGTCTCCTGAGATGCCACGTTCCGGCACGTCAGAGAGATGCCAAATCCCTGTGTCACAAGATCTAGCTCCATGTGTGGGAAAGGTAGCATCACACAACAGCTGAGCAACAGGAACAGCTCAGGCCAGAAAGGCCTATAAAATAAGCACGTTCCTCAGGCACCATACATGGGATCAGGTCCCCCCCATCGATGCAGAGTGTCCAGTTTAGCAAGCCCCACTGCCTCCATGCAGTGCTGCTAGCACTTTTTGCACATTGCTGCCTTTGGGAGAAAAAGTGAAAGACAAACACACACACCTTCTCCAATCTCTTGTTACTGAAGGTAAAGCAGATTTACGTACAAGAGAAAGGTTTTGAAAACTTTACATTTTATAAAAACCCCAAACTCATAAGAACGCATGTAGGAGAGCATCGAGTACTGCCCTGCCAGCAGAGGTTTTTTGCCCCTTGAGTCTGTAGGCTGTCCACAACCACATTCTCAGAAATACTTCATTTTGCCATTGTAGCATCATGACTGTCATCAAATTTCTACAGAGGAAAGGGAAGTAAAAGGTCTGCAGATGCTAAGGGAAGCAAAGGCAGAAAGAGACATTTTTGTTTACCTCGCATTCACTTCCCTGAAGATTCACTTCAACATCCAAAGTATATTAAAAAAAAAAAGGAGGGGTGGGGGGGGTGGCAAAAAACCTGCTCAGTCACCAGTATCCACTCAGTTGAGGCTGGAAGGTTACAGCAACTAAAAGTTAACACAGCTGAGAGCAGAAGGTGCAAAACCTAGGAGGAAGTAGGATTTTTAGCCAGATATTAGGACAGTTTTGGAGGAGGAGTGAAAGAAAGTAAGAAAAAATGAGGTAAGAAAGGAAAGTAGACTGGGTTACTGCAAACAGACTAGTGATCTTTGGTGAGGAAGGGGTGGGAGGAAATGAGTTGGGACGCTTTTGCATGATCCAGGTCACTGCTTAAAAAGTTATAGATCATCATAGACTTCCAAAGAACTTTTTGTTGTCCCTAGGAAAAACAGATGACATATTCCTGAAATCGTCAAGATTTTAAAAAAAATCTTCATTACTAGTTTTGTAAAAATATACTTAAATCTGCCCTAGATCCTTCCTTTTTCATGATTAAGGTACAGAAATTAAATGTGACACATGAAGGCTGTATCACTTTTCCCACCCCCCACCCCCATTTTATCAGGAAGCAATGAATCACAAACATGCCTTCCATCTCTGGTTTGCAATTCAGGCTGACTACAGAGTGCTAGAATCCAGGGGCAAATGTGGAAAAGTGTTGTGTCAGAGTGTGCTTGCTTGTCTGAAGGACAGTCAAGAAAAAAAACCCAAATCCATTCTTACTGCAATTTCCACAGTAAGTTTGAGCCATACCTACTTATTTGCTCAGAGGTTAAAAAACAAATTACTTTGGTTAACAGGCTCTGAAAAACAGAAACAGGCTTTTGTCTAGAAAGATGCCAGGAGGAGAGGGACTTGGGGGTGTTGGTCGACACCCAACTGAACATGAGCCAGCAGTGTGACCAGGTGGCCAAGAAGGCCAATGGCATCCTGGCTTGGATCAGAAATGGCATGACCAGCAGGTCCAGGGAGGTGATTCTCCCTCTGTACTCAGCACTGGTGAGGCCGCTCCTTGAATCCTGTGTTCAGTTCTGGGCCCCTCACCACAAGAAGGATGTTGAGGCTCTGGAGCAAGTCCAGAGAAGAGCAACGAAGCTTGTGAAGGGGCTGGAGAACTGGCTTTATGAGGAACAGCTGAAAGAGCTGGGGTTGTTTAGCCTGGAGAAGAGGAGGCTGAGAGGAGACCTCATTGCTCTCTACAAGTACCTGAAAGGAGGTTGTAGAGAGGAGGGAGCTGGCCTCTTCTCCCAAGTGACAGGGGACAGGACAAGAGGGAATGGCCTCAAGCTCCGCCAGGGGAGATTTAGGCTAGACATTAGGAGGAAGTTTTTCATGGAAAGGGTAACTGGGCATTGGAATAGGCTGCCCAGGGAGGTGATTGATTCACCTTCCCTAGAGGTGTTTAAGGTATGGGTAGATGAGGTCCTGAGGGACATGGTTTATTGTTTGATAGGAATGGTTGGACTCGATGATCCGACGGGTCTCTTCCAACCTGGTGACTCTATGATTCTATAAAATATAATAGTAGCTGTGCTGGATCAGACCAAGTGTCTTCACAGCCTTTGTAGGCAGGAGTCAATGCAGATACATTCCCTCAACTTGAAGGCAGAGTAAGCATACGCAATGCCTGCCTAAACGCTCTCCAGGTCTCTAAATGTTTCTGGACAGGAACTTCCCAAGCTGGATGTGACACCTGTGAATTTAGTAATACTCACTGAATTTCTCTTCTATTAATTTCTCCAACCTGCTTTTGAACCTACATGACTTTTCAGCATCCACAATATCCTGTGGCAAAGTATTGTACAGCTTAAGGCTATATTGTAGTCATCGGTGCAGGAGCTAGGCAGGAGCTACATGTATATTACAATAAAGTAGTATAAAATTTCTCAAGGCTGATCTCCACAACCTGAATTGCAGCCAGCCAAGTACACATTTCCATAATGGTTGTACAGGCTTTATAGAAGTCCAGAAAAAGTTAGCCTCGTTGAAGCAAAACGGTCAAAGAACAAGGAGGACCCTTTTCTGCCAGGCTTTTTCAGGACTTTACATACCCCATGAGCCCATGTCAGTCAGCAGATCAAATTGGATCTGCATGCAGACATTGGGAAGGTAATTCAGACTGCACGCAGAAGCTAAAGAACAGCTGCTGCTGTCACCCTGTGCCCTAGGAGAGCAAATAGATTGCCACTCCACCCCCTCATGCCTAGCTATTCCCAAAACACAGCATGAGTCATGAGGCACCAAAAGCTCGAGCCCAGGGGAAACCAGAATTTGACAGAAAAAGCAAATAGGAGTTATACATGTCAAAGCCGGAAGGCTGTTCTACAGCAAAGTAGAGACGCACAGGCTATTTTGTGGACACCCTGATACAGCAAGAGCCACCACACGATTCAAGAGGGTTGACCAATCCTGTACAGTGCAAGCAACTTCGCTAGAGTTATAGTCGGTCAATTAGAGTTATATGGGTCAGCACCGCATACAAGACACTGATGCCACTGCAACCTCTGTTTAGAGGTAGCTACCTAGAAAATCATATTTGCAGAGCAAAGGAATGTTTACCCCTACCTTCCCACCTTCCTCTTTCAGTTACCACAGTTAAGAGCTACTTGAGACCTCACCACAGCTCCTGCAAGACAAGCTTTCTAAAGGAGGAGGAAGAGAGTGACTACACCTCTATTCAGTTCATACCTGCACACAATACTCACAAAGGCATTATACACCACTGTGACCAGCAACATCAGGCAGACAAACTGAACAAGTTATCAAAAAATGGCTTCTGGCCTTTCGCTGCAGAAAAGCAGAATTGCTCATGGCTGCCTCACCAGCACTGAGCTCCACTCAGGGAAACGCCAGTCATGGCAGAGCTGTTTCCGCCCTTAACCATGTCATTAATCTCATCCCTACTCCAGTCAGTCACACACCTCGGACCATGGCTCCCTGCCCTCAGACCAAAGTGTTAAGCTAAAAACTTACCTTTCAAAACATGTGTGAACCTGGCAACATGCTACAAGGTATGTCTCTGCATTTTGTGTTTACACAACATTAAGTACAACAGGGTCCTGATCCACAAAACTTTTAGACCTAATAGTAATAATCACTCTTTACTTCAGAAGCCTTTCCCGAAGGCAGGTAAGTCACAGGGATTCTCTTTCCTCTACACCACACTCCCATTTTCCAGCCTCAAAATGCCTAAGGCATCACTTCTCTGTACCACACAATTGCCTCTTGAGGCTTCTCCCAAGAAATTGTTTTCCTAAGTCTGCCAAGAATAAACCTCTGAACTCCACTGAGCTCAAAAAAGGGCTGAGGCTTTTTTTTTTTTTCTCCTGTTAACTTGATGTCAGAATGTATCTACAGAGCCAGAGTCAGGAGGTTCCACATGACTCCAACAGTGTAGTGAACTGGATTGTTGCTGGTACAGCAGTGCTAGGAAGGTTCCTGATGGAGAGAATGAAATGGGGCATGAGACACGGTGCCCTTTCCAGACTCACTGCCTCTAGAAATGCACATTCAATAGTTCTGAAGCAGTGACTGCAATGATGCCCATTAACATGCTCTCCACTGATACTTACAGGTGCACTCACCTGTGTGAAGAGGGGACAGTTCTCTACAGCTAGAGAGGGTGCCAAGTAACATGAAGATCCTCCAAAATTTCCCTTAGAGATATTTATCTTATTGCTGTGGTCACACCCTGAGTAGAGTCACCTGACTGGAAAAGGGACTAAGAGCCAGTGTTTCCCAGCCGCTCCCTAAAGACTGAAGCCTGCCAGGTCTGCCTAATGCAGTTTCGAGAAAGATTTCAGCTATCTCTACAGCCAGGAAGAAGTCAGAGAGCCATCAGGCAGAACAGTTTACTACACACAAGGGTCACTTCAGCTACACGCAAGCCTGTAACAGAAGCCATTCTTTGACAATGACTCTTTAGTGATCATGTGGTTGTCTACTAGTAAAAATCTCCATGATTATACTGCATTAGCAAAATATTGTCAAGATCCTGTTCCACTTAAAAGGGCTGACCTGAGTCTCCTTTACTGCTTTACTACTCTTATTTCAGATCACACCTTCTTTATATTGCTATTCTTCACATTCAGACAAAGCTGATGTACTGAGGACAGATATCTCCCTGTGTATTACCCCAAGTTGTTGTCAAAATGTTCATTCAGAATTAAATACTATCCATATTCATTAGCTATTCCCTCTCAGGTTCTCAGAAGCCAAGGCTGCAAGTTAGGCTTCCAAACACATGTTGCTGCTGATCTAAGGGTTAGGATTCCTTGCAAGCATAGTGTTGCCAGGCAGAAATTGTTTCACCAAAGAAAGGGTAAATTCTGCTTTCTTTTCCAATATGATGTAGGAGATATTTAGCATTATGTGAACACAGATCTGTCCTGGTTAACACAACAATACAACAAGTCCATGTTAATGAAGGAACGTATTGGGCTATCAAAGTCTGTGTTGGTGTCCCTCTTAGTTGTTCTTCCTATGAAAAATATTATTCTAATCACAAATATCTAGAGAGTTAAAGGAGATGGGGTATCAGCATCAGACTACGAGGTACTAATACTGTAACAGGGCAACAAGCCATGTCCATTTGTTATGTTCACGATGGTTGCTGGAATGATATTGAGATGTATGATGTGTCTATGTTTAACAGGCAGCTACAAATAGGAGCAGCAGATAGCTTAAGAAAGAGACAAACATTCAATCCACCAGAAAAGCCCTATACTAACCTGCTTTCTCATCCTTGTGAAAGCCACAGCTCCTGTTCTACACACCATTCAGCACACCCACTTCCCTAATTCTCACACTCCCTGGCTTATACTCTCAGGGCAAGGTTTTAACCCATGCAGACATTGAGAACCTGTAATCTCTACTGCCCCATTCCAAGCCTCTTCAGTGGCTTGCTTCCATTCTGGGTACTTTTCAGGATGCTTCCTACCCTGCTGCATCAGGCTCTGCAAATAGATACCAAGCTTGCCAGCAAATACATGCAAGCAACACTGCCCTTTTAATCAGAAGGGACCCCAAACAACTGGAAGTTATTTCTTACTAAATAATCAACAAATACGTGTTTAAAGCTCCAGCCAAAGCCACTACATCCCTCCTCTGCACTGAACACAGACAGGTTTTCCAGGATTTAACCTACATTTCACCTGGTCACAGTTTTTTCTGCACTCAGTCTGGCAAGCAGTCAATAGTCCATCCTTTAACTTAGTAAAGGCAACTCATCACAATAGCAGGCTGAGCCAGTCCAACTTCCAACTGCATTCTGACAAAAAAGTTATTTTATTCAGATCCTTACATGAACAGCAGTCAAATGGAACAAAATGCCCCAATCTCATCTCCAACCCTGGGCAAAGAAAAGGGAAATAATGTGAAGTAGGGGTGTGGTGGTGGAGAGGAAACTCCTGTACTTCCCCATTAATGAAGATTGTTCTGTAATTGAATCACCTTGCTGCCCCCAGAGCAGGGATCAAGTTTATTTGAATGCATTAAGAAACCTTAAGGTAGTAGACTGCAATCAATACAATCCAAGAACCTTCAGAGAATCTGTAAGCCAGTCAGCTTCACTCTAACACTGAGCATTCCGGTAGTTTCTTGATTCACTAGACTGCACAGCAGTCAGATGTCTCCAATCAGACTTCTCTGCCCCTTCCTCCCATTTTCAAGTCTCAGTTGTTTAACACAGCTGCAGTTCTGCAACTTCTGGCTTTACTTTACAAATAGTTGTCTTTTCCATTAGCTGCCTTTGGAGGAAGGGGCAATGGGAGATAAGGGCTGGCAAGTACTTTGTCATTCAGACCAAGCATGTGGAAATCATACGGCTAATGAATTCAAAGGACCACATTTCTTTATCCCTCATTGCATCAAACAGGTTTCTGGGTTTATGTAGTAAAAGCTTATTTACTACAACTGTTTATTACTTGAATACTTTCCTCCCAAATATTCACACAATGCAGACAAGAACTTGAATGAAGATCATCATCAAGACCTTTCTGAAGTTCACTCAGTTCCCTGCACAGTTCCAAGTCCCAAACAGGCCATAGAAGAGAGTACAACCAATGGTCTTAAATAAGACCTGAATAACATAAAACTGAGAGCTAGGACATCTCTAAGGGCAAAGAAGAACAAGGTAAAGGTCACATCCACTGCTTCTGTCCCACGTTGTGGTCAGTCCCTCCACTTCAATGCCAAGGCTCTTTGTTCAGCTCTAGTCACCACAGCTAGGTTTACTTAACCACCTCCTTGAAGGAAAACCTAGACAACATAAAACTGTAACTGCAAGGGAATCTTCAGTACCACATGAACTGGAAGGACGATAGACCAGCTTTTACACAGTCTTTAATGGTATCAGGCATGCAAAAAAAACCAAAAAAAAAAAAGCATCATTTGCTCTGTGGACTGGAGAGAACATTCAGTAACCTAGATGACCTTCATAACATCTCCTGGTTCAAGAAGAGTTTGGCAGATTCTATCACTTCACCGATACTCCATTTTAAAAGAATGCTTTTCTGACATAGCTCCCAGAGATATACACAGATAACAAGGGTGAAGAATGGCAGCCATTAGGAACTGGCCTACGCCAATGATAATCATACTTCCTGCATTCTTCTTTGAGTTCATTATCCTGCATGTCATGGAATAACTTTTATCTGCTTTCATACAAAGCACAGAATCTGCTCTTTGGTAGCAATAGTGCCTCTTCAGATTTTTGTATCTCAAGCTGAAGAGCAGGACTATTAATATCAATTACTTCATATCCCAGGTATTATCCACAAGACTGCAGAAGAACACAAGCAAATGGGCCAGTCAGCCCAAACGGCACACATTACAAAGATTTTAACTGGAATGCCGCTTACTTTTTCAGCCCATTGCCCAAAGCAATCATCTCAGTTTCTGAACCTGATAACTGAACCTGGCATGTAAGGGAAGAACACTGGGAAGCTTTTTAAAAATGGAAAGCACAGCAATCCAGTGGGCTTTATTCCCCGCCCTCCCCCAATGGCCTTCTGAAACAGCTCCTATTCCACAACTCAAAACAATAGGTTTTTTTTCACTTGCATTGGGTAAGAAGCCCATTGGAACCAACAGCAGGTTTTCACACAGGTTTCCACAGATCAGCAGTCCTAGCATAAGGAACAGCTGACTGAAAACACCAAGACACAAAAACGCATCCCTAGAATTATCCAAGGAGTTAAATATGCAGCATCTTCTCCATGAAAGCTTCTCGCTCTTGCCAGAGACGGGCGCAAGCCTACTTCAACCCTCTACACAGCCACACTGTAGCTGATATGGCCCAGCACGCGCAGGAGTGGGACAGGTTTGGCTCAGCAGCAGCAATACTGAGGGAGAGAAGGAAGTTACTGCCAACAGAAAATCACCTATAAACAAATGAAAAGACTAATCACATCCCCAAGAGGCAAGTAACTTTCCTGCAAACAGAAGTCACACAGCTTGGGCCAGCTTATAGCACTGACAGGCAGTAGTGAGAAGGCTGAGGACTTGTTAACACTGTTAGTTGTGGGTTGCCTGCAGCAATTCTAACTCCTCTAGCCTGGAAAAAACTTACTGACAGGTTGCGATAAACAAGAGTCTTACCATAGTCACCTACTAAGAAAGCATAAAATCCCCCACAAGCCTAATGCCTCTGGATCCAGGCCGATGGTACCATGGTGATCTCTTGCGTGCCTCTTCAAGCTACAATGCCCAGTGACAACCATTAGATTTAACACACAAATTCTGACAATTGCAAGTCTGAAGCACTCTTTCCCATCATGCCATTCACAGCCAAGAGAAACCACTGAAGGCTGAAATATGATTAGGATGCCAGTCACACACGCAGCCTTATAGCAATGCCCAGCTTCAGCCCACATTTCAAGCTTGAAGGAACGCGAAACTGTTGTACTGGCCACTGAAATAAAAGCTGAATTATTACAGCAGAGGACATACTAGGTTCTTTACATTGACATTACACTTTGTGCTGCGGGGAAAACCTGGGCCCAGATAGTCAGTGTGTACAATGCCACAAGGTAGCAGCAAAAAGCTACCTCTCAAACAGCTCCTTAACTGCTTCAAGGATGCAAAGTTCTTCTATTATTCTTGAAAGAGCAAAATCCCAAATTCTTCATGAAAGCTTCCAGATGCAGCAGTCAGTTTTTTTCTGTCCCACCCACTAAGGCCTTAGGCTTACAATGTTAAGGGGTTTTTTCTCCTTTAATCAATCTGACACAGTTCCCTGTCATACAGTACCTTCTGCACCTATCATGCAGAGTCACTAGGGATAAAATAGCTCGCCTGATCAGAAAGTCTGCTTTAAAAAGATAAGAGTCCTTCAAACAGCTCTCCTATTGTTTATGCATTTCCCTACAAACTCTCAAGAGCAGCGCAAATTCATACATCACTGATCAGCTGATGGCAAAAATAAAGGCAGCTTATTAATGCTCTCTGATCAAGAGCGTAGCTTTTTCCACTCAAGCTACAGGCAGATACTTCTAGCTTTTGAGGTCCCCAGTTCAGTCCCTGGATGTCAGCCATGACCTAGACTGAATAGTTCAAACAACAATTGAATAATATCCAGTGCTCAAGATGGCCAGAATAAAAACATACAGCATCTGCTATACTCAAGGATATCGTATGAGTTCCTAACAGAAGCTGGTGTTGCCCCTGGTGTGATGACACTTGTTCGTTTTGGATTTTTTTCAAACCAGTGTTCACCCAGGGCAGTTCACTCAGACGATTCAGGCTAATTCTTATCCACGATAAACTTAAGTGACTAAAAGCAGCAATCACCACCTTGTGAAGAAATGAACTGGGGTCCACAAGATTTTCAGGCTTTTATGACCTGGCTACACAGACAGAGTACCAAGGACCTGCAGCACTTTGGCACAGTCCAAATCACACACAATCCTTACACTGATAATGGAGTTCCGGGTGGGCAGTTGTTCTCGGGCCTATCCCTAGCTGAAACAGTGAAGCTACCACATTTTATAGCCAGAGAAGACGACAGTCTCTACTTGAACAAGCGCAGGCAAGCCAGAGAAGATCAAACTCAGAGGTCAAAAGAAACAAACAAACAAAAAAAAAACCAACCCTGACAGTAAAGCAATACAATACAGCAGGCACAGAACAAGGAAGGCAGCAAGCAGCTGACCCAGCTCACACGATCATCCCCTTCCAAGTTGCAACTTGAAGGACAATCCAGTAAATATTTTCAGCAACTTCTAGTGAAACACCATTCATGACACAAAGCACTGTGAAAGCAGAACAGCCTCCATCTCAAACTGAGCATGTTGTGCACTTCACAGAAAGGTGAAATCAGTGCCTGAAAGAATGTGCCTTCTTATGCAATGCAGAGGGAGAAGCTCCACTCCGACTCCACCCTGAGCCCAGCTCACACCTGGAGTGAGGAGTACCTGGAGCCTGTCATTGTAAGCCCACACACTGCAGTCGTGCATTCTGCTCCCATTACGCACCGAGAATGACTCGAGTTATTCTTAAGTTAACGTAAAGCTTTGTGACTTCTCAGTGACATTCGAATTCCAGGGTGGAGGTTCTGCTCGGGTTCTGCACCGCAATCGATTGCCACCGTATCAGAAATTCCTTTGCACAGACTAGACTAATTTGGAGGGGACAGTGTCTTCCCTCTCGTTTCGGGAGGTGGGGAGCCCCAGCTGGGCGAGGAGCAAACAGAAACACCAGAAAATCTCCAGGGACAGAAATTCCTTTGTGAAAACGAGACTGATTTGGACGGGACAGAGTCTCACCTCCCGTTCCAGGAGCCCCAGCTGGGCGAAGAGCAAACAGAAAGGCCAGACCACTTCGCAGGGCCAGGCGCAGGCGTTCGGGGGCGGTCAGCTCCTGCAAGCCCGAGGGACTGGAGCAAACGGAACGCGCAGAGTTGGCACAGAAAGCGGCGAAACTGGTTAACGCGTTCGGGCCACGGGAGCTTCGCTCATCGATCGCTTTTGCGGAGAGATCGCGGCTCCTCCTCCCGCGCGCGGGGCGGCACTTCTCAGTCCGTCTTCTCAAGCGCTGGACGCCCAGGCTCGCTAATACCCTCCCTGTTTATCAGCTTTCTCCCGCCCCGGGGTCACCCAGCCGAGGGCAGCGCCGGCACCGAGAGGCCGGGACCGGGGGCAACGCGGAGCCTCCCGAGCCGGGGCCCCGCGGCTCCGGTTTCAGAGGGAGACGCGGCACAAAGGGGGCCCCTGTCCCGGCGGAGCGGGATCCGGACGGAGGGGGAGCCCCCGCAGCCCCGGCTCCCCGCCCCACCCACCCGTTTGCCACGAGGGAAACAAGGAAAAAAAAAAAAAAAAAAAAACCCAAAAAAAAAAACCCCAAAAGCTTCTCCCTCGCAGGCGCCTGCGGGGCTCGGTACGACGTGTGCCTCCGCCGCTTACCTCGCAAGCGGCGCTGAGCTGGGCGCGCAGCGGACACCTGGGCTGCGAGGCGCCGGGACCGCCCTCTATTTTAGCCGGAGCCGCCCCGCCTCCCGCCGCCCCAGCAGCGCTCCCGCCTCCGTCCCGCGGCCAATTACCGGGCGGGCTCGGCCCGGGCAGGTGGGCGGGAGGGCTACGGGGCTGTCCCCGTCCCGGGGAGGCGGGGAGCCCCCTCCCTTGGGGGGGGTGCTGCCCCCGCCGCCCACCCGGGAGCGGGAGGTTCCCCAGGCTCCCCCGCGCCGTCCTGGCGGAGCCGTGTCCTCCCGGGTCGCCGTCACTGGGGCTGGAGAGCGGCTCCACCTCGACTCAGTTCCCATCCTTCTTCCAGCCTGATCCCGCTGGCTCTGCTCGGTCACCCGCCCTTTCCTCTGGAAACCTTTCTCTGAATAATCCGGACCTCAGCTTTAAGTCCTCGGTTCTTTCAGTTGAAACCAGCTTTTTACAAATGCCAAGGAGTCTGCCTGCCAAATTTTCCATTTCTAGCAATTCCCCGTGACGCTAGAAGGAGGAGCTGGAAAGCCTTGCTGGCCCTTCTCCTTTTGACTGCTTCCAGGTGACTTGGGACACAACTCCGAGGACTAGCTGTGGGATTGCAGTGATGTTTATTCAGTCGGTGAGGAAAGGAAAAGACTTGAGAGACTTGCAGGTGGAAGAGAGGAAAAAGCTGTAAATCTGTGCCCCCATTTCTCTAGAGCTGCCCTGGGATCATAGAATAGTTTGGGTTGGAAGAGACCTTAAAGATCATCCAGTTCCAACACCCCGTGGCAGGGACACCTCCCACTAGATTAGGCTGCCCAAAGTCACATCCAACCTGGCCTTGAACACCTCCAGAGATGGAGCAGCCACAACTTCCCTGGATAACCGGTGCCTCACCACTCTCATAGTGAAGAAATTCTTCCTTACGTCTAGTCTAAATCTGCCCCTCTCCAGTTTATATCCATTGCCCCTAGTCCTATCACTACAAGCCTTTGTAAAATATCTGTCCTTAGCTTTCTTGTAGCCCCTTCAGGTTCTCGAAGGTCACTATAAGTTCTCCTCAAAGTTTCCTCTTCTCCAGGTTGAACAAATGCAACTTTCTCAGCCTGTCCTCATATGGGAGGTGCTCCAGCCCTGTGATCATCTTTGTACCCCTCCTCTGGACCCATTCCAACAGCTCCATGTCCTTCTTGTGTTGAGGATTCCAGAACTGGACACAATACTCCAGATGAGGCCTCACAAGAGTGGAACAGAGGGGCAGAATCCCCTCCCTCGACCTGCTGGATGCTCTACTTTTGGTGCAGCCCAGGATATGGTTGACCTTCTGGGATGCGAGTGCATATTACTGGCTCATGTCAAGCTTCTCATCAATCAGCACTCCCAAGCCCTTCTCCACGGGGCAGCTCTCAATCACATCATCTGCCATCCTGTACTGAAACTGTGGATTGCCCTGACCCAGGTGTAGGACCTTGCACTTGCCTTGTTAAACCTCATGAGGTTCCCACAGGCTCACTTCTCCAGCTTGTTCAGAGATGTTTTCTGTCACTTGACAACTGCTCCATGTTTCACAGGAGCCAAAAAAAAAATCACCTTCAGATATGATGAACTCCTGTATTGGAACGCAGATGTCATTCCACTTACATTTGTTTCAGGGCCAATGTTCACGTTTAGCTGCATAGGGTCCCTGAAAAGTAGTTACATGTGACAGATCTCTGGCTTTGGTGTGACCATGAGCACCCATTCAAAAAGCAATGCAAGATGCTTTTCTTACCTTCAAAGTTAATCACAGTTGAGCACATAAGCATCAACTTTGTGTTTTACTAAAAAAAACCCCAATCCAAACTCTTTGGTAAAGATAGTGTTTAATTAAATTATATTCTTAGATTTTAACTCTGTTATCTAATTCATGTATATTAATGAAGTACAGACAAGGCAAACATCTGTCATTCCTTAATAACTTATATACAGCATTTGCCCTATGTTGTGATTTAGATATTGATACCCCATATGCTGAGCATCTAAGACAGATGCTTTCCTTCTGGGACCTGTCTACATCCAGCGCTGGTTGTGAAGCAAGCATGCTACGTAGCATGGCTGCTGCAATCCTTTCCTCCAAGACTAGATGGCTTAGGGAAAATGGGATAATCAGTTAAACAAGGTCATAGTAGTGATATTTTTGTTCATTTTTCCGGTGCAAGGCAGATCAGTAATAGTCATGGGATAGAAAGAAGGCAGATAGTGTGATATTTGTGCTTTTTATTTTATCTCTTTAGGATTATATGCTTTTTTCTTACTTTTGAGTGGAGTATAGGCTTATTTTCATATGCATGCCAAACCTTAGTTACTGTATGTGTACTCTTTACATCACTAGTCAGTCTAAAATAGCCAAAAATATTCGTGCTTTGGAAAAAGATCCTGGCAACAAGGATGCAGAATACTTAATGGTGTTAAAAATACTGTGAAGTTGATGGCCTTAGTCACAGTATAGTTTTACCAGATCCAGTGACAACATAGTGTTGCATTATTCTGTGGTAGAGAGCCACATCCCATAACTAAAGCAGAGCCTCAACATAATTGTATGTCAGACAAAAGGCATCATTAAAAATTAGACTAATATCCTGCCCGTGCATAATTATACTCCTCTGATTTTCCTGCATGCTATAGTTCAAAGAGTGTGTGAGTGTAAATATATATATATATGTATATATAAAAGCCTATTTTTTTAAAAAATTACTCTTTCTGTGGCTTGCTCAGTATACTGTGTAGACGATGCTGTGTGTGGACTTGGAGCTGTGAAACCTCAGGACACTGGCATGTATTCCGTGTATGGTTTGTGTCCCCCCTGCTCTTCTTGTCCTTAATGAATAATAAATACAATAATATCTGGTGATTCCCCAGGGAGAAAGAAAAATTGGTGTTAGTGATTGATAAAATTTCTGTATTTAGCATATACTGTATTTAGCGTGGGTGCGGCCTCACCTTGAGTACCGTGTGCAGTTCTGGGCCCCACAATTTAAGAAGGATGTGAAGGTCCTTGAAGGCACCCAGAGGAGGACGACAAACCTGGTGAAAGTGCTGGAAGGAATGTCCAATAAGTGTGGAAATGGTTCAAAGCTGCTTCAGGGGAGATTTAGATTGGACACGAAGAAGCATTTTTCCACTGAGAAACAAACACTCAAAAACACTACAGTCAAACACTGGAACAGTCTTCCTAGCAAGGTGGTCAATGCCCCAAGCCTGGTCAGTATTTAAAAGGCATTTCGACAGTGCCTCTAATACCACGTTTTAACTTCTGGTGAGCCCTGAAGTAGTCAGGCAGCTAGACTAGATGATCAGTCTAGGTCCCTTCCAACTGCAAAAGTCTATTCCATTCCAAAAAATGCAAACCATGATAGCTCCAAGAGGAAAATGCTCACATTACTCTATGTAGGCTCAGCACATGAGACAAATGTAGCGTGTATAGGAGGTACGCATCTTCGCTGGAGGTAACTTGGATAACAGTGACAGGTTTTTCTTTGGGATTAATACCTAGAACGTTGAAATTAATAAAAGTGGTTTTGTCTGTTTTAAGAAGGTTGGTATCTGGGCCCCTTTTTCAGTTACAATTTTTGAAATGTACCCCTTTTAAAGCATATGGAAACCAAAAGAGATTAAAATTTACGTAATTTAGTTGATGTTTTGTTGGTGATTCCTGATGAATGCCATAGATTCTGTCTCCAGTGATGATAACTTCTGCAGTCCTATAGGTGAAACTGTTGATTACTGTCAAGAAAAGAAGGATCTTTTTCTACAGCATTTTCCCTTCCTGTCAATCAAACCTTGAGGCTTTGGAGGGAAGCAGGGAAGTACTACATCCAATTCTTCCTCTTGCTACTTTTTGCTAATGTTCTGAGAAGAATGGTGTGGTATTACAGAAGTGCCTGGTAAGACTTTAAGATTTGCTGATTGAGTTGACTTATGTTCAAAACCAGTTTGTGTTGTCTTTTAGTGGTTACGATTTTGTGTGTGTGTCATTCTGACACTCATTCTTTGTAATACAGCAACTAATACAATATTATTGCTATTCAGGAGAAAAGCTAGATGTCTGGATCTACATTGTTTTTCATAGTATGTTTTCTATGCACTTCCTAATATGAGAGAGAATGTGTTCACAGCCAGCCATGTGGATAACTGGACCTTAACTACCCAACGTAGTTATTGGTGGGCCTGAAGCATGACACCCTGCTGCTCCACAGATCAGGTTCCCCGTTCAGCATGGCCAGCAAGCAGACAGCAGCCTACTTTGCAGGTGACGGGGGAAGTACTGGTACCTCAGCTGTGTCAGTAGGGCTCTTCCTTCCTTATTCTTGTCTGTCTCATCCTGCAAGATCTGATGGTCTCTGAGTTGCTCTTGCCCAGACATTCTCATCTGCTTTCAGAGTGCGTTTTTTCTGTTGAGGTCCCAACACCAGGTGCATCTTTTTGTAGAAGCTGCATTTAAAAACAGCCTGGGGTTTTGGTTCCTGTGTGCTTGATGTATTTTTGGGCCTTTACCATGCAGCTTTAATATGCCCTTGGTGCTCTGGAAACTGCTGAAGTAGGTAAAATTTTAAGTCCTTTACCAGAGAACCAACAATGCCGTGCTGCCCAAAGACATCTCGCAGACCTGGCTGCCTGTTTGGGGTCAGGGCAGTGCAGCCACCCCTGTGACTTTGCCCCAGATGGGCTGGGGGCACTGCTGCTGTGGGGGCCATGTCTGTGTGCATGGGTCTGTCTGTGCATCTGTCTGTATGTGCCTGTGTCCTGTGCATGTGTTTTCTGCATGTCTGTGTGTGCCTGTCTGTGTCCTGTGCATGTCTCTGTGTGCGTGCCTGTGACCTGTGACCTGTGCATGTGCATGTCTGTGTCCTGTGTTTCTATATGTCTTGTGTATTTCTGTCTGTGCGTGTCTGTGTCTGTGTCTGTGTCTGTGTCTGTGTCTGTGTGTATCCTGAGTGTGTCTTTCTATGTCTGTGTGCGTCCATATCCTCTAAGTGTTTGCGTGTCTGTCAGTGCCTCTGTGTGTCTGCTTGTCCTGTGCGTGTCTGTGGGTACATGTCTGTGTGTCAGTGGGTGTGTAGCTGTGTGTATCTATGTGTCTCGTCAGTGTCTGTGTGTCTGTCAGTGTCTCTCTGTGCGTGTCTGCCTGTGTCCTGTCACTGTCTGTGTGTCTGTCAGTGTCTGTGCGTGCATGTCTCTGTGTGTCCGGTCACTGTCTGTGTGTTCGTGTGTCCTGTCAGTGTCTATGTCTGTCAGTGTCTATGTCTGTCAGTGTCCGTGTGTCCTGTCACTGTCTGTGTGTCTGTCAGTGTCTGTATGTGTCCGTGTCCTGTCAGCATCCTGTGCATTTCTGTGTCTGTTGGTGTCTGTGCATGCATGTCTGTGTGTGTCCTGTCACTGTCTATGTCTGTCAGTGTCTTTGTGTCTGTCAGTGTCTGTGTGTGTCCTGTGTGTGTCCGTGTGTCCCATCAGTGTGTGTGTGTCTGTCAGTGTCTGTGTATCCCTGTCCTGTCCGTGTCTGTGTGTCTGTGTCTGTCCATGTCCTGTCAGCATCTGCATGCCTGTCAGTGTCAGTGTCTGTGTATGTCCATGTGTCCTGTCAGTGCCTATGTGTTTGTCAGTATCTGTGTGTCCATGTGTGTCCTGTGCATGTCTGTGTGTCAGCGTCTGTGTGTCCTGTCAGTGTCCATGTGTCCTGTGTATGCCTGTGTGTCCTATCAGTGCCTGTCAGTGTCTGTGTGTGTCCTGTGCACGTCTGTGTGTCTGTCGGTGTCTGTGTGTCCTGTGCGTGTCCGTTTGTCTGTCAGTGTCCGTCAGTGTCCGTGTGTCCGCGCTGGTCCCCCGCGCACGCGTGTAGCTGTGGGACGCTGTAGGGGTGCAGTCGCGCCTCCCAGCGGACGGCGCCGGCCCCGGTTCCCGCTGCCCCTCGGGGCGCCCCCGGCCCCCCCGCTCCCCCACCTCCCGCCCCGGTTACGAAACGGCGGGGGTGGGGCCGGCGCGCGGGGCCGAGCGGAGCCGCCGGGGCGCAGGTGAGCGCGGGGCGGGGGGTGTGCGGCCGTGGGGCGGTTCGGGGGCCTCAGAGATCACCCGGTTCCGCGCCCTCGCCGTGGGCAGGGCCGTCTCCCGGCCCCTTCCAGCTGGGAGAGGGCAGCCCGGGCCAGGGCCTCCCCGCCTGCCGCGTGGAGCGTTTCTTCCTCGAGTCTTAACCCAAATCTCCCCTCTTTCAGCTTGAAGCCGTTACCCCTCGCCCTATCTCTGCACTCCCCGTCTTCCCGGTGGCCCCCTCAGGTACTGGCGAGCTGCTACAAGGTCTCCCCAGAGCCTTCTCCAGGCTAAACGACCCCAGCTCTCCCAGCCCGTCCTTGTACGGGAGGTGCTCCAGCCCTTTACGTCGTCTTCACGGCACCCCTCTAGACCCGCTCCAGCAGATCTGTCTTTCCTGTGTTGAGAACTCCAGAACTGGACACAATCCTCCAGGTGAGGTCTCGTGAGAGCAGAGCAGAGCAGAGCGGCAGAATTGCCTCCTTCGACCTGCTAGTTACACTTCCGATGCAGCCCAGGACACGGTTGGCTTTCTGGGCTTCAAGGACACGTTGCTGCTTCATGTTAAGCTTCTCATCCACTAAAACCCCCAAGTCATGGAATCACAGAATAGTTTGGGTTGGAATGGACTTTATAGATCATCCAGTTCCAACCCCCTTGGACTGGGCAGGGAGACGTCGCGCTGGATCAGGCTGCCCAAGGCCCCATCCATCCTTGCCTTGAACACCTCCAGGGATGGGGCAGCAACGGCTTCCCTGGGCAACCTGTTCCACTGTCTCACTGCTCTTATTGTGAAGAAATTCGTCCTTATATCTAGGCTAAATATGCCACTCTCCAGTTTATAGCTATTCCCCCCTTGTCCTATCACCTCATTCCCTTGTAAAAAGTCCCTCCCCCTTCAAGTACTGTAATGTCGCTATAAGTTCTCCTTGGAGCCTTCTCCAGGCTGAACATGTCCAACTTTCTCAGCCTGCCCTCGTATGGGAGGTACTCCAGCCCTCTGACGATCTTTATAGCCCTCCTCTGGACCCATTCCAAAGGTTCCATATCCTTTTAATGTTGGGGATTCCAGAACTGGACACAGTACTCCAGTTGAGGCCTCACAAGAGTGGAACAGAGGGGCAGAATCCTCTCCCTCGACCTGCTGGCCACGCTTCCTTTGGTGCAGCCCAGAATGCAGTTTGCCTTCTGGGCTGCAAGCGCACATTGTCCATCTCTTCAGGGCTGCTCTCAGTCCATTGTCTGCCCAGCCTCTAATTGTGGGATGTAAGGTGGTGGTTGTGAGAAAATGGCTGTTATGTAGGAAGTGCCTTCTCAGCATATTTGGTGGAAGAGCAGTTGGCCCTGCCTATTGTTATAAAAGCTCTGAGCTTTTTCTCAGCTGAATCTAAAGAGCTCAGCATGAGCAACTAGAGAAACAGTTAGGGTATTGTGTGCTTTCACAGATGCACTTTGTGCAGATCTGTGGGCTTTAAGCTTAAAAGTTTGGTAGAAGCACATCTGTCAAAATATATTCTAATGCTCTAGGACACATTCATTTTCATATGTGAACAGAGAAGAGTTTATTGAACTTATTATGCTGTTTGGCAGAGCATAACTAAAAGCTAGTGTCACGCTGATGAAAGAGGGTACAGGTATAATGACTACTTTCAGACCACTGATATGTTTCATTCCAGTTTTCCTCTCTGTCTTCTAGTTTAAAGTGTATGACAGTCTTACCTTCTGATTTGCTTGTTTTTAGTGATCAGACAGAATGGCTCCAGTGAACCAGACAAAGGACAAGAAGTGTGAGAGGGCACATGAGCATTGGCCGGAAGAACCCAAATCAGCTGGGAAGAGGAAACTGGACTACGAGGAACTAGGGAATGAGTCACAATCGAAGAGGTTGTTTGTGAGAAAAACATCCAAACCCCCTGAGAAAATTGGTAATGTTTCTTTAGGTACTTATTGTTTCTCCCTAGCCAGATTTACCCTAAAAGACAGTCATCAACTAGTTGAAGAGGGAGAATGCCAAGAAACGTGTTCGGACATGGGTGTTCAGATGGGGTTATGTATTGAAGTGATGCACAGGCACGTGCAATTATTTATGTAGCGAGTGTTTGTGTGCGCACATGAGTGTTTCGTTTTTGAGACTCCATACCTCTTGGTGGAAGCCCGCCTATTGAAGATGCTGTCACAGCTCACTTGAGGGTGGTAAAGTTTTGTGTAATTCCTGAATTACCAGATGTCTGCTTTATTGTAGGACAGAACAGTCTTGGTAATACGTTGTTTTTTTCTCCTATGCAATTCATAATGCAGTTTCATAGCAGTCTAAACTGGCATTTTCACTTGATTCCTGGCATATTCTAACTTCTTCTGCAGTAAGTAGGAGTACTTTTACCTCTATGTTCAGATTAGACTGGACGGAATTTCCACTAACCACTTCTCAGGCTCATATTTTTCCTTTAGCATGTAACTGAAAAAAACCCAAACTCATAAAGATTTTTGATATAATGAGGAAAGGTTAAGCTCTAAGATACTGGAAGGGTTAATGCTTTGCATTATTAAGAAAGTTGTGTAGTCTTCAACTACTGTAAAGATTATTTTCATAGAATCATAGAATTTTTTAGGTTCGAAAAGACCTACATCATTGAGTCCAACCATAAACCTAACACTACCATGTCCTCCACCAAACCACATCCCTGAGCAGCACATCTACATGCCTTTTAAGTAACTTCAAGGATGGTGACTCAACCATATCCCTGGACAGCCTGTTCCAGTGCTTGATGATCCTTTTGGTAAAGAATTTTTTCCGAATTTCCAATCTAAAGCTCCTCTGGCACAACTTGAGGCTGTCATCCTATCACTCATTACTTGGGATAAGAGACTTGACATCCACCTTGTTAAAACCTCCTTTTAGGTAGTTGTAGAGAGTGATAAGATCTCCCTTCAGCCTCCTTTTCACTGATAAAACTTTTAATTCCTTAGGAGATCACTGCCTTGTGTGGAAATTTCACACACTTTCTGTACTATTTTGGCTTTAAGGATCCAGGAAAAGCTGAAGTGTTTTTCAACACTCAGAGATATGAGAGTTCTACAGTTTTGTACGTTCCCATTGTCTGGTGTGTAACTGCAAACTTGAAGCAGTTGGCAGTGTGAACAATGGATTTGGAGGCAAAGTACTCTGTTTGAAAGGAGTTCTGTGTATAACTGTGGATAGTTAAAACATCTTCTGTAAGTTTATTTAGCTACATGATTTTCATCATAACTTCAAGGCCTGATTTTCAGATTTGGTGAGCATCTGCGGTTGTGCAAGAGTAACCTGTAAGAGTCAGAGGGAATTGGATGTAGCTAGTACTTTGGAAAAATGAGGACAGTTGTGTTTTTCCTTTCATCGTTTTATAAAAAAATGAAGACTTTTCCACTTGAGCTTTTCCATTCTGTGTTACAGTGATGGTTTTTATGGGTTTTGGAAAAATATTTTTTTTTCTCCTGCACCATGGAGGACAGGTTCATTTCCTTGCAACTGAAACATCTTTTTAAAGGCTTTCTTCCAGCAGATTCTAGAAAGGCCTTAAGTTTGTTTCTTAAGTATGTAATAAATCAATGAAGAAGGAACTGTGAATGCCAGTTCTTCTGTGAAAAAAAGGAATTGGAATATAAGTACTTCCATATCTATTTCAACAGGTGTGACAAGTGTTGGCACTATGTTGGTGCGTGTACAAAGTTTAGTTTCACACTTGTGCATTTCTAGGCTCCAGTGTTGCATTAAAGAAAGATTTCTTTTAAGTTCTAATCATATAGGATGATCCCTGTGCTTTTGGTCTTCTGTTTTTTGTTGTGGTTTTTTTTTTTTTTTTTTTTATAAATATCCTTAAATAAAAATAGCATTCTTGTGTCATAAGAAATTCTTCTTTTCCTTTTGATGTCTAGATCCCCTGGGGTGTTACAGACTATTACCTTGGATATGATTAGATAACAGAGAGGGAACTGAACAGATCTGTTATTTAAAGGTCTCTGAAGATAAAAACTTGGAACATGAACGAAATGTAGAAGCCTGCTGTACTCTCAGCAAAATATCACTCTGAACAGAAAGGTTTTCCAGGCAGTGAGGCGTCAGCAAGTCTATTATCAAAAACAAAACTCGTAGTGCCATAGGCAGACTGTTTGGGCTAAAGCACAAGCAGATCGAAAATTCTGATTCACAGGCAGGCATTTCAGGAACTATGTGGGAGGAACTCACGTTGCTATGTTTAGGGAATTTTCAAGCACTAACGTTTCTGCTGGTCACATGTCTGACCTTCCTTTTGCTTTACCCAGCAGCTTTCCACCTCCCATGGCATACTTCCAAGTTGTTGGGGCTTTGGATAGTTTCATTGTATTTTGGGTATGAACCATTCAAATTGTTTATTATCCAAGACATGCAACACCTGTGGCGTTGCTTTAGTCCTTTCCTGTTGTCTTTGTGATAAGTCTGTGGTGAGGAGAAGGAAGGTTTAACAAGAAGAAGCATACACAAAGTTCTGGCAGGCTATGGGAAGCACTGGACTCCTTAATTGCAGAGGCTGCTGCACTTTAAACATGTAATAATCATTTAGAGACTTTTGTGGCTGAAGGTATTCATGAATGTAGCAGCAAATGCAGACATCTTCCCATGTTGTTTCATGAATGAGCATGACAGGTATTGGCTCTCAGTAAGTTTTATTCTTTTTTTTTCCCTGGCAGGTTGGAGAGGAGGTGGGTCTGTGGGCCTGATAAACAACAGAGTCCTTTTCCATCAGCCGGAGCGGCAGTGCAGCATTGTTCATTATGTCTACCAGAACATGCTGGGAGGCTCCATTCGGGCACAGCTCAGGCAGGTGAGGAGTTCCTCCTTTGTGACCTGTTGGACATCTCAGCTCACTACATAAAAACATCTTCAACACAGGCAGAGAAACTTTAAAGGGTCTTAGAGTTCCTCACATATGCAGTTAGTAGCTCCAAGTCTGGCACACCCTTTTGGTTTTTAATCCCGTGAAATGCAGAGCTGAGATGCTTTTCCCTTTCTGTTGACCCAGCCCTGTCACTCTACTTTTATCATCTGATAATTCTATGCTTCCTTGAATCATATTTGAACTTACCCAGTCTACCAGTTGAGTTATTGCACAGCACTACTTTTGCATATTGATCAAACTGTTATGTCATACTATTTTTGTACCCACTCTGCTTTGGTAATCATGTCAGTTTTAGTGTGCATTTTTCCTCTTCACAGCCATTATATCAATTCTGTAATGTTTTACTGTTTTTCAGAGTCTTGTTCCATCTTTAAAAAGTAAAAAATGAACTTCTTCTGTAACATCCATAGGTGGGAAGCACCTGGGCTAGCTTTACCTTCCTGATAATTTATCTCTTTTGAGTATGTAATCAACACACTTATTGTGTGCACCTGCTCTTCTACTGAATAACAATACAATGATTTCTCATTTCCTGTTTCAAGTGTTCTGTTCACTCTTATGCTGTAAGATGAGCTGTGGGCAGTTTGGGCAGCGGACCATGATATTTTATCTTTGGATGATGCGTAGTGTTTTGGGATGCTCAGTAAAGACATAGATAGTCAGAATTGCCTTTTATTGGTGCAGAGACACGTTCTTCTCTCTTCTTAATTGTCCTGTCTTTTTAGCTCAGCCCGTGAGGCTTAGCTCCATGTATATAATTTTAAGTGTGATATCTGTCAGTTCTCTGTTGCTTTCTGAATGCTGTGGCTGATGTGGATTTGTGTGGTCACAGGTTGTTTCCCATAGTGACAGCATGTTCTCTTTGTTCCACAGAGAGGCTTAGAGTTTTGTGTGAACGTACTAACACTGATGACAATTAGAAATTGTTAGGACTCCTCATTCAGAGAATCTTGGGGATCCCTGCAAAAATCACAGTTCTTTTTATCTTTTTAACAGTGTCTGCAACTGCCCTTTGTGCGCTCTCTTGCCTCATACCGCCTCTTTCGAACAGCAAGTCCCTTTGACAGGAGAGTGACATGCCTGGAATGGCATCCAGCACACCCCAGTACAGTAGCTGTTGGTTCCAAAGGTGGAGACATCATCCTTTGGGACTATGAAGTACTTACTAAAACCTGCTTCATAAAAGGGGTAAGCCTCTGGGGTTGTGGAATGGGTGAGAGGGAAAACTGGAGCACCTCAAGATACTGCAGATCAAAACTGAGGTCTCTTTTGAGAAGCAAATAACGATCTTAGGTTGCAGAGTAGCCAGCTATGGGAGGACACTGAAATGCAATAGTATGTCTGTTCCTAAGTCCCAGACTGCTCTAGCACTGGGGAGAAATGAGGCACTTTGGTTAAATTCATAATGAAGTAGTACTTGGTGTGTGCTCTGTGGAAAAGTAATACAGCAACTGACAAAAGAATTGTCTTAAAAGGGATGCCAGAAACAAAGAGGCAGAGAGGGTCTGTCTATTCTAGGTCTTGATCTTTCTCTGCTCACCTTTTATTCTGTGTCAGATGAGGAAACATGTTTGAGTGGGGAGAAACAAAATCCCTTTATCTAAAGTAAGAAATTAAGGTAGAATGAATGGTTTGTATAGCTGGCATGCCCCCTCATTGATGTATTCAGCTGTTCCCATTCTGACAGGGGCCAAAGACACTAACTTTTATCCTCTTTTTAAACTAATGTAACACTAGGTGGGAGTCTGTCCTCCAGAAATTCCAGAGTCATCTTTCTCTTTTTGTAAATAGTGTGGTGCCAGCCAGCCAGGGAATGCATGGCCCTGGGACTGAAGGAATGGCAGTTTTGTCCTCCAGGAGGGCATCTGTCTGGACAGCCGCATGTGGGAAGACATAGTTGTCTTTTCCTCCTTGAAGGGCTGTGGTGTGTTTCACTGTTTAAAACTTAGCAGTGAATGCAGACTTACAGAGCACACTTTTCTCCTTCTCCATCACTCAGTGGATTTTTCTTCTGTTCATCCCCTTCCTTGTAGATGGGAGCTGGAGGGGCCATCACAGGAATGAAGTTTAACCCTTTTAACCCTAGTCAGCTGTACACTTCGTCAGTTGCCGGCACCACCACCCTGCAGGATTTTAATGGCAATGCTGTCCGGGTCTTCACCAGCACCGATGACTGGGAGTAAGAAATACAGCAATGCTTTGGGCCTCTGTGTCCTGCTGGCAGGAGCGCTATAGAGAGAGGGGGAGAGAGAAAAATATGTTTGTCTCTAATATGCGGGAGCTGGGCTTCCAATTCTCCACATACATGTCCTTTATCCTCTGAATTTCAGGGATCCTATCTCTTCCAGGGAAGCTCACTGTCCTGTTTTATTTTTCCCTGTAATGGAGTGATGGGTATGAGAGACCTTTTCTTAATAAAGGGGAGGGAATCTGATGCTGCTTACTTCCTGTTATACATGGGAGAGCATGGGTGTGCCAGTGGATTTCCTCAACTGTCTGTTCTTAAACGTCCTGTAGCTCTGTGCCCTGGGGACCTTCTAACCTCTTCACCAGTTAGCAGTACTGCTCCTTGTTAGACGGTTTTTACAGGACAGTTTATAGTCTCCTCAGTGCTTCTCCACAAACACCACAAACTTCAAGTGGTGTGTATTATAAGGATCAACCCAATTCATCCCACCTAATTCCTGGTGCTTATCTAAAATACTAAAATTAAGAGTCTAGGCTCCTTCAGTAATGAGTGAAAAGAGATCAATTGCTAAAGGCAGCTCTGTCTGCTTGTGCTTAGAATCACCCTCCCAGACTGTTGCTTTTTCTGTGGACTCAAGAGCGAGGTTGAGCTCTTCAATTAGTTACTTCAGTGCAGTGCTTAAAGGTAAGTTAGGGAATTTGCATTAGCCTCCTCTTTACTTTTCCCCACCTGATTCTTTAGTGGTAGCTTTCATGGTTGGTTTCCAAATTGGCTGTTCCAGCTACAGTCTTGTAATAGTGCAGAAGGTAAAGCTGCTGAGGTGACTGGCCAGCTGAACAGGAAGGGATAGACTGGGATCTGGGGTGTGAGGCCGTCGCATCCCAGAGGGATACCTATCACAGCAGTGATGCTTAGATTTGGAATGGCATGACATCCTCCTTCTACTGCTGTGAGGACAGGCAGGCTCTGTGAGTGGGCCTTTTTAAATCTTCATTGACCTCTTGAAATCTAGTGTTTATACAGCGAGACTTCATTAAAAGTAATTGCTCTTTGAGCAGCAGATGGAGTGCACTTGAGTATCAAAGAGTTTGGAGACTCTCAAGTTAGCATTCTTCTGTCTTTGTGTAGGGTTTCCACATTTCCTCAGTAGACAGATTGAGGGAAAACAGCATAATAAAGCAACATGACAACAATACAACATACAGGACCATTGGGCATTGGAATAGGCTGCCCAGGGAGGTGGTTGATTCACCTTCCCTGGAGGTGTTTAAGGCACGGGTGGATGAGGTCTTGAGGGACTTGCTTTAGTGTTTGATAGGAATGGTTGGACTAGATGATCCCATGGGTCCCTTCCAACCTAGTTGTTCTATGATTCTATGATTCTAAGATTCCTGTGCCATGGAGTTAGCAGTAGGATTTCTCCTTTGCACCAGTCTCATCCTGCCTGCTGGTACCTTGAGAAGGACCAGATACAGCACTGGAAGCAGCCTGTAGGGAACTTGTGAATGAAGTCTCTGTAAGAAAAGTTTGGTGCAGGGCTGTCATGAGATAGTATGTGGTTTCTGCATGGAATGGTGCTGATTTTGCTTGTGATTTGCTAAGCCTTGTCTGAGCCAGGTGGTTCACTGAAGATTAGTCCTACCCCCATAGCAGGAGAAGCAATGCTGCCAATGATTTTTACAGTCCAATGTGGTGGGGTTGAACTTACAGGTTCAGAATTTATGTGCTCAGACTGGAAATAGGTTAGAAAAAAAGGCTTATGTACACGACCTGTCAGAAAGCAGTGCCTTGTGCCTAAGGAGACCAACAGTGTGTTCTAGGAAATAAGTGTTGGATTAAGATTTTGTTTTCCACTCTAACCTTGATGCCTCTTGGCTTTGTGTATGTTCCAGAAAGGGCCAGGAGATTCTCTTGGAGACATCAAGTTCAGTCCTTATGAGGCAGTGAAGCTTTATGTGGCATCAGGGGATGGCACCCTGAACCTGCAGGACCTTGAGGGCAGAGCGGTGCAGGTGATCTCCCGTGCCCTGGACTGTGGCCATGACCACCATAATGTTTGGTGAGAAGGGAGCACCTCAAGGTTGATCCTCTGTTCCTTGGGGTTAATGCTATGCTGCTTCCTGTGCTCTCTAACATCTTCATCTTTGCCAGTATTGGGAGACTCTTGGTATGAATTGGTCCTGCGAGGGAGCTTGTAGACAGGCTCCAGGTTGTGGCCCTAGCACTGCAGCATGGGTGAAATGCTAGGCAACCACAGGGCACTTAGACTTTTATAGTAGATGAGCGTGCTGTGCTGGTGTTGCTTTTGGGTCACATCATCTCCTGTCTTGCAGGTACTGACAGCTTTTTACTTCATAAAGTGTGAGGTGAGAAAAGCAGGATAACTTCCTCCTGTTCATTGTCACCAGTGTTCTACTTCATCTGTAGCAGATTAGGTGGCATAGGAAAGCCAGGAAACATTCCTGCACAATCTGAGTTTCAGGTTATTGAGTTCACCCTGCTGCCCTTCTGGAATCACTTTTTTTTTTTTTGGACAAAGCTTTCCCAACAAGTTCCCAAAGGACCCCAGCTTTTTTCTCGCTGCCCTTTTCCTCCCAGCAGAGCTGGGGTTAAGATGTATGTCTTTATCAGATAAGTCTCTATTCAGTTTTGTTTCCTGGAGCATGAAATAGAGACAGTTTGATGTACAACTTTCCAGTCCAAAGCTTTTGTCTTTTCTTTACTATTGCTTCAGTGTCTTGTGGAAAAAGTATTTTTAAAGCTGTTTATGTTCATTTGTCAATGTCACAAGGGTGTTCTGATCTTTCCCAAGGTGTGTCCACGTGCAGGCACCAAGTGGCTTTTCAGCCTCTGTTGTGTTCCACTGTCCCAGTGTATCACATTCCATCTAATGAGCACTTGTCAAATTATTAGGAAGTTATTTCATGTTCAGTCACCAACAGAAGGCATTGCTAACAGGCCATCCCCCTTCTGATACTCAGGCACAAACCATCAGACAGGAGATTGCAGTTACAATCTGTTGCAGTCTCCCTTGTCAGGGATGAGATGTGAACCAGAGCTCTGCTGCCTTCACTTGCCTGTGGGAGGCAGCACTGATTTTGTGTCTTTCCCTCTAGTTGCTGGTACTGCAGCGTTGATGTTTCTGCAAGCTGCCGTGCAGTGGTGACAGGTGACAATGTGGGCAACGTGGTTCTGCTCAGCACTTCTGGTGAAGAGGTTTGTATGGCTCCGTGCAGTGTCTCCTCTGTGGGAATCTTTGTGGCTCATGTTGTTTCCAGGGAGCTCGAAAAGAGGAGCCAAGTACTTTGCAGCTAAGGAGATGAGTCCACCCATTATCTAGGTGGTGAGAAGTCCTACACTTCTGCCATTTATTAGACATTTTCACACTGAGTGTAATGGTAACACTTCCCAAACTGGGACTGTGTTGTGTGCTACCACTTTTTCGTAAGAGTATTTGCTACAGGCCAGAGTAATTACAGGGTAATCTGAAGATGTGAGCACCCTCTGCCAACAACCTTCACACTTACAGAAACTTAATGCACTGATGGGAATCATTTGGGAGATACTGCTTTGATGTATTCTCTTCTATGACATTGGAGTAGGTACACAACAGGAATTCAGTGAATGCTGGGATAGAAATTGTACTACTGCCATCAGATGTGAGAGCGCAGGCAGAGGCAGGCTACGCCCACCAGTCTGAGGTAGAACAGGAGCAGACTAGAGAAGAGTTGGAGCGGGCCTTGCTTTCGAGTGCCTGTTGTACTGTCACACCAGAATTGCGGTTTCTCCTGCCTGTAAGGGTAACGTCTGTAAGAGTTTGCCACCCAGTGGACTGTGGGCAGAGGTAGCCGTGTAAATTAGTGGGCAGAGTCAGTACTGCTCCAAATGATTTAGGCTTATTCGAGATTAGTTGCTTCCTTTCCTTTTTTTCACCTCCTGGAAGAATGTGACATTTTTTCTACACTTGGGAGAAACCCACTATTATAGGGAGGATGGGCCAGCTTCACTCTTTTGATTAGAAATAATCTTCTGGCTTTGGATATAAATTTATTCATGGCCAGTTTATATCCATTTGTTCTTGTTAATTGAAATATTTCTCCTACCTTCATGTTTCTTTGCTGATGTATTTCTAGAAGCCAGTTAGATCTTCCCCCACCTTTTTTACTAAGATAAACGAAGCAAGTCCATTTGGTCTTCAAAAGCAGGCCCTTTGTTCTTTTTATTATGTCAGCAGTGCATTTTCTGTACCTTTTCCAGTTTGTTTTAATCTCTCTGCAGATGAAAGACTGGCACTGCATAAAATATTCTAGATGTGATCTTATTTTGTATAGTGGCACTAATACTTGCCTCCATGAACCAGGGATTGTGGTTTCCATTCTCACAGCTGTAATAAATAGATGCATCAGAGTTCTTTTAGAATTAAATAGCTCTCAAGGTCAATCTTCTCCTTTCTTGATTCCAGTGAACAAAATTCTGGTGTATTTTAGAAGTTTTGTCATTCTGTAAATATGTGACCTCTTCACTCTGCATTAGTAGATTATTATTCCACTTCTTTACTCCAGACCTTGATTGGGGTTTTTTTTGTGTGATTTTTCTGTTTCCTCTGCTGCAGATTTGGAAGCTGAAATTGCACAGGAAGAAAGTTACTCATGTGGAGTTCAACTCCCGATGTGAGTGGTTATTGGCCACAGCATCTGTGGATCAGACAGTCAAAATCTGGGACCTCAGAAACATCAAAAACCAAATGAATTTTCTTCATGTGCTTCCTCATGACAAACCTGTCAATGCAGGTGAGTTACAATAAGGATTTCAGAGCGTGGATGTCTGCAGAGTGTCCACTCAGCTCCGCCTTTATTGTTGTGGTCATGATAGCTTTTGCTCAAAGTTGTGCTGTAGCTAGTGTTAAAGCAAGGATGGCAGTGGGAACATGTGGCCAGAGGCAAGGGAGGTAACAGGGTAGCTGCAGCACAGTCTTAGACTTGGCATGCAAATTGTGGCGCTGTGCTTTAAGAGGTGAGTGTGGAAGCATCAGCAGTGGCCAAGATTAGAAAACTTGAAGTCATTGGTGCAGTTTTACTGGCTCATGGAAGTCTTAAACTGCAGGTGTCTCTCCAGCTTTTCCACTAATTTTCCATTTGAATAAGTTCCTTTCTTTGCAATGTCTCTTTCTGTGATTCTAAAACAAAAATTCTTACTACACAACCTAGTGCTGTAGGTTTCAGCTTATTGTTTGTAAGAGTTTTGAGTTTGTTGGAGACAGGTGAAGTCTTGTCTATTGAGACACATGGTCATATTCACGTCCCTATTAAAGAGCAATGCATTTCCAATCAGGACTTTAAATTGTATGTTTCTTGCCAGTCACAGCACTGATACTTTGTTTGCCTTCTTGTCGCCCTCTCTTAGCTTACTTCAGCCCAACAGACGGTGCCAAGCTCCTGAGCACAGACCAGCGGAGTGAAATCAGGATTTACTCATCTTCAGATTGGACCAAGCCACAGCATCTGATCCCACATCCTCATCGGCATTTTCAGCACCTCACGCCTATTAAGGTGAGTTAAGCCAGTTGCAGTATGAGAGGAGTATCATGTGTGGTGCTAGGAGCCAGTTGTAAATCAGATATGGTCTGATTTCTGGTCAGGTGGCTGGGTGTCCACATTGCTGTGGCTCCCAGCAAAGCACTGTTCTGAGGGTAGCCATGTTCTTCAGGCTATGGGTGGGATGTACAAATGGTTACCCAGACTACCGGTTGTCTGTTGTGTGTCAGGGCAAGCTCTGTCCTTTTCTCCTAACTCCTCATCACTCTGCTCTATGACTAGGCAACATGGCATCCTCGCTATGACCTTATTGTAGCAGGTCGCTACCCAGACCCAAAGTTCCCAGGTTACACGGTGAATGAGTTACGAACTGTTGATGTATTCGATGGAAACACTGGACAGATGGTTTGCCAGCTCTATGATCCAAATGCTTCTGGTATCATCTCGGTGAGTTGAAGCTAGAAAAACCGTTGTATGCTGAACTGCAACCAAGAGATACATGTTAGGGCCTAGAGCAGCAGGAGTGCCCCCTGTGCCTGTAATGGGCTCACACGGGATAGGGTTTGTCTACCACCTAATGCTGCTGACTCAAGCAGAGCTGGTCCGTGGTCATCTGTGGGTTTTCTGTGATGTGCTTTAGGGAACATTGGGTTTTCCAGATGGTTGCTTGCTGTTAGATAAGCTGTGGCACTTTTATGACTGTTATATAAGCAGTGATGCTGTTACAGACTCCGATTGTGTTTCCATTTTCAGCTCAATAAATTTAACCCTATGGGAGACACGCTGGCTTCTGGCATGGGTAAGTAAAGAGAACCCCGGACACTAAGCACTGGTGGGTTCCAGTCCTAGAAAAGAGCAGGCTTGTTTCTCCAGACTAAAGCAAGATGTGAGTGATGTTTTCCCAAATCTTTTATGACTTCCTACATCTGTAAAAGAGATCAAGAGCTCCTTTTCAGACTTACACCTTTGCAGTTAGAAAACAGGCTGCTAGTCATCTCCTATGTGACATTCCTGAGAGCATGGAGTCCAGAGGGAGAAGCCTCCCCGCAGCAGGGAGAGGCTGTCATCTTCTGGCCGTGTAATAGCAGCAGGAAACGATGAGAGGTGAAGGGTGGGGGGAAGAAGCCTCTTCCTGCTAGGCTGTATCCTCTCCCTTTCTTTATTTTATCTAATTTCCTAGGCTGCAGAGCTGAGATTACTCATTTTTTTTGCAGTCTGTACGGGATTAAGGGAGCTGGCTATAGATTTAGGTCTTACACCTGTGACAGATGAGATTAGGAATGAGTTGATTATGTTTCTTAATTAGAACAAATTTCCATGGCTGTGTGGGGACACCATCTGCCATAAGTATCTTTGTATCCAGTGTATCTTGGAAATATCTTGAAACAGACAAAGCATTTTGAGTTTCAGGCATTTAAGTGACATAGCTTATGGTTTTATATTTGCTGTAGAGTTTCTGATGCACAGTGTTCAATTTTTCCTCTCAGGCTTTAATATTTTGATCTGGAGCCGGGAGGAGATGGTGGCCAAGAAGCAAGAACATCTTTTGAAAGCCATGACAGAACAGGGAATTGGAAGCTGGAGTTTGTCCAGACGTAGAGGACAGAGGCAGGCAAACCCTGGAACAAGCAAACTCAAACCTAACTTATTGTCTTGGGAGCTGGAGGAGAGGAGAACAAAAAGTAGTGATTCTAAATCACAGGGAAGGAAGCAAAAAGGGAAGGACGTAGGGAACTGATTTAGTATTTTGATCCTTTCTGGATCGCAGGGTACAAAATCAGTGTTGGCAATGGGCAGCATAAGCCATGCAGGGCATTAGACTTGTGCTTTGTCCTTTCCCCCTGTATCTGATCTTGCTTCCCTGATTGCCGTTCTTGTCCCTTCTAGAAAAGTTATGTCAGTTCTCAGTTCTTCCTGCAGGTGGAGCTATTACGCATTTTCCATGCAGTAGGAAAACTTCGAGGATGTTCAGAGCCTGCTGAAGTTACTGCTTCCAGCCTGCCACATCTGCTTGTCATCACTTGTCAGAGGCTACCATCTCCTGTAGCCTGCTGTGGAGCAGTTTATGACGGGGTCTCCAACATGTCCTAGTCAAACTGAGCTCAGAAACCCTTTGCAAACAAGATTAATGTCCTGAAAAGGTAGAATGTTTGCAGGAACAAGGTGATGGGTAGCTTGGGTAGCCTAGGGAACACCAGCCTCTCCCATATACAAGCTTCTTGGAAAACGCACATCTGTAAAGACCTTGTGCTTAGCTTATTCTGTGCTTGCAGCTATTTAGCGATATCATTAGAGCACAAAGAACACCAGGATGCCAGAGCTCATGGGATGGAATGGCAGTATGGAACTAGAAACCTACTGATTCTGTAGTTTGTATTCTCAGAGCTCTAGGCTATTTCCTGCCACTGAATGGGTAATTCTTTTCACCCGTGCCTATGTGCTTCTGAATGTTGGATAAAAACCTTGTAAAGCAGAAACAAGGAATTTCTTCCAAACACCCCTGCTCAGAGCCAGTCTGACTGCTGTTAAACTGAAAGGTTTTGCTTTTTCTAGTTTGTTTACAAGGCTGCCAGGGGCCTTGCTGCTGTCCTGGGGGTTCATGGATGGGACAGGCTCCCAGGCCTGCCCAGATTCTCTATATTCACTTTTATAGTTTTGCAGTATTGATATTAATAAAGTTTTGTACTAAATTGAAATTCTGCCTTGATATAAGAGTGGTTGCTTTGAACATTCTGATGAACTGCTTTTATATGGGTAAAGAAATTATTAGCCGTGCTGCAGAGAGCTAAGAGACCTAGAACAGTGGTGGAAGTACCAGTCAGTACTGCATCCACAAACCCCTTCCCAGCTGGACAGGTTGCATAACCTGTGTCTGCATGTGGCTGCTGCAGTTGAAAATAGTTTTATCTCCATTCTCAGTCTGAGATTGCAAATCAAGGGGGGGGTGGCGGTACTGTACTGTTCTGTAGTAAGTTCTGCCTGCTTTCCAACATTGAGCACACTCGTGCTAACCCTGCAAGGGCTTAGAGAAGAGAAGTAGAGTTCAGTGTGATTTTGATTTTAATGAAAAGGAAATGTATTGGAACAATTACAGAAAGTGATTCACAGTTAAAATGTCTAAATCATCATAGAAACCTTTCCTCTGTGTGTGCAAAATTTGCTGTCTTTAAAAATAATGGGTCTGGTCCTCCTAAATGCATTTTCTATTACCTCTTTCTTGTGCCTGTTTCTCACAGGCCATACCTTCTCCTCTGTGACTGTCTTGCTGTGCAGGGGACCTAGACTGTATCATCAGAGGACAAAAAGGTGAAGATGCTGAGAACAGCAAGCTCCTTCTGCTGATTTAGAGTTCCCATGCTGGCAGATGCCGATTACGGTATAGGGAGAAGTCCCCACAGCACTCCTTAGGGGAAGAAAAGGAAATGTCTGTAACCTGGGAACTGGCTTCTGCTGCCAAGAGGGGAAAGGAACTGCACCAGAAAGGGAAGTAAAAATGAGAAGCGAATGTGCAGCATCAACATGTGAAGAGCCTGTGCTTCTGGTGCCTGCTGCAGTCTCATTTTCTGCCAAAAGCTACAGGGCAGGTGGTGAGCACTTGGCATTGAGTTCCCTGCAGCCACTGCAGTGTTTACAGAGAGGACAGCCTGGAGAAAGAATCACACTTTGGATAAAATGCCAAAGCATGGCAAATAAAGGGATTCAGAGTCACCTGCAAACTCTGATCCATACTGAGTCTTATTTGTTTGCTGTCCATCCAGTAGGGAAAATGATAGGAAGAAAAACTCAGAATGTGGCACTTAACCTAGTCTTAGGTCTGCTACATTTCTTTAGAGCATAAAAACATTCTCCTAGTACAGCATATTCCTTGGGTTTGTAGCTGAAATCTGGACTGCCAGCAGTACCAGGTACTCCCTTTAACTGGCACTTGAAGTTTGGGGTGGGGGGGAAGTCAAAAGGCTGAATCTTTACACAGGGCTCAAGTTTCTTATCTGCGAGGACTCCCCTTTCTCTAGCCAACACTGCACAAGAAATTGGGTATGGATTTGCTGTGGTCACACAAATTCCATCTCTGATGAAGCTTCTAAGAGTTGCTTTGGATCATATGTAACCTGCTGTAAGCTGAATCCTAGGAACTACTGCCAGGTTTTCAATCTTGTCCCAATTCCAGGCCAGTTCTCTCTTGAGCCACAATGTAAGGAGAGGAAAAAAAAGCAACTACTTAGCAGCAACCTCAGGAAACACTTCCCAGTGTTTGCCATCATCTGCAGCAGGTCCCTCTGTATGGGCAGCTGATGAGTCTCAGTGCACTGTTGGTGAGCTCCAACCCTGGCCTTCCCACCATCATCAGCCCAACAGCTTGAGAGAAAAGCACTCACAGCAGATTCACCCTGAAGACAGATGAAACTCCTGACTGCACTGGATGTGGAAGCTGCTGGAGGCCCAAGCCCGTCTACCACAGTCACAGCAAGTGGTAACATTTACAGTCACTTGAATGGAGGAAAACTTGACCAGCTCTAACTGGCCACGTTAGACTAGGGAAGATGTACGAGGACGGGGGGCATGACAGCATATTGGTTTCAGAAAAAGTGTCACTTCCATTAGAGTAGCTCAGTCCTCTGTCTCTCTGGGACATCACCTTTAGAAAGCATCCAAAACTCAAGTCCCAGCTTCATTCTGGGAAGCAATGGCCAAAGAAGAAGAATGCTCAGTAACTGAAGGTGCCAAATCATCCCTGGGGGCAACACTGCTCCCACCTACTGCCTCAGAAGGAGTTCAAGCAACAGTCAGGCCTGCTCTTCTCCCTCATTGGAAACATGCCGGTAGCCAGGAGGCTGAGACTGTATGCGAAACAGTACAGTCAAGAGGAGAATTATAAGGAGAAGGAGAATGGATCCACATACAGCCAGACCCACGAACAGTTCTGCAAGGGAGAAAACCAGTGGTCAATAAGATATCATCCAAACTTTCTCCTGCCCCACTCTGGTCCAATCTGCACTCACCTGTGTTGTGCATGCTGCTTGCTACCTGGCATTCTTGCTCCCTGTCCTGAGGAACAACAGGATCTGTGAGTTCCAAGAATCTTGGCAGTGGGCATTTATGCTGACAGCCAGGGATTGTCAGTGGGAAAGGTTCCTTCCCACTCTCATTCCGGAAAAACATCTCCACAGTGAAGTTACTGAAAACAAAACACAGCTAGATGGGCTTTTTTTTTTGCCAGCTAAAATCATCCCTTCCCAAAAACCTCCATGTGTGCACCCTTTCCTTTACTCTGGTGGTAGTGTTCCTCCTAAGTCTGCCACGAGGAGCAAGATCACATCCCCCTAAGGTGGAGCCTAGCCTATGTATCTAAACCTTGAGGTGAAATCACAGCAGATGTCTTTACTGCAGCCCTCACCCATCATCCTCTTGGTAGAGCTCAAATAAATGACATGAGGCGTATGGTGCTTGAATCTTGTTGTAGACATCTAGAGCCATCTGCAGTGCCACAAGTGTGGTGTCATGCTGAGAAAGAGGGGAAAAAAACAAATCAGTCACCCTTATGGATGTGGCAGGGCAGGTCATACCATACCAGTAAGGGACAGGGTAGTGCTGAGGGGACGTCACCCTTGTAACTGCCACTGTACTGCTAGAACAGTGATCTGTGCTGGTGCCAGAGGAGGGAAGTGAAACACAGCCATCTACGTCCTGCACTGTTCTTCAAGAATTAATTTCTAGAGAGCAGTTTGGGAGAGACCCTTGACTTCCCAGGTAGAGCTGCTGGAAAGGGGGCTGACTCTTGTAGCCACACTGCTGAGACATCACACCTGAGCAGCATCAAGCCATCTACCAAATAAATACAGCAGTGACTCCCCAAAGACTGCCAGTCTCATCCACAAGCCTGAGCTAATAGGGACAAAGAACAGATTGGGAACTTTCACCAGGGACTCCAGAGGAATCATGCCAGATACTGTACATGCCACCCAGCCAGAGGCAAAGGATGCGTGTCCTGATCATTGCATGGGCTGTAGAGAAGCCCAAAAGGGTTAGAACTACCACCAAGCCCCAGTCGCCTGCGAGAAGGAGGAGATGGATAAAAGCTACTCCTCGAGCTCTGACTTACCGCTGAATAGGCAAGTAATTTCAGGTTCTGGTGGGCAGAAATACTTGCTGCTTTAGTGAGGTTTTTCCTTATGTGATCCAGCAGGACCCCTGAGGAAAAGGAACAGTTGGCAAATGGCAAAAACTAGACAGAGCAGCATGAAGCTCCCTCCTCGGTGCACTCACCTCCTTGGAGACGAGCTTTTTCTACCCGATTGTGGATCCCAAAGAGGAATTCAAAACCAAAGTCCTTTAGTTCCTTCAACTGAGTCATGACATCTGGTGTCACCCATACAGGCAAATCCATCTTGTGCACTTGCTAGAAAAAAAAGAATATGCATCTGCTGGTAGCATGGATCACAGATTAATCAGAGAATAGGAGTCAGAGTGCCTGGAGTCCTGCCCATACAGCTACTGATTTCCTACGTTATTTTAAATACTCCTCTTTTCCATTTATGCCTCTGTTTTCACACTGCTGCGCTTGCATACAAAGAATATATGTGGGTTTTAATGTTGTTTCAGCAACTTATAATGAGAAGCATAAATATTAAAATCTAGGAGCTACATGTCTGTGAAGGCACAACTGGAGTGCAGGGTTCCATCTTAACACCAATACAATAGTCTTAGGGCATTTACTTTATGCGTGGCTGATTCTGCCCCACAGATGGCAGGCAGTCAAAAACAGGAAAAAAAAAAAAAAGCAAGAGAGCACGAACTCCAAGTTTTTGGTGTATCTGCAGTACAATTTTCCCAGAGGCTCTAAGGGCCACTGAAGGATATTGGGAAGTTAGCAAGCGGTCTGATGACATAATACTGGGATGCACCACTGACAAAGCTTAGAACTCGAGCCCAGAATGCACAGAACTGGGAGCCAAGAGAAGAATTTGTTTTGCAACCAACCCATTACAAGAAAGAATCGGTTATACGGGCAGACAAACAGCAGTTGTCAGTTCCTGGCATTACTCAGAGCAGTTTTCTATGTCACATCCTATTAAATTGCAAGATGATGCTGAATATCCTTAAGGGCCCATTCTATCTGAGTGGTTCAGAGAAATTCCCACCAGCAACTTAGATACTCGGTTAGTTTTTCATTAATTTACAAAGAGAACAGCTAGTAAGTTCAACAATTTATTGGCCTTTATTTTCTCCACCCAGGTGGCAGAATGAATCTACTGTCCAGGTGAGGTAAAACAATCCTTCTCTGCAGGGCACTGTTAGTAGGAGAAAAAAAGGAGGAAGCCCTAAGCAGCTGAGAAGATTGTTCAGCCTGAGGGCATAGTTTTGAGGTTTTATGGGTTTGCTAAAACCTCCCCTTTTTCAAAACATTCTGATTTCATTTTGAGACAGTGAGGTACTCTCCATGTTTTTGGGGAGTACTGTCATTTTCAGCTGGCATTCTGGGCCATATCTGCTCATTAAGTCAGCCTTGAAAATGAAGACTTGAAATTCTTCTTTGAGGCCCTTTCCAACCCAAACCATCCTATAATTCTATGACCTCTCTGACCAAACGATTTTTATTACCAACAGGAGTTGCTTTGCGGTGATAGTTATGAGACAGGAGATTGGGTTTGTGATAAGAGGGCAAATTTGCGTAGTGCAATGCAGCAGATATTCTCAGCTTGCAGCAACTCTAGCTGCTACTTTACAGAGCCAAGTGCAATTTCGTGCAAGTTTATCTTTTACATCCCCAAATTGGTACATCCCACTGCATGCCACTGCCCACAAGCTAAGTAGCCTTGCACCTCCACAGAATTAGCACGTCACTGTGTCAAAATACTTGGGTTTACTGCTGCTCCTACCATTAGCTAGTTTGACATCAAATATCTCTACAATTTACTCCATCACACTGTATAGTTCTATACAAATGAACTTGTGTGCAACAACTACCAGCCTCCTGGATACGTGACCTTTACATTAGCATTATCACAGCAAAGCTAACACAATTTTTTATTTTGTTTAAGCCTCCACGAGATGTGCTTTCATTCCACATGAATGCAGAGTCTGGTGCCCCACCCAGACAGTTAACATCCGTCTCTGGAGTTTTTCTCTGGCAAAGGAATTTATAACAGGTCAAAAACCAGATATGGTGAACCTCACTCAACCTAGAAGAGCATTATTTTCTGACAGATATGGTGTCAATTCAGCCACAGAAAGAAAACTGATCAAAAGTAACAGAGAGGTAGAACCAGAAATAGTCCCAAGTTAAATCATAAAGTTACCACTCCTTCAGTTTCCAGAGATCTCATTTCTCCCTTAATTAACCCAGACTTGTCTATAGAAATCCAAAGAGGTATTTCTTATGCAAGTGGGACTTTTTCTGGCTCTGACATGATATATCTCTAAGCTACAAAGTGGGAGGTTACAGGGTGCAAAAGTATGCAATTCTTGGCAGGTGCCTCTAGTGACTAAGAATTGCTACTATTCTGAAATTAGAACATTACTTCTAGCTGTAGGGTGGGGATGGTGAAAAGTTTCGCGAGATTTTGCAAAACAACTTTCTAACAAATCCAGTGAGCCCTGAAGACCAAATTCCTGCGGTTGTAAGAAGACGGCCAAACTTACTTCACAGAACAGTGTGTCATACACACTCCAAACAGAGTCAAGAGAGACATCCTGGATCCCAGTCTCATTTGCCACCATTTGTAGGAATTGCTGTAGGCATGAGAAAAGAGAAAGACCTTCAATTTTCTGATCTCATACTGCAGTACGTGCATAGGTATTCCTACCCTTTCCTCAGAGCTCTGACTACACAGAGGTGATGATACTTTAACTACAAGCTCACCTAAGATCATCTTAACTCATGCAAACACTTACCCAATTCTCTTTAGTCTTATTTATGTATTCTGCCGAGTGTCGTGTTTCATTCTGTAGCTGTTCATACCGTGGACAGGAAGGCAAAGGAAACTTCAGTAGCTGGACAGAAACAGCAAGAGTGGCCAGGTCACCAAGATTACTGAAGTACACAATTTGCAGTCAATACACACAACTGTAAAGAAATGGGGACTGGCAGGATGCATTGATAAGAAGCCCCAAGTACGGCCTTCTAACACACTCCAGATCACGTGTGGTCTGCTAAGGACTTGCAGCTAACATGATGAGTTACAGCCCCTGAATTCTTGTCCTATTTTCAGAACAGAAGAACCTTTGCAACACAGATCCTAGGGGATGTTCAAGATCTGGATTGAGACTGAAGCAAAGGCTTTGAGAGGTCAGCAAAACACAGTATTTGAGTAGTCAGTACATATCCTTGAAATCAACTTACCCTTTCCTCGGACTCAGGCACCGTGTGCACAGGGATAGGCTGCCAGGAAATGTTCGGGTTGAACATCTCATGCCCGTCTGGTGGATACAGGCCTGCCAGATTGGCCTCCGCGCTCATCAGCGTCCGGTCACAGTCCGTGCTGCGGATGAAGATCTGACAGAACAGAGACAGAGCACCATTAGTAATGCTTTTGTAAGCGGTGATATTCAAGAGGCAGGACGATGCACTTGCTAAGGAACTATTCCAAGTGCCCCAGAGGTGCTTATGGTCAACAGGGAAACAGGGGTTGAAGTGACCCAGCCTGCTGATGTCAGCCTGAACAAAACTGTAAGGATGGACACAATTTGGTGTGCAATATTGGAGCAGTCTGTTCTGGGAAAGTGGGGTAACCAGATGAACTGCGTAGAGGTCACAGACAGAAAGGAGTCTGAATATGAAGAAAAGTCAGAGAAGAGCAAGACAGAGGCAGATAATGATGGACAGAAAGAGGAAATGCACTGTTTTCACTGAGCAGGTCTGGGGCAAACTCCCACATTCAGTTCTCACTTCTAGGAATAACCTGCTGTGCTCAGGAAAAAAAAACTAGCTTCTCCAAGACTCAGTTTTTCCATCTGAAAAAAAAGACAAGACTGCTCTGACTAGGAGGAGAGAAAGAAGACGTGGAGCTGTGAGATTTTACTTGATTGTTGTGGGCTCTTGGAAGTAATGGGCCCAAAGTTATCATTCCAGAGGTCAGAGAGACCTGTTCCAGAAAAAGAAGAGAAATAAGAAAAATATAAAAAAGTTCAGAAGGTCAAAATGGCATATCTTTGGTATTCTCCTGTCTGTGTACTGAAAACACTTAAAGGGGAGACAGGAGAGAAGAGAGTGAGTAAACAAGGGGAACACACATAAACTAATGAAAGAATGTACTAGAAAACAGCATATTGAACCTGAAACAAGAAGAAAAAGTCAGAAAGATGTCAAGATTTGGGGTTTTTAAAATGTTAAATGAGAGAGAAATATAACTAAAAATACATATGCTCCCTCTGCACAGCATTTGCCATGTGAAGTCTATCTCAAAACTTAACTGTCATATTTAAAAATAGTTCTTTTCCCTAATGATTTATACCCACTTCTACCTCTTAACTGTGGCTTGAAAACAACTGACTCTGTACTCATTAGAAAAGATTGCTTGCATCTTCTGCAAGCTCTGTAGAAAGGAAATACTTCAGAAGATAAGGATCTAATTCTAAAACTGCTCTTAAAAAAACAATTAAGCCCTGAGTACACAAGCTTTCTTCAGCACCTTTCACCAGGGCTCCAGCTTGTCGCTGAGTCAGGTGACAGCTGAGTCAGGTGACAGACTGTCATATGGTGTCACTGAGCGGCAATGCTTCTTACAAGAGGAAGGTGGCTTAACTTGAGCAGGGGTTCAGGCTTGGTTAGCAGAACAGCTTTTGTTTGCATATGCCTTGGTTTGTTTTTCTTTCTCGAGCAAGAAGGAGAACAGTTTCAGTTGGCAGGAGCTTTATAAGACTGAAGCACGTTTGGAAGGGAACTATTGAGGAAGGTTAAAGGATCTATGTTTGAGCTGATGCTGAAAGTTTTGTTTGATGAAGCAAATCTCAAGAAGGGATGTTATGTGAACAATGGCAGGCAAGGTATTTACTGGGGACCCCAGAAAGGAGGGAAACAAAGACTGACAATTGTACAGGGATTCTCTTGTTTACCTCATCTGGTCAATCACCCGAAGTGAGTTCAGATGAAACTACTGAACTGATACAGAGCCTGCAGTGGGAATAAGGGGGTCTTGACTGCCTACTGTCCATCGAAACCACGTGACAGCACATCTCTTGTCCTGGCCCTTGCTCATGTTCCAGTTGACTCACATCTCTTTGATCAACCAGCAGGGCTGATTTTTTCTTTGCGGGGGCGGATGTGGGGGTGGGGTCGGGGGGGGTGTATGTTCTGTTTCCTTATTGGTTTTGATTTTTCCAAGTCTTCCCCTGTGCTTTGCATGTGGTTCCACAAGGGCTCTGTAACTTTTATAAAAAGAAACCTACCAGTTTGTCAAAAACTATTACACAGTGTGGCAACAGCTTAGAGGGAGAGAGGAAAATTAACTGCTCTGGGGAATTGGAAGCTGCTGATACTTCACAGGTGGAAGCAAATGCCTAGGTCACTTCTGCTTTGTATGCACCACTTACGGCTCGGGGCTCTGGCAGAGATGTCCCACAGACCCTCAAAACACCAAGTATCAAATGAGCTCCAGGCACTGCATGGCTCTCCCTCTCTGTGCTCTTGCCTTTTCCCACTCTCTCTGTGCCCTCGAATCATAGAATCACCAGGCTGGAAAAGACCTCTCGGATCACTGAGTCCAACCATTCCTGCCTGCCACTAAACCGTGTCCCTCAGCGCTTCGTCTACATGTCTTTTAAACACCTCCAGGGATGGTGACTCAACCACCTCCCTAGGCCAGTTCCCAATGACCGTTTCTGTGAAATATTTCTTCCTGATGTGTAGTCTGAACCTTCCCTGGTGCAGCTTGAGGCCATTCCCCCTTTTCCTATCACCTGTCAATTGGGAGAAGAGATTAGCAACCACCTCTCTACAACATCCTTTCAGGTAGTTGTAGAGAGCAGTATGGTCACCCCTCAGCCTCCTCTTCTCTAGGCTAAACAACCCCAGTTCCCTCAGCTTTTCCTCATAAGACACCAGCCCCCTCACTAGCTTCGTCGCTCTTTTCCCTCCCCGTCCCCTGCACTGACCTCCTGCCGCCGGTACTCGCCGCTGAGGAAGCCGCGGTAGCGCCGCCGCAGGGCCTGGCCAAGCTCCCACTGCTGCCGCATCCCCACCTGCAAGGACACTGCCGGTCACTCCCAGCCCCAGCCCGGTCCCCCATCTCCCCGGCCCCGCACGCACCTGCGTGAGCTGCCCGAAGCCCTGGGGCCAGGCGCGCTCCTGGAAGGGATCCCGCGGGAAGGCCTTGATGGGCGAGCGGTCCCCGTGCCGGTACACCTGCAACGGCCCCACGTCACGCCGGCCCCGCGGCCCCCGTCCCGCGACCCCCGTCCCCCGTCCCTCCTCTGCCCCCACCTCACCGCCGTCACGAAGCGGAGGCTGCGGGCCCGGGCGAGAGGCGGCTGCGGGCACAGGGACAACAGGAGCAGGACGGCACCCCACCAGCCACACCGCGCCGCCGCCATGGCGCTGCCCTCTCGCCGCCCGGAACCGAGCGCCCCCAGCACCGCGGCACCGCACGGACGCGGTTGCGCTGCGCACACCGGAAGCGCCACTCGCGGTAGAAGTGGGTGGGGCCGGCGCCACCGCCGCCGCGCGCACCGGAAGCTCCTCTCTCGCACAGGAAACGCCTCTTGCAGGCCCGGGCCGCCGCCTGTCTTGGTGCGCGTGCGCGGCCCGGGCGGGGCGGGGCGACGCCGGGGGCCTCACGGGATGCTCTCCACCCCCCTCAATGGGTACACTCCGTCCCGGTTGTTCCGCGCGAGCCCCGGGAGAACGACGTTGGGTGCGTGAGGTAAACCCGGACGCGGGACTGCTGGCGGGGCCACCAGCGCGGAGGGAGGAGGTGGCGGTGCCCGGCGGGGATCCGTGCCGGGGATTCGTGCCGGGGGCGGAGCCGGGCGGCGCCTGCGCGTGGTCCGGGCCCTCGCCGCGCACCTGCGCCACGGCGGCGGCCGCGCTCCGGGAGCGATCGCGCCGGTCGCCGCTCTCCTCGGCCGCGGGGCAGCAGCAGCCGCCGCCGCCTCCTCCTCCTCCTCCTCCTCCTCCTCCTCCTCCTCCTCCTCCTCCGTGACTTCTGGCGCGGGACGCGGCTTTCACCGCCGCAGATACCCCGGGACCCTCGCTGGAAGGTGCTGGAGGGGAGCGGCCTGTCCCAGGGCTGGCGGGAGCCCCGAGCGGCGGCGGAGGGAGGTGGGGAGGCTCCTTGGTGCCGGTGCCCGTGCATGTTGCGCAGTGGCGTCGGTGGCGGGGGCTCCTCCTGTACAGCTGCAGCAGCGGGTGGAGGGACCTGGAAAGTTAAATCATGCCTCTAGGGGAGGAGACGTGAGTGTTCGTGGCTGTTAGCGCACGTCCAGAGAACTCGAATCTCCGTTTGCCGTCTCAGACACTGGCAGGTGTAGCGTGGAGATGTTTACTTGCTTTATGGTAACTCCTTACCTTTCCTCTTCTCTTTTCTCCTCCACTTCCCTCTGCGTTTCTCTCTCATTCACCTGTTTCTTTCTGTCAACCCAGATTGTGAGCTTTTGGGGACAGAAAGTTGTCTGCACAGCTGTCAGTTTGCTCGAGGCTGTTAAAAGGTAACTGCTTACATTGCTGATGACTCTTAATTGCACAATTTCTCTGCTGCTCGTTGTGCTGAGGTCCATAGATCTAACACAACAGGTATTTCATTATGGGCCAAAAGCAAACTTTGTATTGCGGATGAAAGCAAAACCCCCCTCTTCTTCTTTTTCTGAAGGGCACAGCTGGGCTCTTCACTAAAGGCTTTTTTGAGGGAGTCTCCAACACTGAGTCATTTTTCTGACTAAGTACTTGGATCACTGTGTGATGGCCAATTTCTGGCTATGACTGCAGGTTATATTTGTCTGTAGAGAAGAGTCCTCTCCGCTCTGCTGCTTATTCCAAGGTATGTAGAGTTTGCTGTTCCCTAGGTGTCAGGGAAAAGGCTGTACCTCAGGACTGACAGAAGAAAAAGATATTTTTTTTTTCCTTCCTTTAGTGAGTGGTGGGCTTGGTTTGTGGAGTAAGTGAGTCTTAATCAAGACATAACCCCCCTACTGAGGCAGAAACAGGAGGAAAAAAAAAGTCTTTCAGTTGGGGAAGCAAATATGGTTTGAAAATTTCAGCCAAGTGTTGCTCAGCTCAGCCTCTCTTTCCTATGTGTTGTGGAAAGAGGCCATTGGACGTGGTATGTTGTGCCAGGACCAGATGGAGTTTGGCCTTTCTGTGTTTCTTTGCTGTCATACATTTGGCTCATTTGCCAGAAGGCTACAGCCACTGCAGGGTTTTGTGACGGTAGACTGACTGCGCCTTCCTGTTGCATCCCCCTTTTGAAATCTATCATGGAGTTCAGTAATAATTCTTTCTCATCTGTGGATGTGCCTGTGCATCCTTCTTCACGTGGGAAAGCTAGCTTTTGTAGGAGAAAAGCAAGAGTGAAAATAACAAACAACTTCCTTCTTCCATTCCTTGAAAAAAAAACAACTGAGGGGAATGAACCCAATCCAGCCTTAGAGGTAGAATACAATGTGAGTTGATGCAGAGCTTCTTAGTTCTCTTGCTGTCGGAGAAAAGCTTTAGTAATTTGCATTGTGGAGGGATGCAAAGACAAGTACTGTAGCAGGGACTATATACATAAACTGCTTAATCAAAGAAAAAAAAGGAACCAAGAGACTTTATCACAGAATGAATGTGTCCTGGCTGTATTCCTTGGGTTGTTCTCATTGGTCGTTTCCAGTTACTGCTGCCGCAGCTCTCTGCACCTTGTCAGCATGTTTCCTTTACCAGCTGGCTGTGCAGCAAGGAAGCAGGCAGAGGGTGTGCAGCAGAACAGACATACAGCCGTACAAATACAGAGGGTGAGTCTGTTGCCTTATCATGATCTTTCACCTGACCCGAAGACTCATGTTCCCAAAAAGTGTGTTGTTTAGCTGTGACTGTTTTGGTTTTCTTTCTTTTTTTTTTTCCCCCCAAGAAAGATGCTTTCTCTTGAGTTAGCACTCACACTGACAGCACTCATTCTATGGTAAAAGGAAGGATGATATTTTTTCTGCTTTTAAACTTTTGATCCAGTGATGATGGTCTCAGACCTCAGAAGTCATGTTTCTTGTAATTAGATCTGGGCTGCGATGGTGTGACTATTGAGACTGACAGTTTTCAAAATTTTGAGGTTTGAATTTGAGGTACTTAACTGTTGCTGTTTTTCAGAAGGTGTGTTCCCAGATCTGTCCAAGGAAGAGTATAGAATTTCATGTGCTTTATTTTGAATGTGGTGAAGGACATTCCTGCTTTCTGCTCTGAAGGCAGGTGCCATGAAAGTCTTATTGTCAGATGTGTGGGTCTCTGCATGATGAATAGGAAAACTTGTAAGATTGTGTGTCACCTTCCCTTCTGCCGAGTGATAAAATTCAAAGAACTAACAATTTTGGAGAAAAATTGATATTTCAGACCTGACGTGTAACCTGTCATGCAGATATTTTGTTCTATTGGGAACAGTTGTTCTGCTGGTCTGCAGTAGGATGTGTTACTGTGTTTTCCTCACAGCCTAATAATGTAGGAAGGGGGAATCGCATTCTGTGGACACCACCTCAGTGGGAAGGACCTTCATCTTATAAAGGAGTTCAGGGGAGTTCTTCCTGCTGACAAGTAAAGGGCTGCATTTAGTCTGCAAACAGCTAAAAGTTGGTCATTAGATCGTACTTCAGCTAATATACAAATACAATGTTTGACTTTAGCATTTTTGTTGCAGTCACTACAGCTAGGAACTGCATTGTAGTCAGTTTGAAATTGAGGGGTGTGTGTAATGTTGTCAAATTAGATGAAGCCATCCATGTTCTGGCAGATGTTAAAAACTTCTCTGTTAGAAGTGGCGCAATGAGTTACTCTAGCACTTCTGTGTAGTTCTTGTTCTGTGACTTCCTGCTCAGGACAAAGTACCTTTTTTCCCCATTTTTGGAGCATAGACAAATTTCTTTCATGTGTCCTTAATAAAAAGGAGGCATCCCTGGAGCCCAGGGTAACTTGTACTTTTAGATCTGGAGATCTCATAACCAGATTTCCTTTAAAGCAGAATTACTCGCTTTGGGTTTGAAAAAGAAAATGTTAAGGTGGTATACTCAAATTTCCATATAATTTCATAAATTGTTTTGAAGTATACATTGTCAAGCTTACAAGTATCTTATTTAGGGAGGGCAAAAGCTAATTAGGATAGCGCACAGAGGATAGTCAAACACTATGCACTATGTTTAAGGGAAGGGAAAAGAGAGATATTTATTTAGTGGGAAGTTGATGAAGAAATTAAGAGAACAACGTTAGAGAAGTCTGATTCTTGTTTGGAACAAACTGAAGCTAGTGTCTGTAGGATTAAGTAGGAGAATTGTCTCATGGGATGTGAAGATCGAAGCAATTTAAAAGCTATGCTGCATAGTCAGGTTGTATTGTGTATGCACAGAAACATCTCAGGATGTGAATAAAAGATGTTATGTAAGTATCAGACTGACTGCTGAAGCAGATGACTGGCAAGAGAGTAGGTGTCTTCTGGCATATATTTTGTTTTGAGCTTTTAAACAAAAATTGCAAATATAATTGTAAAATCTCTTGAAATGAACTGGCCAAGGAATTTGTATTCTGCCTCCCTCCAGAGACAGGGGCAGTCTTGCCTGCTGGTCGTACAGCAGCTATGAAACAAATAAGGTTAAATGGTTTAAATTGAAGCTTCCTGATTACTGATTTAAATAACCATTAAAGTTGTTGATTTAAATAATTCATTGAAGCTTTATTTTGCATTTGATACTTTTTTAAAAGGAAGATTTCTAACACATTGTTGCTGCTTGCTAAACAGGATGATACAGTGTACCTATGTACACCCATTTATACTCTTACATCACAGTAAATGGTTACATTAGAAAATGTTCATTTGTGTTTACTACCTGAAAAATGTTTTTCTTCATGTCTTGTACAAAACTACATTTGAATAAAAAAGTCAAAATAAATAGATAGGGTTTTTTTATAATTAGGCTGTAATCATGGACAGGATACACAGGAGAAAATATGATTTCTGTACTGTGTGCTATGAAAACTAACTTGCTTTAACAGGGCAGTGTTATCTATGCTTACCAAAATGAACAGATTGGTTTTGGTCATTGTGTCCTTCCAGATCTTAAGATGAGCATAACTCATCCTCCCTCAGCTTGTTTTTATTCCAAGATTGGATTGCCTCCTACAACTTTGAGTGAGCTGAACTAATTTAATAAGTTAATTGAAGAAACAAATCTTTCTGCCCTTCTTAGAAAGATTTATTTGGTACTTCAGTGGATTCTGATTCTACAGACTCTAGAGTTCAGAAATTACACTCTTTAGACATTCTTCACCACCCATGTGCTGCTTGGATAGGGTTTGTGCTTTTTTTTCTAAATGTCTGTTTCAGGCTTTATCATTTGCTTTAACCTAGCAAATAAATTGAACGAATGTAATCTTGAAAACTGTGTGTAAAATCCATTTAGAGGAAAATGTTTGGAATTCAAATAGTCTACCGAGGACCCTTATGAAATGAGGGCAAAGAGGCAGCCTTCTGCAACAGCTCTGTAGTATTATCTTGGTTGCCAGGGACATACATGCAGAAATGTGCCAGCTCCTAAAGGACTCCAGTGAATTTTCCTGGAGTATTTCACGCAGTCAGACTGTCGGATATGTGCAGTGGTTTCTTGAGCATCTACCAGCAGGAACCTACATGCGTATGTTTGTGGGCACATGAAGTAGCACTAGAACAGCCTTGGACTCTTGTAATGGCGCTTGCCTTGACATGCATGTGTGCATGCTTGCACAGAGAATCCTGTGATCAGCCCTCTTTGCCAGTGTGCTTTGGCTTGTGTAAGCACTGCTGCCAAGGCTGCTTACCCAGCTGCACTTTCTGAGAGCAGGAGGAGAAGCTGTCATCTTGCCTTCAAATACCAACTTTGAGATTTTGGTCTAATAATTGACTGCTTTCCCACCCTTGACTGTTGTTTGTAGGAGAGGAATAATATTCCGGTTTCTGTGAAAGGGCCTGGAAGTGTTTCTTCTGTGGGCTTCTGTGTTTACAGCTGTTGAAGGGGACAGATTTTTGGGCGTCTGCAGGTCCAGATGAAAAAGCCTAGGGTGTGATCAAAGGTCCATATAGCGAGTGTACAGGCAAAGTTGCACTGCTAGGCCTTTTATGGAAGATGTCAGACTCCTTGCCGTAGCGAAGGAAGAGGTACTTTCTGTTGTGAGGAGTGGTTTAGAATGTAAAATAACGATAAACATAGATTGTGTAATGTAGTTTCTGTCATCTAGCTATATCTGTGACAAAGGGGCTTGGCTTTCTGGGCTATATGGAACTGAAAAAAAAATTTCCCTTGGTCTCCAGAAAGCTCCCAAGTTGTTGTTTGTTTAACTAAAAATAGAATGGGAGTGGAGAAAGTGGAAACCTTTGCCTGACAAAAAAATGGATTTTCTGTCTGTCACCTGTGCTTTGAGGGCAGTTTCTGTTGTGCTGCTTTTAAGCAGCAGGCTGGGGGGCAAGGTTGAAGAGACTGCAGACTTTGTCCTCCCTTGTTTCAGTGTCATCTCCAACTGGTACTCCCTGATACTTGCTCTGGGTGGTTCCTTTAGCAGTGTCCTAGAATCAGCAGGCCATCCCACACTTATCCTTTGATGCAAGGATGAAAATAAGAAACCCAGCTACCTGTTGGCTTAGCCCAACTACCTATTCTCACGCACTCGTACACTCGTACCATTTTCCAGCACTGGTCTTGTGCTCACAGTTATTTTGAGGAAGCAGGTGATACTCTCTGACAGTGTAATGTTGGTTTGCTTTCTTCATGCAGACCCTCCTAGAGAATAAGTCTTCCCAGAACCACTGACTCCTGGTTTGTCCATGGCTCATGTGTGATGGCTTCATTCTTCTTGTGGCAAGGTTGTGCTGGCTTTGGGAATGGAGTGGATTCCTTGCAGCATGGTGGTTATGGCAAGCCCTGACAATCTGATGGCTGTGTTCTTTTGGGTTGTTTTGTATCCAAGCCTTTGTGCAGACTTTCTGTCTGTTCTGGGCTACATCAGTGGGAAATAGAAAAGCATTTGTCTTTTACCACCTCTGATTTTTTGTACCTTGTTAGGGCTTTTTATGGATGGATGAGAGTGAGAACTCCTGGGCACTTAGAGAAAACCTGAAAGCAGTCAGTGGCTCTGGTTTCCCATCTGGTGGGCGTGCCCTGGGTGCAGCCATTTCACTGGCTGCTGTTTGAGCAGTGGACTCTATATGGCTCTGGACTGTTTTCCAGCTGAGTATTTGTGGTGATGTCAGGCAGTGTGAGAAGGGAACATGACTTGGCAGGACAAAGTCTGCAGAAAGTTCAGCTCCACGTTTGGCCAAGAGCCTCAGAGGGAATGAGATCTACACACACATTCTGCTACACAGCCTGTCACACGCCCTCTCACATGCTCCCTTCCTGTCACACAGATGCTCTTTTTCCCATTTTCGGACCTTTAACCCTTCCATCTTAGCTTCCACCCTGTGTTTTTATTAAAAAAATCCAAACAAAAATTCAAGCAAAAAAAGTCCCTCCTCCGTGTTGCTGTTACTGTACCTTCTAAGCTTTTAGTTACACCGACCTCCAAAGCAGGAATAGACCATATAGACAAGAATCCAAAATAGTAAAGTTGAAAGCAAGGCAAGTTTACTTTGCAAGAGAGCTCTTAATAGTCTTTTGTTTTGACCTCCACCCTTATGCCAGTCTTCACTGTTTTTCTTGGCAGCTCTTTTGATCTTTCTTCTCACTCTGTTGCAGTCTTCTGTCTGATCTAGTCTTGGATACATACAACCATTGCAGAGTGGGAACCCTTGTCTCCCATTCTTCTAAGAGCAGTGTTAGCAAAGCCTGCCAAAATACCTCCCTGGTAATGGATGAGTGGGGAATTGACTAACAGTCAGGCTTACTTTGAAACAATTAAAACACTGTTCTGTTATCCATCTATGGGTATTTCTGCAGTACTGTTGTTTCTCCCTGACCTCTGTGCTACATCTAGGGATGATATTTCTATGAAGGGGAATTTGTGCTTCTCCCATACTGCCCTTGTGGGAATCTTAATGAGTTTCCTGCATGTTTTGCAATTCAGTGCTGTATTTCACTTTTGCCTGTGAGCACTAGTATTTGTTTTGATGCTTTTAGGTGGGATGGTGCTTGGATACTGTTATGTAGATGCATTATTAAAAAGGCTGTTTCCCAGAAACAATCTTGTTGCAGTTATGTTGATATGCAGCATGCTGATGAAAGTGCATTTGGAGGAAACTGTAAAAATGAACAAAAATTATGCTGTAAACAGCCCTCTCCTTTATTCCATTCTTTCCTCCTTTGCTTCCTTGTCTTCATGTTCTTTCATTTCATAGCTTTTAGAGGATGGAGAAGACTGTTTTGAAAGAGAAAGTGGTATGGACGAGGGTCTAGGACCTGAGGGCTTTTAAATAATCTTCCTGGCTTTGCTGCCATACATCCTACAAGCTTTACTTGTCCTTGGTCATCTTGTTTTTGTGGTAAAATATTACAGCTGCTTCTTCTGCTTCTTGCTGGTGTTACCTGTTTTAGTAGCAGTTTAATGCTGGCAGGGGACTGGGCCGTATTCCTGTTCAGAGGAGTCAACAGCAGATTGGGGTACCAATGTTGAAGAGATGGGCAGAGACAGCCTGGGGACCTGAGCAGATTTCCCTTTTGTGATACTAGCTGATAAAGGCACTTGGCTAGAATAGGCATGGGTAATGCAATGTTATTCTCTGACTGCGTTGTTTAGTGAAGATTTCTAAGGAAGCAGTCGGGTAAACAGTATGTGGTGTGATTATCATTATAAATTTCTACATGCAGAAAAACACCTGCAGTGTTCTCTTCTGGGCATAGTCTAGTTGTTATCTTTTTGCTTATGGAATAGGTTTAACTCTTCCCTGGACTCTGCACTCTCAGGATGTTATTTTGAGTAGTCATTCTTGATGCTTTTTTCTTTTTTAAGTTCTGAGCTCTCTCTTCAGTTTGGAGATAGTGTTGGGATGACATCTCAAATCTAGCATGAATCAGACTTGCATTGAGCTGTAGCATCTGTGGGACTAAGAGTCATAAAGGAGGAATGTAGGATCCTAGGTACAGTTCTATTTTGTTCTATAATGTGATGCTGCCGTGGAAGTCCACAACAACTGAAGAGAGAGGTTTCTCTAACTACTTTCCTCCCCCCTCGCTTCTGTGCTAACCCCACTTAAAAAACCTAGCTTTTCAAACCTAACTAGTTATTGCCATTAGCTCTGATCTGTATGACACTGTTTGTTGTCTCTCTTAAACCCTGGCTAAGGAAATTCTGACTCTTAAAATGGTTACTTCAAAGAATGGCTGGCTGTTATGTTTTGGATAGCTATGTGTAATTGTGTAGAACAAGGTATTGATGGCTGAGTAAAGCTACAGAAGGTATCCAGAAAGAAAGGGAGCCTGTGGGCATAATTTCCATATTGCCATGGTGTGGCATTTATAAGGGAGCTAGGATGGTGGGGTCAGAGCTCATTTTCAGCCTTAAGGCAGGATGGGATGAGCTGTCACTGCACGTAGGATGTGTAAGAGCTGATTAGTAGCTGGAGTAATGAGTGGCAAACATCTCGAATTTAATTTTTCAAAGCAGAGTCTTGCTAGAGAGCAGGTTATTTTGCAGTAGAAAGTTTTCTAGATTGCTTCAACACTTTTCATGTTTGATTTGTGTGTGTGTCTAGTGGTGTGGTTAGAAGTGCAAAAGAATTACATCATTAGCCAATACAGGGCCCTAAGGAAGAAAAACACAAAACAAACCCACCTTTTCATAGATACATCTAGATGTGCAAGGAAAGAAAGACTTACTGGTAGGATAGTTTGATTTTATTTAGGGAAATGTGAGTGGAACTGGCAAAAGAATGCTGTTGCCGTTTTAAAGGGAGTTCCTATAGGCCGAGTTTGCTATTATATCTGATGCTTACAAAGATAGTCTGTGGGTAAGGCTCCAGGCTGGGTACCCTCCCTTCCCCTTCTTCCCAAGGAGTGGCAGAGAGCTGCCCTTTGCCCTTTGGGGGGTGGGGAGGGGCAGGGGCAGCTTCCTGCTGGAAGCTGCTGTGAAACCCTCAGTTGTGTTTCCTGCCATCTGAACATTGGTACTGATGGTGGTTTTGAACCACCTATGAACTGTATTTGCAGCCAGGCACAGGGAATTATTATTACAGTTCAATTACAAATGACAAGTTCTACTCAGATTCATCTGAGCAGGTGCTGCAGAAGTTGGTGTCACTCCAAAGTGGCTGTGCTAGAAGATGAGGCTGAGGGGAGACCTCATTGCTCTCTACAACTACCTGAAAGGAGGTTGTAAAGAGGAGGGTGCTGGCCTCTTCTTCCAAGTGACAGGGGAAAGGACAAGAGGGAATGGCCTCAAGCTCTGCCAGGGGAGATTTAGGCTAGACATTAGGAAAAAAAATCCACTGAAAGGGTCATTGGGTACTGGCACAGGCTGCCCAGGGAGGTGGTTGAGTCACCTTCCCTGGACGTGTTTAAGGCATGGGCGGACAAGGTGCTAAGGGGCATGGTTTAGTGTTTGATAGGAGTGGTTGGACTCAATGATCCGGTGGGTCTCTTCCAACCTGGTTATTCTATGATTCTATATCAGGACACTGGTTTTTGCAGCTCATCTGGACAGACAGAGCTGAAAAATGATGACTTGTCATTTTATAAGACAATGTGGAGGGGAGGGAAGGGTGCAAGGATGCTGCTACTTAAACATCTTCCTTGCTGTAACCCAGACCATGCCCTAGTTTTTGCCATTCCTGAGATGGCTGTATTCTAGATTAGCCAGAAGCCCATAATCTGAGGTGACAGTAGAAAGCCTGAAGGAGGAGGTAGAAGGGACTGGAGCTTTGTTACCCAGACCTGGTTTGTGCCATTTTCCAGAGTTCAAGAGAACTTGTGTCAGCGGCCTTTAAAGGAATTTTGTGGCAGCAGGGTGGCCACATCATTCCTGATATCGCTTGTTATTTGTTTTCAGTCCATTAACCAGGAAAAAGTCTACCCTTTCTTATTGTCATCTCCCTTTTTCTCTCCTTTTGTCAGAGAGACTGATACTTCCATACAAACAGGAAGAGAGGTGGGAGCAGCCCTGTGCACAGTGTGAATGAACTCCAATAACCTCATCTCCTTTCTCCTCCTTGTAGTTGCAGGACCAAGGGCATCTTGCAGTCAGGAAGGAGGGAAGAGGGAAACAGAAGGCACAGCCTGTTTGAGGATCTTACCCACCCTGAAAGCAGTCACAGTTGTACGCTCTTTTCCTCTTACTTCTTGTGTTGTGTGGCATACTCTGATCAGGTGGAAATCTAAGGGTGAAAACTAGGGCAAAACCAAAATCTCAGCCTTTGACAGGCAAGGAATAATGAGAGGCAGGTGAGAGGGGAGGGAGCATCTCCTGCTGGATGAGGCATGTGAATAGGGGAGCTGACTTGTTGTGAAACACTGTTGGGGGTGCGGAGTTCTTTTGCAGGACCTGCAGGTTCTTGAGTGGGACTGGAGTCGGCACATTCTGTCTTCATCTTATGTACAGTTTGGGAAAGCCCTGTTTCCAAAACAGGGTATTGACAGGCTGTGTAGGAAATAAACAAATCCTGTGCTCAGAAGATCATGGACAGTTTGGCTGTTTGGTTATTTTTTTTTCCTTCTCAGGTGGAACAAAGCAGAGGTATTTTGCTGATTCTGCTCTGAATTGTTGTTGTCTGTTCTGTAGTACAGTTGTGCTTTACTACCCTAATTCATTTTGCTAACTAGTTTATTCAATGGAGAGAGATTGCTTTTTTGTTTCACTCCTGAATTGCTTTTTGCCTGAGGTAGGGTGTAACTGGCTTGGAATTTGTGTGGCTACCATTGTTTGTTTACAATAGCGTATTCTGAGGGTCACAAGCATCTTAAGTCATATTAGGTTCAGATTCAGAAATATTCATATTAGGCTCAGATTCAGAAATGTCTGCAAACATCCTTGTGTTTCTGTTGTAATACAAGGCGTAATTTTAATAGAATCATAGAATCACCAGGTTGGAAAACACCTCTGAGATTATGAAGGCCAACTATACCTATCTGCTACTAAACCTCATCTACCCATCTTTTAAGTACCTCTGTGGATGATGACTCAGTTTTGGAAAGGAGAGTTAGGGAAATTGCCCTTCAGTCTCCCAGAACTCACCTTTAGTGTGTTTTTTGGTAGTAACCTGACTTTTGTTTCCTTCTATTCCTTTTAGGAGTACCATATTTCGGAATGATGCCTTTCATCTTGCTGTATGCCATTGTTATACCTTCTGCTTTTCTTCTTAGTACTCTTTCAACCAAGTGACACATTTCTTTGTTTATTTTAGTATGTCCAGTTGTTAGTCATTTCTACTGTTCCCTAACTCTGCCATGCCCTCTGCACCCAACTTGAATAGGAGATGGCACAGTGTTGAGACCAGAGTAAAGCCATGGGTGAATCCACATCCCAAAGGAAGTTTTCAGAATGATAAGTGGGTGCTGTAGGCTCAGGGATGCACCAGTTCAAAGGAAGAGACAAATACGTGGACTGTGCCAGAAGTCAGCAAAGTCATGGGTAATAAAGGAGTTGGTCAGCAGCAGGAGTAAAAACTGGAGTAAGAGAAGGGGAAACCTCTAAATCTCAGAGCTAGAGAGGCGGAAATAAGACTCTGCTTGGGGGCAAAAGACCAGAATGCAGCTGCATTCTGAGGAACAGCAGTGACTAGTAGGACTCTTTTGCATAGTTGGCAGAGGTGGCAACAACTTGCAAAGCTTGCAGGACAGTCCTGCATGCTTATGGTCAGCTAAAGCTTAGCTTGACAGCAAATGAAAGTCATTAGAAGGATGTAGGGGGGTTTTTTATCACCTTGGGACTGATAGTGGCTTGCATACTCCTCCATTGTTTGTTTTGGTGCTTCTGAAGGATCAAAATGGATAATGCGATTTCAAACTGTCCCTGCAGCTCTTTGAAGAGAGAGTTTTACAGAGGGGGCACAGAACTAGTCTCTGTTTCCTGAGAGCTCCAGGACAGTTCTTTCCATTCTTTGTAAACATATTGTTCAAAATTGTACTTCCTGCTATCCTGTTGCACTGCTTTGCATGCCTGATGTTTTCATGATTTGTCCCTCCCATTGACGTTCTCAAGCCAATTATTTTTCCTCATGAGTTTTAACAGCTTTCACATGTAATGTTACTTCATTTTCAGATTTCATAAGATTATTTTTCTGCCCTGAAAGGTACAAGTCTTTATTTTGGCTTTTTCCTAATTGAAGCTTATTTGTCTACTTTTGCTCTGCTTATATACCTACTAGCTGCTCCATATTTCTTGAGAAATATGATCATGCAGAGGGAAGGAAGAGGAATGAGCCAACATGAGCTGGGAATAACCATTGTTTCTCTGAGACATCTATGAGGTAGTGCCAAGATCCTTGGGGAGGCTTGTGAAAATACTTTCAACTGCACCAGAGACTGTATAGGAAGAGCATCAGGTCACAAAATACTGATTGCTCCTTATGAAAGGACTAGAACAGTTGTCTCTCCTAAGGGCCCTAGTTCTGTGCTGGTGCTGTAGGACTCTGTGAAATCTCAGTCTAACAGTTTTTCTTGACCATGTAGATCTGCAGACAGCTTTTAACATCCAGGGTAGTGTCACCTCTGTGGGAGCTGTGCGTTTAGATTTCAACAAAGACCCTTAATGCATTATTGTGACCCCAGATTTTGGAGGTGGATTCAGATTGGAAGCTGGCACTTCTGTTGCATGTCGGAACGCATTTAGAAGCCAAAAGACCAAATTATATCCCTGCTTTAGGCACCTCTGAAAAAGATAGCACTTCCTATCAGATGCATTTGTTCATACCTGATAGGGTCGTGAACAAAGGCACAGTCCTGTTTACACAGGCTGTGTGATGCATGAGCACAGTCATGCTAATGTGTAGAAATGGAGGTCTCTTCTGCTGACACTGATGTGCTGCAGAGTGCGTGCTTGTGATTCATTACAGAACTGAAACATAACCATATATTTTCCCTACAGCTGTAGGATTTTGTTACTTAGAAGACTAGGACTCTGACCAGTAACTCCTGTTTTGAAAGATCCCAGAGACTTACACAAACATCCTATAAAGCTACTGTTTCCTCCAAACATCCAGTACTTGGAGGTAAAGGGTTTGTTCTTCTATTGATCTGATTATTCCTGCACTCTGTGGTACAGTTTCTCCAGAAATGTGCTTGCATCTGTTCTAGTTCCTGACCCTTAAATTTCTCACAGAAAGCACCAAACAAGGAATACCAGGGAGAGGACAGATCAGTTTAGCAGAAATGTAATAGTAACGCTTCAGCTCATTGCCTTTCTTTCATGTGCTCTACAGAGCTGTCTCCTTTACTTGTCCTCAGTGAATGTGGGACAGAAATTAGGCATACTCTGTAGCTTTGTGCCTGTTGATGACAGGTTAGATCAATGCCTTCCAGAATAGCACATAAGCACTTCAACTGGGCTTGACAGAGGACTTGTCTGAGGGAATAGGATAAGATTAAACCAGTGCTGGAAGAAGTGATGAAAGTTTCTGGCACTTAGCATGAGGGGCAAGAGGCTGGGCTGCTACTGTTAGTATCTATTAACAGTACTTTCTGTTGCAAGTGTGCTGATCATAGAATCACCAGGTTTGAAGAGACCCGTCGGATCATCGAGTCCAACCATTCTTATCAAACACTAAACCATGTCCCTCAGGACCTCGTCTACCCGTGCCTTAAACACCTCCAATGAAGGTGAATCAACAACCTCCCTGGGCAACCTATTCCAATGCCCAATGACCCTTTCTGTGAAAAAACTTTCTCCTAATGTCTAGCCTAAATATCCCCTGGCGGAGCTTGAGGCCATTCCCTCTTGTCCTGTCCCCTGTCACTTGGGAGAAGAGGCCAGCTCCCTCCTCTCTACAACATCCTTTCAGGTAGTTGTAGGTCTCCTGTGAGGTCTCCTCTCAGCCTCCTCTTCTCCAGGCTAAACAACCCCAGCTCTTTCAGCCGTTCCTCATAAGGCCAGTTCTCCAGCCCCTTCACCAGATTTGTTGCTCTTCTCTGGACTTGCTCCAGAGCCTCAACATCCTTCTTGTGATGAGGGGCCCAGAACTGCACACAGGATTCAAGGAGCGGCCTCACAGTACAGAGGGAGAATAACCTCCCTGGACCTGCTGGTCACGCCATTTCTGATCCAAGCCGGGATGCCATTGGCCTTCTTGGCCACCTGGGCACACTGCTGGCTCACGTTCAGTCGGCTGTCGACCAACACCCCCAGGTCCCTCTCCTCCTGGCAGTTTTCCAGCCAGGCTTCTCCCAGTCTGTAGCTCTGCATAGGGTTGTTGTGCCCTAAGTGCAGGACCCGGCATTTGGCCGTGTTAAACCTCATGCCATTAGACTCAGCCCAGCAGTCCAGCCTGTTTAGGTCCCTTTGTAGAGACTCCCTACCTTCCAGCAGATCGACACTTGCCCACAGCTTTGTGTCATCTGCAAACTTGCAAAGGGTACACTCAATGCCTTCATCCAGGTCATTGATGAAGACATTGAACAGGGCTGGACCCAGTACTGAGCTCTGGGGAACCCCGCTTGTGTCTGGCCTCCAGCTGGATTTAACACCATTTCCCACCACTCTCTGGGCCTGGCCATCCAACCAGTTTTCCACACAGGAGAGTGTGCGTCTGTCCAGGCCAGAGGCTGACAGTTTCCGTAGCAGAATGCTGTGAAAAACTGTGTCAAAGGCTTTACTGAAGTCCAGGAAGACTACATCCACAGCCTTTCCCTCGTCCAGCAGCCGAGTCACTTTGTCATAGAAGGCGATCAGGTTAGTTTGGCAGGACCTGCCTTTTGTGAACCTGTGTTGACTGGGCCTGATCACTCTGTTCTCTTGTAAGTGCTTCATGATAGCACTCAAGATCACCTGTTCCATGACTTTCCCTGGCACTGAGGTCAGACTGACTGGCCTGTAGTTCCCTGGATCCTCCCTGCGACCCTTCTTGTAAATGGGCACGACATCAGCCAGCCTTCAGTCCAGTGGAACCTCCCCAGTCTTCCAGGACTGCTGGAAGATGGTGGAAAGGGGTTTGACTGGTACATCCACCAGCTCCTTCAATCTTGAAACCCTTGGATCCTAGTTGTTCCATTTTCTTGGAAAGAAAGGTAGAAGGAGGGAATAGAGTAGGGCAAGGTTAGTGGTGACACGTTTCAGAATTTTTTAGTATCTTATTTGAGATATGGCTGGCAGAAAATATTTTTCATTTAACCTTCATCTATATGTGCTTCCTCACTGCAGTACATCTGCTTGTCAGGTTCCTCTGTTCTAGATGCTGCATTAGAGAGAAGTGATTGCTTCATCTTTGTCACTTGGCCAGTCGTGGTTTCTAAAACCGATGGAATTGAGACCAGGTGAAGTGGCAGAACTGATTAAGGCAAGAAGACATTGTTCCCCCTTGCAGTTACAACTTGCATCAACCTTCTAGTGGTGGTGCAAATTGGGAGATGTGAACCTGTAATGTGGTCATTAGTACAAAACTCAAGAAGATATTTAGTCATTTACAAACAGTCCTCATTTATTTTTGTGAAAACTAACTCCCTAGCCTAGTCACACAGCCTCTCACTTGCATGCCTATGGGGAAAATATCAGGTTTCTTTACCTAGTACAAGAGTGCTGCTATTTGTGGTTAGGTCAGTTTACACAGCCTGTGAATGTTACTGGATCTATAAAACTTAAAGCTGCTGTGTCTTTGGAGCAGAGACAAGAGACCCCTCCTATCTGTCTCATTCTGTTTTGGGATGGTTGGAGACTAATGCACAAAGCAGGAATGTGTGGGTTGTTTTTACAGCATAAAAAGTGGCTGATAGGCCTTACCCCTCACTGTATCCTAGATGTGCACATGGATTTGTTCTCCTGACCCTTTTCGTAGCTGTAGACTTCTCAGACATTGCCAGGAAGTCTGCAATCTCTTAGAAACTCCCCTTCAGGCTCCAGGTGTCATGCTGACAGCAAGTTTTGCTCTTGCAGTGGCAGTCATTTTGTGGGTGACACTGTTTTGAAATCCCATCAGGCTGTACCCTCCTCTGTTTTTCTTTCTGGAATACATTGCAGTTGTGGCTGGGTTGCAGCAAGACTGGGCTGCTGAACTTAAGGCAGTGGAGCCTGAGCACTGTCACTCAGTCCCTCAGCTGGGGATCAAACTCTTCAGTTGAAAAATGAGTGTGGTACTGCTGCTGGTGATTCATTCTGCACAATAATTAATGTTTGAGCGAGTCTTTTGCAAGGTTTAAAGGAATGTGAAGATGCACTGAGCCAGAACACTCAGCTTCCCTGTTTGATGCCCAGACATGTCCAGAGATATCTGATAGCAGCTTCAGTGAGGAGCTTACATGGAACTAGGAATACAAGTTGGGTTTGTGTTTGTTTCATCTCCATCTGATGCTCTGCGCCCCTCCACAAGATTGCTGCAGGATTTACTGTGGAGACTTTTTTAAAAAGGGTTGATTGTCATAACCATGTTGTTCCTTTGAGGTCTGTGGGACTTTAACTGGTTGCAAATCAGTTGGGTTGTAGTCTCCTGCAAGAGGGCTTCTTACTTTCTATGACTTTGAGTTTCATATTAGTTGCTGCTGCTGCTATCCCATGATAGCTTGTTTTTTCCAGTGATTCAGTGGCTGTGTGTACTGAAGGGGAAGGAGCTCTGAATTCCTTATACAGTCTGAGGCTGTGTTTACAAAGGTCACATGAATTCATGTACCCTGTGGTTTTTAACATCTGCATCTCTTATCTGCCACAGTGTAATGGGAGGCAGCAGGAGCTGAGCAGGCTTGGCAGTATGATTGCATTTACACTTGATGACACTTTGAGTCCTGAGTGGTGGTGTGCTTTGTGGAAATATTGCTTTCATCTTTGGCATTGCGAGAAAAGTTGCCCTATTTTGTGGAAAAAAACAGGAGGGAAGAAGGGATATGGGACTGTCTGTGGTCCTCTGCTTCTCCCCAGTCAGCACTGCAGTGTGTGAGGCACTTACCTGATGCCTCTGTATTTGGGCTGCTGCACAGCTTTGTCACCCCCTGTCTTTCAGAAGATGGCAGGCTTCCAGCCCTGGACTCAATCACTCAAGTTAAACTGGTACAGACCTTTAATGTAGGTGCTTTCTAAATCAGTTAATCCCTTTAGCTAACACTGGTAAATCGCTGAGTTAAGATCAACTAATCAAATGCATGTTCAATCAGATTAGAGGTGTTCACAGCAGTTTGCCTCAGTTTCACTACGTCTGTGCTGTCAAACCAGTAAGGTCTTTTGGGTTTTGGTTTTTTTGTGTGTGCAGGTGGGGCTTCCTGGAAAAAGTGATTGAATTCGCTTTTCAGGTTCAGGTTCTACAGGGGAGTTACTGCTGCATAATAGAGATTTTCAGTATGGTTTCCAGGTTCTTGAAAAGGTTATCCTCAGAAGGTTGCATCTATTTCCTGAGGGTGGTGTAATGGTTCTTTCCTGTAGATATGGTGCTGACTTTCAGTTTCTTTGACTACTGATATTAATGGAAAATTTGGTGTCTTGTAGTGTTTGCTAAATCACTGTGTCAAAATTGTCTTTCACAATTTCTGTGTGCTCTGCAGTACATGCCATAAGATCCTGTGCAACTGACAGCAATGAGTTATTTGTTACTGGAAACTTTATCAAAGGCCACCGGTTGTAAAGTATGGAATTTCCCCTTTACAGACTTGAAGAGGTCAGGGCTGAAGTCCCTTAGTGGTGTTAACAGTAATGAAGACTCGTCTGGCTTTGATAAATATTTTAGCAGTAAAGACTATTTTGTACCTGAGTGTGCTAATCTTATACCTTTACCGCAGTTTCTTAAAATACTGTGTTTCAAGAACTTAAACATGGATAAAACAAAGTTAATTGTCCTCTTTAATAAATAAGGGAACACAATCTCAATGTTAGCTTGTAATAGATTTTGGGAGTTAATAGCCTCAGTAGTTGAACACTTGCCTCTTTTGCATCTGTGTTTTTTCCACAGGTACTTCCTTTCTGACTTCGAGGAGCAGAGATAAACTAAAGACTTTGAAGAAAGACGCCTGCAGCCCCTTGATCAGCAGTAACAATGTTGCAGCGATGACATTATAGTGAGCCTTTCCTGTGTGACCTCCATGGGTCCCACTCAGCTCAGCACACAGGATCATGGGAAGAGAGTGGCAAGTGTACTTAAGATGGAGGAGGAAGGGCTTTCACTCTTCCCTGGCTCAGAGAACCCTCCTGAGCATGCAGGTATGGAAAAATTCTCACTAAATCTATGCAAACTAAAGGCTAGCTTTTCTTTCAACTGCAAGCAGAATTGATACTTAGCAAAATTTTAGAGTGATTTCTGCTGGGCTTGAGGCACCCAGAGAGAACATGTAAGAATACAATCTGTTGAAGATGACTGGTTTTGTGTAGATGATAAATGTGTTGACTGTTTTGCTTATTTGACCTTCTAGAGGCTAGACCTATGGCAATAAAGTGAATTTCTTTCTGTTAATCTTATCAAAAGCTGCCGAACAATGGAGCTTTGCTACAGGTGACAATCCAACAAGGATGCTAAGGAATAACAGGTTCTTGCAGATTCATCTACTGGAAAGACGGTAGAGGTTCCCTGTACACATTTCTTTTTTCCAGAATGTATGTATCCACACTAATGAAGCTTATTGTGCCATGATATTATGAAGCTAAATGGCATAAAAAAGGCAGGCAGCAGAATCAAATTTAGAGTAATCTGGTGCAAAGAACTGAAGTTACAAGAGTATTGGGAAATAAAATTGAGATTTTGCTGCTGACGCAAACAGTCCTATGCTTTCACACTGTAAGAAGGTGTAGTATAACATCTCTGGACAGGTACCAGGAAAAAAAAGAAAGCATAAGTGAAGTGTCCAGTGTAGTATCAGCAACATAATGAAAATCATAGATTTCATAAAATCTCCCCTGGCGGAGCTTGAGGCCATTACCTCTTGTCCTGTCCCCTGTCACTTGGGAGAAGAGGCCAGCTCCCTCCTCTCTACAACCTCCTTTCAAGTAGTTGTAGGTCTCCTATGAGGTCTCCTCTCAGCCTCCTCTTCTCCAGGCTAAACAGCCCCAGCTCTCTCAGTTGCTCCTCATAAGACTTGTTCTCCATCGCCTTCACCAGCTTTGTTGCTCTTCCCTCGACTCGCTCCAGAGCCTCAACATCCTTCTTGTGATGAGGGGCCCAGAACTGCACACAGTATTCAAGGAGAGGTCTCACCAGTGCTGAGTACAGAGGGAGAATCACCTCCCTGGACCTGCTGGTCACGCCTTTTCTGATCCAAGCCAGGATGCCATTGGCCTTCTTGGCTACCTGGTCACACTGCTGGCTCATGTTCAGTCAGCTGTCAACCAACACCCCCAGGTGCCTCTCCTCCAGGCAGCTTTCTAGGCAGACTTCTCCCAGTCTGTAGCTCTGCATAGGGTTGTTGTGCCCCAGGTGCAGGACCTGGCATTTGGCCGTGTTAAACCTCATGCCATTGGACTCTGCCCAGTGGTCCAGCCTGTTCAGATCCCTTTGCAGAGCCTCCCTACCCTCCAGCAGATCGACACTTCCACCCAGCTTAGTGTCATCTGCAAACATGATAAATAAATGTATTTGAGCAGTGAGGCAATGGGCAATCCCTGAGATAATAAGAAGAGGTGATCTGAGCATTGAACTAGGAGTCATCAGTACAGTGGTAACAGGGTAGTTGAAAGATTTGAAAGGTGAAGGTATATTATAGAATTAAAATCATTAAAATAGATTTGAGTGAGCAGAGATGACATTCATGCTTGATAAATCTCAATTTTTTTCTGTTATCTTTGACTACAGAAAATGGCAGTAATAAGCAATATAATTAAAATGATTAGCATTCAGCTATGGAAAATAATTTGTGTATATCAAAAATAAGCCTGTCTGTCCAAATAAAACTGTCAAAGGAATGCTAATCAGGTGTTTATGTAACTTCTTAAAGATGGCTAAAACAAGACAGACAGATCCATTTTGTGGAAGTCACAGGAGTACTTTGCTGTCCCTCAGAAACATGAACACCACTTGAAGTTACTGCAAAATTGTTATATCAGTTAGTGTATGTGCAATGGCAGACTTAGTAATTTGAAATAACTGTAGGCATTGCGTGATTTCTTTTTGGTAATAGATTATGTGAAGAGACATGTAATAGAACAAGCTAGGGGAACATCGGAGACTTAAACTTTCTGATGACATCTTCCTGCTGCCCAATTTGCAATGAGAAGTACAGGTCAAAATGAGTGACCTCCAGGCCTCTGTAAAGTCAGTGGGATTGAAAATCAACACCAAGATACTTAAGACTGTGAAATATGTAGTAAAGACTACCAATAACAATATCAGAGACTGACCTAAAACTGTTTATCATTCCAGGGGCTCGAGCAGAATAGTAAGTGTAACTAAGAGTAAAGATAGAAGTATTAGAACCATACGTGTGCAGAAAATACATGCCATTGTAACCCTAATGCTGATGAGGGAAATGCAGCACCCTTGTTCTGCAAACCAATCCTTATGAATTAACTCCAGTGTAAAGGCTTACCAGGCATATCTAAACAATGTGAAGACTTACCAGGACATGCTGTTTGTAGTCTTTACAGACAGCTGCCATACGAAATCTAGAATATCTGACATACAGAAAAATATTTATGCTACGAGCTATGCAGAAGGACATACTGGATGTCAACGTTGCTAGAGTGAAGTAGAATGAAAAGAGAGATGGCTAATAGGGAGCCAATATGCAAATGACATCAGCAAGTGCTTGGCTGGAGTGCTTAAGGTGAGACATATCGTAGTAGATCAAGTATGTTTTCAGAATGTACAGCCAGTGACAAGATTAAGGTCTGTCAGAAGGATACAGGAGGGACTTTGGAGATGCTGCACAAGCCCATCTGAAATGTGAGGCAGTAGTGAAATCCCCCTGTTTTAGATGGAGTAACAATATTTAATAAATAGTGTCAGTATGAGTGCTTCATTTTTTAGGCATGGGGAGCACTCTTCTTGAAGAAGAAATTATGGCTTCAGGCTACCAAAGGTTCACAGAGCTTGTGCAGTGTGCTGCTTGTCTGCTTATTGCACCTAACTCAATGTAGTGGCTATCTTCTATCTTGACAGTTTCCCCAACTGTTCCAGTTACAGGGATTGCCTACTCAGTCTGCTTCTCTTAACATGTTTCAGCACTGGTTTGTTCTGACTGTTTGACTGCTGAACCAGTTTTCATTATCCTTGTGCATGAGTTTGACAGAGAATAAGAGAACTAGAAATAAATTCTGAAGAAAATTACTTTCCTCACAGTCTAGGATTTCAGCTCAACTTTTTTGCAGCTCTTTCTCACATTGTAACTTACAAGTGTCACTCTTGCTGAAGGAAAGCAGAAAAACATTTGACCTGAGCACGTTTTAGCTCTTTTGCCTTATTTTGGAGAGGAGCAAGCATGAAGCTATGCTTGTTTATAAAGCTGAGGTTGAAACTGTTTGTTATGTCAATAGTTGTTTTATTGCAGAAGATGTTTTTGCCAAGAAAAGGAGTCTGTGAAATGGGAGACTTTTAAAAATCTTTTCATCCATGCGTTTAGGAGATAGTGGCTTTAAGTAAGGATATTGGTTATTGTAAGGAGTGGGGCAGTTGGATGCAAACACCATGCTTCCCTCATACATGAGTTTTCTTTTTCTTTACTTTTCCTTGGTACTGTTCATTTTGGTAGAAAATCCCCCCCTGAAGCGGAAGAAGGGCCCAGCCCCAAAGATGCTGGGAAATGAAGTATGCAGCGTGTGTGGGGACAAGGCCTCTGGCTTCCACTACAACGTGCTGAGCTGTGAAGGCTGCAAAGGCTTCTTCCGCCGCAGCGTCATCAAGGGTGCACAGTACGTCTGCAAGAATGGTGGCAAGTGTGAGATGGACATGTACATGCGTCGCAAGTGTCAGGAGTGCCGTCTGCGCAAGTGCCAGGAGGCAGGCATGCGAGAGCAATGTGAGTACAGGAAATAGTGCTCGTGGGAGCACTGTGTTGCTCTGGGGGTGCGTGGGGACGGGTGGCTGTAGGGAAGAGGGCAGTGTGAGTACTTGGGAGGTCACCTGTGAGCTGTGCAGGTGGTGTGCTGGGGTATGTGAAGGAAGTCACTGAGAGCCTAGCAGGGATCATGTGGAGAGGTGAAGCTATTAGTGGAATGACACCAGTATGCTGAGAACCCTGGCCCTGCCATTATCCTTGAACATGCTATTTGCTAAGAACTTGTAGAAGATGACATCAGAGGAATGCCTCACAACTAAGACTTACAGATTCTTCAGTATGCTGCAAACAACTCAGGCTTCTATCTGTCTTGTGATCAACCATAAAGCTGCTGTTTCTGAATATTCAACAATATTCCTGCTCACATATCAGGAACAGCCCTCTTCTGCCAAGGCATCTGGGTTTCATCCCTTTGCTGGCCAAGACTGACTGAATGGATGTTCAGTTAATGTTAAATCTGTGTGAAGTCTCCTTTTCTGATATCCTGCACCTAGAACAGTGAGGAACGGAGTATTTGGAAACATCTTATAAAAGTATTTCTGTAAAAAGTCTGACTAAGCTGCACCAAGGAAATATGCTCTTCAGTTTTCAATGTGAAACATGGCACACCTAACGTAATCAATATCTTTGTCATGCTGGTTTGTATTAGTATCGTAGTACGGCTTGAGTTGGAAGGGACCTTAAAGATCATCCAGTTCCAACCCCCTTTCCATGGGCAGGGACACACTCCACTAGATCAGGCTGTATGCTGCCTTTGCCCTATTTGCCCTGCTCCTGAGAGCTACAAAACAGATATATTTGCAAAGCTACATATCAAAACTACCGGTCCACATTGCTACTCTTATGTAGCATGTACACATTAGAGAGCCTCTGGGTGTTTCTGCATTTGCTCATTGTCTTACTACCTTCAACAGCTCGGGAAAGTTAGACCAAAAGGAATCTTCAGGTTGTTATTATCAAGTGCTTGGCAATTCTTGATGATGCTGTAATTCCCACTGCAAACGCACCTTGTTAATCTTGATAGAAACTGACATTTTTCCTCCAGCTGTTTCACTTGGAAGGTCATTCCAGAACTTCTCTCTGCTAATTGTTGGAAACATTCTTCTAATTCCTAGACTGAAGTTTATTGTTCTTAAGCCATTGTAAAGTGTGAGGTTAAATAGTTCCTTCATGGTAAACGGTAATTTAGATTGCTTTGAAATTAGCATAGTGTAGAAGCTTGCACGTGTGTGGTTTTCAAGATTCAGCAATATCTGGTAACTTGTTACTTAGCTGTAAATTATTTCTGCATTTAGGTCCCAAGGTCTGAGGGACTGTAATTGCATGGATTGCAGATGATTTTTAGAACTTTGACTTAAAGAAGCAAAAACCAGATCTGTGGGATCAAATCAGTGAATTCTTCAGTTAACTTAGTTACAGGCTATTAACAGGTTTTTGATTTAAATTAGCTAATGAGCAGTTAATCCAGTGAGATTTTCAGAACGTGCCTCTGAATTGCTTCATTCCTTATAATGCTGCATCTAAATAGCATATCCTTTGACTTCATAACTTCAGAAGACTTCTAGACCTGAAGGACTACTCAGTGTGTTTAATGCAAAGTTATTCTTTCATTATTCATCTTGTGTTATGTTACTACTCTACAGCCTGCTGCAGATGAGCTTTGCAGAGAATCATCCTTTCACTCTCAGTCTCCATCCAGTACTGATTCTGACCTCCAAAAAGGAAGATGAAATGAAACAAGCTGTTCATTTAGCAGTATGAAAATGACACAACAGCAGCTTTGTATAAAATACAATGGGCACACCATGGCATGGGAAGATAGCACCTGTTGGAATCTGTTATTTAGCGTCATTTTGAGGAATTGCTCAATGGAGAAAGTCACTGTTGTCTTTGATATCTACAGAGCATCGTGAAGGGAGCTTCTGTTCTTTGGATGACAGTATGATAAAAGAAAGGCAATGGAACAACTTCAAGTGGGAAAAAGAGGGAGATATAAAGTAATGCTCTTTGCTGTCTGCTTTGTATATATCCTGATTAGTACCAGATGCAGGCAGCTGTGATCTCGGCTTCTCTATCCACAGCATATTACCCTGTGTTTAATGTGATTTCCAGTCTGTTCCTGTGTCATCACTGATCTGTGGCTTATTCCTGCTTTAGATGTTCTGTCAGAAGAACAGATCCGACTGAAGAAACTGAAGAAGCAGGAAGATGATCAGGCTAGGACAGTCATGGTGCGTCCAGACCCTCCAAATCCACCAAGCCCTTCTCACGAACTGACACCTGAACAGTTGAGCATGATAAAAAAGCTTGTGGCCGCTCAGCAGCAGTGCAACCAGCGCTCATTCACAGACAGGCTCAAAGTGACGGTAAAAACTCTACCAGTGTACTCAAAATTAAAAAAAAGAAATTTTGGGCAGCCAGGGTTGTGTGTCAGTTATTTGGGTAAACGGAGATAGTTTAGGTGTTGCATATGTGGGCTAAAGTTCTGTGAAAAATAGCAAAGGAGAATATTCTAATATGTCTCATCTTTTCTGTTTTCTGCCCTGGCTCCATCTTTCACTTATATACACTGTCTCTTCTCATTCCTACAGCCGTGGCCCCAAGTTCCTGACCCTAATAACCGTGAAGCAAGGCAGCAGCGTTTTGCTCACTTTACAGAACTTGCAATTATCTCCGTGCAAGAGATTGTGGACTTCGCCAAGCAACTACCTGGCTTCCTGGAGCTCACCAGGGAAGATCAGATTGCTTTATTGAAGACATCTACCATAGAGGTGAGAGTTTGGCTCCACCACAACACATAGTAGCAGAGATGAAAGAATTTGGAGTGTCCACCTGGAGAACTGCTGGTTCCATTTATTTTTTTTTGGGATGGCAGGCTGAGAGGCCTCAGCTATGGGACCATTATGGTAGTGCCAGACTATACTGGCAATGGGCCATGGAGGAAAATGGGTCAAGAGCCTTGATAGGTATGTCCTCCTTCCCAGAAGCAGACACTGCAAAGGATACAGCCGAATTTACCTTGGAACTTGTAAGCACTCTGTAAGATACTACTTGGAGGGGTTTTGGTGGAGTTTTTTTGTTCTTTTGTTTGGTTGGTTGTTTTTTCTTTTTTTCTAGAGATGCTCTAACACACAGCAGATTTTTGATGTTGTAATGTTTGTTCTTATTTTCAAATCAAGTACATTGTTTCTGGTTCCAGGTGATGTTGTTGGAGACATCCCGGCGCTACAATCCAGAGATTGAGAGCATCACCTTTCTTAAGGACCTGAGCTATAATCGGGATGACTTCGCTAAAGCAGGTGGTGCATTAGACAGGTGTTTCCCTGGGTCTGGTGTTCTTTCACCTTTTCCTTTTTAATGTGAGCTGCTGGAAATAATGTGTGGCCTTTAAGCTGAAGTCATCTGTGAGGTTTAGAACAGGGCCAGATCAATAGCCTCAGAAACCATTTTTTTTGCTGTGATACTACCTACTACCTCAGTTCTTGTGTCCTTTTTTTTTTTTTTTGTGTGTGTGTGTGTGCAAACATACTTTGCAAAATTTGGATTCTTACAGCATTATAATCTTGCTCTAAGTGTGCACGTAGAGCTGGCAGCAGTTATGAACTTCCTTGCTGGTAGAGATCTGATGTGGTCATGTTATCTTAGAGCATATGAGATCGTAACAAATCAAACTCCTGTCTTCTCTCCTTTGCAAGTATATCATTTACTAATCTAGACCTGTGCTTTGAGTGATGACATTAGTGTGATTGTATTTCAGTTGACAGGAAGTCTATAATGCACACTGAAGATCCCTGCAGAATGCTTTAGCCTTGTCTTCAGCTCGGTATATGACGTGGTCTGTGGTGATGTGATTTCTGAAGTATATTTTCCCAGAAGCAATAAGTATCTGTAATTTCACATGAAGTAACGGGGACTGTGTATCTTCACTCTTTCTGAACATGAGGCTTTGACTGTCTTTAATGTGATTTTTTTTTTCTTTTGATTCCTTGGGTAGCTATTTTCCCATTTATACTTGAGATGGCTTTTATATACAACTTCCCTCTTTAATGCTTTTCCTGGTAGCCTTTTATTCAGATTGTTAGGAAGGCAAAAAGCAGGCAGCCAGAAAAGATTCCCTCCATCCTGCTCATCCATCTCTAACGCAGTTGTACTGCAGGAAATTAAACTTGAGTGCTGTTTTGTGGAAAAGGCCTAAAGTTTTCAGCAGGATTGTATAGTACATAGCCCAGTGGCCTCTGTATTTTATGATAATAAACATCAATGCTTTTGTGCCCAATTGCATTTATCAGAGATGGTGATTGGAGGTGTAAGTCTGTCTCAGCTTTCCTAACTCTTTAGTCTGAATAGAGTGACATAGTTTAGACTTCTTGGAACCATGTATTTTCAGCTCAGACTTCAGATGAATCTGGAGCATGGGATTAGAGCTTTCTTAGAAAGCAAGGGAATTGCTTGGTCTGAAGGAGGTGATGGTGTGAGAGTGGATAGTGTAGAGGTTGTACTTGTGGGCTTCTGACTTTGATGGATTTATCTGATAGTTGATGTGTTCCTTTAGCTGTGGCCTAATAATGTGCTGTGGGGCATTTAAGGGTCTTAAGAAAACCCAGAAATAGGATTGTTTTACAGTTAGAGCCTGTCTCCTCAGCCATTGTTGTTGGTGCTGATCAATAGTGCTGGACTGTACAAAGAGGTTTCAGTCACACTTGGAATGCGATGTAAGGGTTTCTTCCCTGTCCCCAACTCCTTGGTGTACTGTGATGAGTTTCTGGCAGCTTATTCTGTGACAGGGAGACAGAGGAGACAGTTGTCATTGCTTCACCTTGTTCTCTTCTGTTTATTGCAGGTCTGCAGTTTGAGTTCATTAACCCTATCTTTGAGTTCTCAAAGGGAATGAATGAGCTACAGCTCAACGATGCTGAATATGCACTTTTAATTGCCATCAACATTTTCTCTGCAGGTAAAAAGCTAAGGGGAATCTGAAGAGCTATTGCAGTGAATCAGGGGCCAAAGAAAATAGAGTTAAGGAAGATCACAAGCTGAAGAGGAGCAGTATAGGATGTGTAGAGTCTAGTGATGAAGGAGTTATGTTACTACTTAGGGTATTAATTATATTCTGAATTTTCTAGTGCTGCCTCCAGAGGAAATAAAATTCTCCAGTGCTAGAGAAGTATATGGAAATATCAGGCAATATTTATTTTCCTTATTTAGAAATTACTGTTTTACTGTCCCCTCAAGTGCCAAGTACTTGTGTGGTGAGATGCAGACCACACAGTGGAAGGGACACCCAGTGGTGTCAAGTGAAGCTTTAGGTATGAGACCAAGATTGCTCTGAGCCATGGCAAGGCTTCACAAAGAAACCTTCTCTACTCTCTACCTCTTCACTTTTGTTTCCTGTCTTGTGACCTGTAAGATGATTTATTTGGTATCTAATTGGCTCAGCTACTGGAGAGACCTACCCAGTCCCTCCTGAGTGGACAGCTTCTCATTTTCACTGGGATGGGAAAGTGAGACCAAACACAATTTTCAAATAATGCTGTTTGGTCTCTTTAACCTTCCTCTGTGGGAGACAGGTTGTACTCCACACCTATGGTAAACATCGCTGAGGAAGAACAGTTACAGAAAACTGACATAGCTGCTGCAGTAATGAATGTCTTCCTTTGCTGTGCTGGGCGAACGCTGGATGGAGTTTTGGGGAAAGACCATGCTGAGGGACTTCTGTTAGGCAGGGATGTCAAGTCCAGGGAAGCTGTCTGTGGCAATCGGCATACTTATAATGTGCTTTTTGGCAGACCGACCAAATGTGCAGGACCAGTCCCTGGTGGAGAGGCTGCAGCACACCTATGTGGAAGCCCTTCATTCTTACATTTGCATCAACAGACCAAATGTAAGTGCCTGACCATAACGTAGAATCATAGAATAGTTCGTATAGTAAGGGAGCTTAAAGATCATGCAGTTCCAACCCCCTTCCATGGGCAGGGACACGTCCCACTAGATCAGGCTGCCCAAGGACCCATCCAACCTGGCCTTGAACACCTCCAGGGATGGGGCAGCCACAGCTTCCCTGGGCAACCTGTGCCAGTGCCTCACCACTCTCATAGTGAAGAAATTCTTCCTTATGTCTAGTCTGAATCTGCCCCTCTACAGTTTATAGTCATTGCCCCTAGTCCTGTCACTACAAGCCTTTGTGAACAGTCCCTCCCCCGGTTTCTTGTAGTCCCTTTCAGGTTCTGGAAGGTCGCTATAAGATCTCCTTGGAGCCTTCTCTTCTCCAGGCTGAACAACTCCAGCTCTCTCAGCCTGTCCTCATATGGGAGGTGCTTGAGCAACCCCAACAATGACACAAACTGGTTTTGTGTTTATGCAGGCACATTTCTTTCAGATGTGTCTGCAAAAGGTATCTTGCTGACTGTACTGTCATACTCTTCCCTGTGGCTCTTTGATCACAGCTGTAAATGCAGAATTTGTGAGCTGTCACAGCCTGTTGTCCTGTGTAATGTTCCATAGTTTAGCCAGCATGGAAAATTTGGAGTTTCAAGTCATAGTATAGCATTTGTGTTCCTGCACACTGCCACCTCCTGGAGAACACTGGATCTAGGGGAGGTCAGGATTGTGGTTACAATGCATCATTTGGTGTTATTCATTTTTTTGTAACAAAGTTTTAGTGTCAGTTTACTAACAGCTGTCTATTTGTCTGTCTTTGCAGGACCGCCTGATGTTTCCACGGATGTTAATGAAGCTGGTCAGCCTTCGGACACTAAGTAGTGTCCACTCTGAACAGGTGTTTGCCCTTCGACTGCAGGATAAGAAACTCCCTCCGCTGCTCTCTGAAATCTGGGATGTGCATGAGTGACTGCATGCTCCCAGGGCACTGATGTGCCAACATAATGTCATCTCCCAGCCTTTGATAATGAGAAGGCAGCCTCCCCTTTCCAAAGCACTGAACTCTGGGCAAGACAGTGCAGGGAGTGATGAGCCTGGAGTTTCAATGTTGCCATGAGTCTATGCAGGGAGGCAGCTGGGGCAGACAGATCAGGTGGGGGAGGTTAGTTTTGATGTAGCACCCATACTCCCAAGGAATAACGTGAAACATCTGAAAATGGTAGAAATTAAGACCTTACCCCCAACGCCCCTGCTTTCTTCAGAGTCTCTCTTCTCTAAACATGTCCTGAGGGCTTGCCCACTGATTCTCTCCTCTCTTGTTGATTATGGAAATGAATTTGCAGAAACTTGCCAAATCCTCTCTATTGAGAGTAACCCAGCTCAAAAGGCTTCTGCAGGGTCCCCAGTGTACCTGGATCTGTGGAGCTCAGGGAAGTCAATGTGGATGTTCTAGGGGTTTCACTGGGTTTCCTATAAATAAAATCTCTTGTATGTGCTACCCTTTACAATGATACCAAGAGAAGTACCTTTTATGTCTTTATTATGAGACTTCATCTCTAGAGCTGCCCTTTATTCTGGCCTGCCCCTCCTTTGGAAAAAGGATTCCTCTAATGCATAGTGCCCTTTGTCTAACAGGGAGTCCCTCTGGGGTAGGGAGCATTTGTACACCTGAAAGATGTCAGGCGCAAAGTAGTGGATTTTTTTTTAAGTAATACTTAGTGATTTATCTCCTGGTGGTTCTCAGCCAGTTCACTTTACCTTTGTTTTGCTAACACCTGGAAAACTTTAGTTCAAGACAAATCAGGGCATAGATTTTATATTTAGGAGTGGAATAGAAGGAACGTAGGTGGGAAGGACTGGTACCTAGGCAAGGTAGGTGTGGTGGAAGGATCTCAAAAACTTCCAAGATTTTGGAGCATGTAGTATGTGTTCCAAGGTGGGTGTGAAGATGTATTGGCCAAGGAGAGAGGACACACTGCATTTAGTGAAACACATGGGCATTGTGTGAGTTGTGGGCTGCACAACTGTCAGATCATGAGCTACAGGAATATTGGGTGTAACCAGATCCACTTGCGTCTTCTTCCTTTGCCAAAGTCTTTCCAAGGTACTTGCTCAAGGCTTTAGTGGTGGTTATGGGATATGGAGGTCCCTCCTGTATGAGGAGTGCCAGCTGCTTTAGAAGGACACTTGGGTCTTGTATCCTTTCTTCACTTTGGGCACTGTGAGATCCATACTGGATTTATGCCCCAAGTTAAGTATTCACATCCATAAGTATTCTAGGATTTACAGCAATATTTTGTCTGACAGAAGAGAAATACACTATTGTGAAACATGTTCCTTATTTTCCAAGAAACATCTTATGGCTGATCTCAGAGATGTAACTTCAAGTATTCTGGTAGCTTGGTCTCATGAGTCTTCTCTGCTATAGGATCTATGTTTGCTTGCCCGGTGAGCATCCCAAGAGCCTTAGGTTCACATGGCTCTTTTTGTTTGTTTGTTTTGTTGTTGTTTTTTTTTTTTTTTTTTTTTTTTTTTTTTGGCTGTGTATCTGAGCGCTATGCCCGTGGTGAGGGTATTGTGTCCATTTTGCACTTGAGGTTGGTTCCCTGCCACTGGCCTTCACTCTGCACCTTTGTAAAGCACTTGTAACAATCTGTAAAATAATCTGTTGTTTTTTATAACTCATTGCAATTGCAAAAATTCTTGTTTAAATCTGTATTTTTAACTAATCTGTTTGAGAAATGTTAATGTTTATATAAAAGAATAAAGCCTAATACAGGATTTTGACATTCTCTGTGCTGTCATTAGACTGAAAGAGGACATAATAAGTTCTTAATGTAATAATGTCAAAGCTGATATGAAAGTGAGTACATAGATTGTGGAGAAGTAAGAAGAGGTGAAAAAGACATTAGTAGTGCAACCCCAGGCAGTTTCTTTGGGGGCCCTCTTCTATGAGGTTGTAGCTTGTTATGTACCTTGCTGTGTGCCAGAGCTGGTTAGTAGGTGAAGTGGATTAAGTGCATGTCATGAAAACATGAATTATCCATTCATACCTCACCTTGATTAGTAAGCTGCATTCAGAATGTAACCCTTTTATTCCACGTGCTCTATTCCATTGTCTGTGTATCATGGCTCACCAAAATTGAAGTCAAAGTCCAGCGTGGCTCTGGCTATTGAGTGGATTTTGACAGGATCCTAGCTGATACCTAATATGAATACATCAGGAATGATCAGCATAGGAGAAGCAACAAGAATAGCTGTCCATACACTTTACCTCAAAGGGACAGGTAGAATAGGGAAGGTGGAGAGCTGTCCATCTACTGCTGCTTCTGAAGCACTTGAAAATCCTCTGCCACAATGGGAAAGGAAAGTCATTGTCAGGTCAGGAAGGCTCTACACCAGAGGCTATTCAATTGAACGCTTGGCATTACTTTACAGTATAAAAATTAAATTGGAAACTACTAAAGCAGAAGAAGATGGGATAGGAATAGGCTTATAGGAGACTGCAGCAGGGTGTGAGGTGGAGAGCAAGAGCAGAGCCTGAGAGCTCAAGCCAGCCCCAGGTGGATTAGAGGGCCGCTGGGCCATGCTCAAGGGATTTCACTGAAGAATGAAGTTGTCAACAGTCAGAAGAGGTAGTGGTAATGAAGCTTTCTTCATTTTGAGCTGCATCTCATTTTTTATTAATTTTAAGAGAAAAACTGCATGTAAATTTGAGGGATTTTCTAGGTACAACCAAAAATGTTGCTGTTCATGGCAGTGATGAAAACTTTCCTTGGTTCTGGCTTCACTGTCCCTTTTCATTATCAGGTAATCAAATATAAGCTTCTTGTTTACATATTCATGTTCTCATTATTTTAAAGTGCAAATCAGTACAGAATAGGCTGGCCTGGGCAGCTCAAGGAAGCAAGTGTAGTGGAGAACTTCCCTTGAGATCAGTGGCCCTTTGTGCTTTTTACGTTTGCAAGATGCTCCTTAGGCTTGAGGCTTAGTCCTGCTGCTCAGAGTCTGTGGCCTCTTTCAAATGAACTGTTGAGCTGCCCACTGGAGAATCCATGGGGTGCTTGAGCTGGAAGCTCAGGCGGTGTTTGCTGCTGGCTGTGCTGCTCTGTAATAGCTGTTTGCTCACCACCATTCTCTGTTCAGATCACTGTGAGGGGGATGGATGGGAACATTGCTGAAATCCAGATTCCTCTGCAGTGGTCAGAGTACAAAAACGGAAAATAAGATGAAGTATTTCACCATTTCATACCTTAGACTCATAGAATAGCTTGGATTGGAAGGCAGCTTAAAGGTCAATCCTGTTCCAGCCCCCCCTGCCATGGGCAGGGACACCTCCCACTAGATCAGGCTGCCCAAGGACCCATCCAAACCTGGCCTTGAACACCTCCAGGAATGGGGCAGTCACAGCTTCTCTAGGCAACCTGTGCCAGCGCCTCACCACCCTCATAATGAAGAATTTCTTCCTAATGTCTAGTCTAAATCTGCCCCTCTCCAGTTTATACCCATTGCCCTTAGTCCTATCACTACAAACCTTTGTAAAAAGTCCCTCTCAAGATTTTTTTATGCCCCTTTCAGGTACTGGAAGGTTACTATAAGTTCTCCTTGGAGCTTTCTGTTCTGGGCTGTTTCTGTTCTGTTCTACTCCAGCCCTCTGATCACCCTTGTGCCCTCCTCTTGACCCAACAGCTCCATATCCTTCTTGTGCTGAGGATTCCAGAACTGGACACAGTACTCCAGATGAGGTCTCACAAGAGAGGAATAGAGGGGCAGAATCCCCTCCTTTGACCTTCTGGCCAGGCTTCTTTTGATGCAGCCCAGAATACGGTTGGCCTTCTTGCCTGTGAGTGCACACTGCTGGCTCAGGTTGAGCTTCTCATCAATCAGCATCTCCAAGTCCCTCTCTGCTGGGCAGCTCTCAATCACATCATTCTCCATCCTGTATTGAAACCACGGATTGCCCTGACCTAGGTGTAGCACCTTGCACTTTGCCTTGTTGAACTTCATAAGGCCCACTTCTCTGGGTTGTCCAGGTCCCTCTGGATGACATTCTGCCCTTCTGGTGTGGCAGCTGCAGCACTGTAATCTATTTTTGTGTTAAACCAGGGGAATACTTGCAGTAGTTTTGGTTTAATTTCTAGTTCATGCTACTCATTTTAGCTTTGTTTAGTAATGGATTTGGTTATGTGGTGTACTGGCTTGCAGGTGACTGAGCGGAGCAGTGCACTTACCACAACAGAAGGATGGGATGTCATCTAAAGGGACCTGGATAGGCTTGTCCTTGATCCAAAGGCCCACCTGGGTCAGGACAATTTGCTATTTCAATACAGGATGGGGGATAACGTGATTGAGTGCTGCCCTGCAGAGAAGGACTTGGGGGTGGCTCATTGTTGAGAGGCTTAACACGAGCCAAAAATGTGTGCCTGCTGCACACCGTATCCCTGTCTGCATGAAAAGAAGCCTGACCAGAAGGTCAAGGGAGGTGATTCTGCCTCTCTATTCTGCTCTTGTGAGAACCCACATGGAGTATTTTGTCCAGTTCTGGAATCCTCAACATAAGAAGGACATGGAGCTGTTGGAATGGGCCCAGAGGGGGGCTACAAGGATGATCAGAGGGCTGGAGCACCTCCCGTATGAGAGAGTTGGCCTTGTTCAGCCTGAAGAAAAGAAAGCTCTGATGAGAATTTATAGCGACCTTCCAGTACCTGAAAGGGGCATACAAAAAAGCTGGGGAGGCTTGTAGTGACAGGACTAGGGGCAATGGGTATAAACTGGAGAGGGGCAGACTTAGACTAGACATTAGGAAGAAATTCTTCATTATGAGGGTGGTGAGGCACTGACACAGGTTGCCTAGGGAAGCTGTGGCCGCCCCATCCCTGGAGGTGTTCAAGGCCAGATTGGATGGGGCCTTGAGCAGCCTGATCTAGTGGGAGGTTTCCTTGCCCGTGGTAGGGGATTTGGAACAGGACGATCCTTAAGCTCCCTTCCACCCCGTTCTACGACTCTCCCTCCCCGTCGCGCAGCGCCCCCTGTCGGTAGGTTGGGGGAGAAGGCGGCCCGGTGCCGCCCCCCCCGCCGCCCGTGCGCATGGTTCGCTCCGCCCTCCCCCCGCGCTCCGCTCGCGGCGCTGGATGCGGAACTGGACAGGCGGCAGGTGAGCGGGAACCCCACGGGGCGCCGGGCCCGGCGGGAGGCACAGCCGCTTCGACACCGCTTCCCGGGGCTGTCGCCGGCCCCGGGGCCCGGGGGGAGCGGGGCCGGGGCTCGGCCGGGGCGTGTCCGTGGGAAAAGGCAAGCAGGAGGGATCGCGGCGCGGCTGGAGCGGTGCTCACGCTCCCCGGTTTGCAAACGGCGGATCCTGTTATTCTCGGAGACAATTAAATGGGAAATCCACTCTGTGCTGGGCGATTCCCTGTGAAGGAACCCGTAAGTCAACAGCGTTTTCCCTTTGGAAACCGGTGCCAGCACCTTGCAGTGCCGCTCGCTTTTGTTTCCAGGCGGAGGAGGGGAGGAAGGCTTGGGCTGTGCTCCGGTTTGTGTGGAGTCACGGTAAAGAAGTGCCTGGAGAAATGCTGAGCCTTGGAGGAGAAGGATTTGCCGTCAGGCGTTCTTCTCCCCTCCCCCCCGCCCCCTTATTTTTTTTTTTCCCCGAGCTCGCTCACAGTCCGCACTGTTTTCAGACAGACACGAAATAATCTAGTGTATAACTTGGGAGCCCTGTGGAGATGAGGGGGAAGTGGGAACGTGAAAATACTGTGCTTTCCCTAGCAAGCCAGCCATTTTCTCTCCGTTCCGCGCACCTCTGGGTCAGCGTTTCTGCTGGGATGCTCTCAGGTGTCCTTGATGTGCTCTTTGCAGCATCGCTACTCTTGCAAAAAGGACGTTTCTGACAGGCAGAACCAAAGGGAGGGAAGATGGATTGTGGTACCCCGAGGGTCACAGAACCAAACCAAAGTCGTCTAAATATAGATTATTTGGGCAGTGTCTCCATTTTTGGACTTCATACCGCTTGAACCTCAGAAACTGTTTTGGAGGGACATGAGACGCACTTGCTGTTTTCAGCACTTACAGAAATCTGCAATCCTGACACATCAGACACAGCTAAACTGCAGTTTGGGCAGTATCTAATCTGGCTGTGCCCTCACAGCACGTTATATAATGCTGGCCTGATCCTTCATTCCAGTTACTAAATCGTTTGTTTGCCTTGCAGTTGTAATGTTAGAAAATGCATGGCTCTTGGACCAAATTTAGCATATTCTGGGATTAATTATGTGTTCATTAAGCATCTTGCTCTGTGTTTCGTAAAATGCAAAATCATCAGCAAGCATCTAGAACACTTCTATTTGGAAAATAATATAACCTTATCTGCATGAAAATATCCTGTCCAGTGGTGCTGCCTCTGTATTGCAACTCTGGACTTGTGTGTTTTTACGAGACTGTCAGCTTTGCAGCTCTAAGTTTAGGGGTTCTACCATGTTTGTTTCATTACTACTTTTAAAACAGTTCTAGTTTTACTGGATGGGCAATAAGGAAAACAATGTCCCCACTGAAAGAATGTTTTTGATACAAACTGCATAATATGGCCAAGATGTATATTGATGGTGTATGTGCTGTGTGCTAAAGCCATGAATGGCGGTGAACTATAGGCTGTCTAGCAGGTGGCAAAAAATAGGACTTCTAGGTTGAAGTTTGCATGGAAAAACATAGAGTAAATATTATAGAGGACAAACCTCTTCTTCAAACCCTGACACCATCCACAAATTCTTTCAAAACCAGACAGGGTATCCAACTTGAATCTGCTTCAGAAGGATTTTGGAGATGGAGAGGTTTAAGGATTTTTAACAGTAAGCCTTGCCCACCTGGCCAAAGTAGCTTTTTAGTTTTTAGAGTATCAGGGCTGATGATTTATTAAAAATGGTAGAGGCATCAGTGCATCTCAGGTCTCACTAAAACACTTGCTCATATCATCTTCCTAAATTAATTTGATGTTGGCTTTGATTTTATCTGGCTTAGGATGAGGGTCACAGAAGCTGATCATTTATAGCTTTTTGTTTGTCACTTCAAGCCATATAAATTATTTGTTTACATATAGACAGGATATAGGAGATATGCCTCTGGAAAGATATTCAGTCTGATCTATCTTCTGTCTTTTGCAATGAGTCAGTCGAAAACCCAAATATTTCTGAGAATTCCGGTATCAGATTAGCGAGTCACAGGTATTGCTAAATTCTAAGAGAGTAAATCTCTTCACAGTTTTTACTTTACATCATTTGAGCTGATAGATTTTTCCCTAATGCTTCTTCCGGAATATGTTTGTTAGAATTGTGATTTCCTTTTTTGGGGAAAAAATACTGTTAGAGATTTAGTGCATGAGAATGGATAACAAATGATGTAAAATTTAGTGAGTTGTCTGTCATATCACACTGTAGTTTTTAAAGTAGTTGGGTAGTGCCATTGTGCTTACAAGATGGAAATTAATACTTTTTTTTTAGAAAGGAACCGAAGACAGGCAATGTATATATTACAACCCAGATTAGTTCCTGCAAATGTTCTTTGGCCCTGTTGTCCCTACATTTAAGATCTACTGCATTAAATTTCTAGGCAGCCCCTTAATGGAATGACTTTGACGTACTTATTCAATACAGCAGTAGAAAATACAGAATGGAGCTACTGACTGGGGATTTGCAGCAATGAGGAAAGGATTTAGAAACAAGTATGAAAGAGTTTGCAGGTTTAATATAATTTCTCCAGTTTAAATGATTTCCATCTATCTCAAGGCATCATCAGTGACCTAACAAGACATGAAGCAAAGCAAAAATTAGTGGCATGAGTCATCATTTAGAAGGGAATGTTTTTTAGTGGGGTAATCTGTTAATCTGTGGAATAATTTTGAATTATTTCTTATGATGATGGAAGGGTTTGATGCTTTTCTTTCTCCACTCTAAAAACTACAACTGCTGTTCACTGTCTGTAACTGAATGTGTATAATGTATTTTGTCTTTGCTCTATTGTCTGAACTAGAAAATAATTTTAGAGTGATTAGATTCTCTGTCAATGGAAGCCTTTAAACCTGTCACGACCACATGAAAACTACTGTTGATGACTGAGCAACGGGCTACTGGTTTGTCTCTTGGAAGTAGAGTAATCAACCTGAAACCCCAAACTTAGGAAAATTCTGAAGAAACGACCCACTAAAATCTTTTAATACCGGAAAACTTCTGGGTGGGGAGGCTTTGCCTTTTGGTGCCCAGAAACCACTGAATTTGGAGAGGTAGAGCTTACTTTTAATTACTGCTGCTGGCAGGACCCTTGCAATGGTTTGAAAGTAAGAAGTGCTGCTTGCATATGCCTGAATGACCTACGTTGAGGCAGTTCTCATGCTGTCTTCCTAGACATTGTGGTTAAATGAGAGACTGGTCTGTTTCCAGGTCAGCATGAGAAATAATGCATCAGCATAGCAGCAAGGAATGTTTTGTGGTTTTCTGTTTCTTCCACAGCCTTCAATATTTCACAGCAGCAGCAGTCCTAAAATCACGCAATAGCACTGAGCCACTCTGCTGCTGTGTTGGTGTCTGTTTCTGCTTGATAGTGACTGAACTGTGCAATGCTGGAGCTACCAGTTGTGCACGCTTGCTCTTTCCTCTAGACCCTCTCATTTCTTCCTCCTTTCTGGCATTAGTCTTCAGACATACCCAGCAGATGTTGTGTTTCCCCTCCCTCTTTGCTGGGATGACTGCTGTTGCCTAGAAGGTTCTCTTGAAAGCCCTTGCTCTGTCACTTGCTGTCCCTAACAGTAGCTTGAGGCAGTTTCTGTCCCCTCTTCGCTCTGCGCTTGCTTTTCCCGATGTTTATGTGTGGGTGAATCTACTAAACACACACTTCCCACGGTCCAGAGCTCTAGCAGGGGAAAAAAAAGAACTTTTTGCTTTGCTTTTCTTTCAGTTTTGACCAGGTGGTACTATGATTTATCACCAAAATTAATAGTAGGACTGTTTTTAGAGTAGGAATTTCTGATGTTGCATGGTATTGGTGAAAAGAAGGAGAAGGTGCGTAGAGAGAAGAAATAACAAGGCAGGTGATACACTTGGGGAGACAGGGTGAGTGTTTTTAAGACAAAGTGAAATAGATATGAAGCTCTGAGTACCAGTTTGATAGTGCTGACAACAGCCAAATAACAGGATTATTTCAAATACAGCTCTTTATTTTCTGGTTTTCATTATTCTGAGCAGTGCTTCAGTGTTTCTGTGTTGGTTTGTGAGTGTACCCCATTTCTGCCTTATAAATGGCTGAGATTTATTGTCAGGATCCCAGTGAGCATATCAGTTGTCTCTGTGTGGGCCATATCCAGGAAAGAGTGTGGAATGTGCCTGTATTTGTTGTTGATGGTACCCATTAGTGACGTCTGTTCGATGAGTAGATAAATAGCTGGAAACCGATGGGAAAGGAGAAGGCTCAAGCCACTGGTGCAGTTCTCACTGTTTGCCAGCTGTTTATCTTCTCTACCTGCTGTCCTTTTGTACAGGTCTTTTCGCTGAGCTCTTGGTGTAGAATTGGTTGTTATGGCTGGAGAGGCACAGTGGGAGGGGAGAGCACTGAATAATTTAGCACTTGCAGTTGCATCCAGCAGTCATGTGCTTTGTTGTTTCCTTGTTATGTTTTTATGGCTGTACATTTGCAGTGTTTGGCTTTTGGAAAAAAAAACCCTGTTGGTGCCTGCATTACAGGAAATGTGGCCTGCTTTTGAAATGGGATCTGGACAGTTAGCTGGGCACGGAAGCACCTTGTGGGTTTAGGATCTAGGCTGCACTCAAAAGCAGTGAGAAAGTTTCTCAGCTCAAAACTTGAGCCAAAAGTAGTTCTGTTTTGGAAAAGAGTGTGCGACCATACTGGTTGCTGAAGGCGAGGCTATTTCGCTTCAGGGGCATTGTGTTGGTTTTGAAGTTTTGGGTTGCCTTCTCCCAGCAATCTTGCAAAGGGTATCAGGGAGTGAAATGCCACTGGAGTTTTGAGGATCATTGAAGAACTGAACTGAGGGGATAAAAGTAGATGATAAGCCTCTTTTATTGGGCTCGTTCCCCCTCCCCAAACCCTGGGCTAGACGACCAAGACCATGCAAATGATAAACTCCCAATCATCCCCAAACTTGTGCAGGATTTCTGTAAGCTCCAACTGGATCTCTGTAAGTCAATGGGACCTGATAGGATTTGTCCCATGGTACTGAAAGAGCTGGCTGGTGTCATAGAGGGACTTCTTTAAATGATTTTTTAATGCTCTTGGGAATCTGGAGATGTACCAGTTGGCTGGAAGCTGGCAAATGTCCCAGTCTTCAAGAAGGGGAGCAGCTATTACCCCAGTAACTACAGGCCCATTAGTCTCACTTCAGTGCCTGGTAGGATTATGGAGAAGTTTGTCCTTGCAGCTACTGAAAAACACCTGAAATACAACACAATCATTGGTCCCAGCCAGCAGAGGTTTATAAAGGGAAGGTCCTGCCTGACAGACTTAATTTCCTTCTATGACAAGGCTATCCACTCAGCTGACCAAGGAAAGCCAGCTGACCTAATCTTTCTGCATTTCAGCAAGGCCTTTGGTACTGTCTCTAGCAACATCCTCCAAAACAAAGTGGCAGCTGGATAAACACATAATGCGGTGGGTGAACAACTGGCTGATGAGTTGGGCTCAAAGGGTCATAGTGGATGGGGTTACATCAGGCTGGTAACCAGTCACTAGAAGGGTTCCACAGGAATCTGTCTTAGGACTGGTACTCTTTAATATCTTCATAAATGACCTGGATACAGGACTTGAAGGTTTACTTACTAACCAAGTTCACTGATGACATGAAACTGGGGGGAGCTGTTGACATTCTTGAAGGCAAAGAAGCCCTGCAGAGGGATCTGGACAAATTGGAGAGCTGGGCAATTGCCAACTACATGAAGTTTAACAAAGACAAGTGCTATGTTTTGCCCCTGGGACACAGTGACCCTGGATTTACATATAGATTGGGGAGCAAGTGCCTGCAGAGAGCCTTGTGAAAAGGGATCTGGGGGTTCTGGTTGATGGCAAGTTGAACATGAGCTAACAGCGTGCCCTGGCAGCCAAGAGGGCCAGGTGTGTCCTAGGTTGCGTCTGCTAGCTAGTCAAGGGACATGGTTGTCCTGCTTCACTCTACATTGATGGGGCCCCATCTCTAGTATTGTGTACAGTTTGGGGCACTACAGTATGAAAAGGATATCAAGAAAGGATATCAAGCTACTGAGGATATCAAACACTCCTGAGGAGGGCCACAAAACTGGTGAAAGGCTTAGAGGGAAAGTTGTATGAGGGATGCCTGAAGTCACTTGATCTGTTCAGCCTCCAGAAGAGGAGACTGAAGGAGGACCTCATAGCAGTTTACTGCATCCTCACAAAAGAAGAAGTAGCAGGTACTGATCCCCTCTCTCTGGTGACCAGTGGTAGGACCCGAGGGAATGGCAGGAAGATGTGCAAGGGAAGGTTTAGGATGGACATTAGGAAAAGGTTCTTCACCCAGAGGGTGGTAGGTTCCCTGAGGAAGTTGTCACGGCACCAAGTCTAACCATACTCAAGAATCATTTGGACAATGCACTCAGACACATGTTGTAAATGTTTGGGTTGTCCTATGCAGGGATAGGAGTTGGAATTGATGGTCCTTGTGGATCCCTTCCAACTCAGGACATCCTGTGATTCTGTATTTTTCGTGATGGTGATATTGCTGGAGTATTGTGTCCAGTGCTGGAATCCTCTGCATAAGAAGGATATGGAACCTTGTAGTCCAGAGGGGGACTACAAGGACCATCAGAGGGCAGAAAGCTGGAGAGGGACTTTATACACAAGTCTTTATACTTTTAGACTTGTCACACAGTGACAAGACTAGGGGCAGTGGGTATAAACTGGAGAGGGGCAGATTTAGACTAGACATTAGGAAGAAATTCTTCATTATGAGGGTGGTGAGGCACTGGCACAGGTTGCCTAGAGAAGCTGTGGCTGCCCCATTCCTGGAGGTGTTCAAGGCCAGGTTGGATGGGGCCTTGGGCAGACCGGTCTAGTGGGAGGTGTCCCTGCCCATGGCAGGGGGGATTGGAATTATATGACTTTTAAGACCCCTTACAACTCAAAGCATTCTGTGATTCTACGATTGCACAAGGTGACTTGAAATGAGTGAAGGGCAAGGAGCCAAAATCCTGTGTTACTGCTCTCTCATGCAGATCTCTGATGATTGTTTTTAAAATAAGAGATGAATTTAAATTCAAACAGTGTGGAGCAGGAGAAATGGCTGGTTTGACAGATGGTTTTTTATGCTGGAATTTATGTTCTTTGAGAAGATGGTGAGTGGTGCTCTGCATGCCCTGCACTATGAGGAGCTGCAGAGAGGTGTTTCAGGCAATAAAGGAAGGGAAGTGTGTAAGGTCTTTAACCTAAATTGAAGCATGTGAAATGAGCTGGGGTTGAAGCCAAAATCCACCGTCTCCTTACTAGCAGGTAGAGTACTGTAAAAGCATGTGCTTCTCCTGCAGAATTTCTTATTGATATTTTTTTCCCCAAGAGTGTGCTAGAATAAGATGGATAACAGTATTAGCATACTGTTCTTTCTCGCATGCTTATCTCTCATGGCTCATTCAAGGCCTTGTTTTTGATTTTCCTTACATTTTTTTCTCTCTTTTTTTTAAAACCAATTAGCAGATGGATCTTCCTGCTGCATGGTTTTCAAATATCTACTGGTGAGTAGAGCTGTGCTTCTATGGGACAGGTGATTCTGGGAGTGCTCCTTTGTATTTGCTGCTGCGTGCAAGTCCCTGTATAGGATTGCATGCTTGTATTAGCACACACTACACTTCATTTATACACTGGACTGGATGTCTGCTGCCAAGGACATCTGTGGAGGCATTCTGCGGGTACCTGGACAGGTGGATTTTGTCAGGTGCAGTTAGTACTCAGCTTTCTGTGAGAGGTGACTTCTGAATATTTGTAGTATTCATGGACATGGAGGAACTCACTGACTGGGAGGCATTCAATGTGTTGCAGATACTTTGCTATCACCTAGCTGGGGGCTTGGAGGTGTCAGGAGGGGAATGTTTTAATGTTGGCTTCAGGCAGTCCTTGGGCCTGAGTGAAGCTTGTTTGTAGTGAGGGCAGTGCTGGGCGCTTTGGTGGCAGAGCAGAGGGGGTGGAGCACTGCAGCTGCTCTATAAATAGACTCCACAGGCTGAGAAGTAGGGCCTAAAGATTGGGTTGCTATGGTGATTGATCTGAATCAGATTACCTGTGGTTCTGTTTTCACAGCATGTGCATGTGTGGCCACTGCGTGGTCTTGCATGTACAGCAGGCTCCTTTAGCTAAGGATTTGGCTGAAGCAGAGGGGAGGCAGCACTGAAGGGCCACCATATGACAAGGACAGTGAAATCTGTTCCTATAGCAACGGAGAACCTGAATCAATCCAGGTTCACTCCGTGATTCTGCAAAAAGATTCCTGTCTGCATGGCATGATACTTCTATTTCTGAACTAATTCTGGTTGGTCAATCAGTTTTTTGGCATCAAGGTCCATGCTACCTTCATTTTGCTTTGGAAAAAGGATGTGAAAGCTAAAGATGTTTGACTGTGTAAGTACTGTTTTCACAAGGCAAAGTAGCAATATCATTCTATAGTAGGAAAGGAAGAACTCTTTAAATTACTGTCATTCTTCATAATGGCTTCCAAGGATGTCTTTTTGTATTATGAACGACTATTTTTACAATTTATTCTCTAGTTTTATTTAATCTAATTTAGTCTGTCCTTTCCCTCAACCTTTATAGGTAGATAGAAAGTGGAAACAGTTCAGATTATTCTGCTGTTTTATCTGTAGGGAATTTGTACTGACTCAAGTGATGTGTTTGCTCTGAGGAGGATGCTTTTAGTAGCTACCAGCAGTCCTACTCTCTGTTGGCTGATTTCTTATGCTTGGAACTATCCCCAGGCATTTCATAGACCACACCTGTAATATAGACTAACCATACTAGATAAATATGCCATTGTCTGTTATAAGCATGCTTGTAGTGCTTTGAAAATGCTTCCTCTTTTTTTATTTATTTTTTTTTTATTTTTCCCCTTTTGTGCCAAAGCACTAATATCTCTTTTAGAGTCACAGCATTGGCATGTGCTGCTGCCTTGCCAGGGTGGATGGTAACATACAAAGCAGCTGCACCAGTACAGCAAGTCCACCCAGGTCGGGCTTCAGAAATTGTTCCATATTCTGTTAAGCTCTTCCATCAAGCTCTGGAGAAGGGGGATGTTCTCAACGCATCTGCACTGTGATCTGTATTCCTTGTGTTAGTAGTAGCACTGTAGTATCTGGGATGGGGATAAGGGGCTTCCTAGATATAAAACTATCAGCGGTGTTTAATGTTAATAAAGCTTTTAAGCAGGGAAAGTGTAAAATGGCTTGTGAAATGAAGACTGCTTGTCTGTTACTTGAAAAGCTTAGTACAACAAAAATAGTGTGTGCTATACCAGAGATAGTGTCTGGAATTGCTTGAAACAGAAGTAGTAACCAAAATTTCAGTTTTAAAGGTTACGTAAGCATTGTTAAAATATCTGAAAATAAGTTAAAGCCGTCATAGTTCATATTGTGCTTTAAACTGTCTTGGCTGAGAATAAATAGAAATTCAGGATGTTCCAAGGACATTTCAGAACTGAAAAATTAGTTCCTTTTGGACATGGCTGGGAATCTGGTCTCTTGCAAGGCAAGATTTTAGTGAACAAGAATTAATGTGCCTTCTGTTCTGTGATTAGAATCATAGAGTCATTTAGGTTGGAAAAGACCTTGGAAGATCAAGTCCGACTATAAACCTAACACTGCCAAGCCCATCACTAAACCATGTCCCTAAGCAGCACATCTAGACACCTTTTAATCCCTCCAGGGGTGGTGACTCAGTTACTTCCTGTTATTCAAGCTAAACCTCCCCTAGCATAACTTGAGGCCATTTGCTATTGTCCTATCGCTTGTTACTTGGGAGAAGAGACCAACACCTGCCTCATTACAGTCTTCTAGCTAGTTGTAGAGTGTGACAAGGTCCCCTCCTCTTCTCCAGACTAAACAGTTCCAGTTCCCTCAGCTGCGTGTCATAAAACTTGTGCTCTAGAGCCTTCACCAACATTGTTGCCTTTCTCTGGATACACTTCAGCAGTTTAATGTCTTCCTTATAGTGTGGGGCCCAAAATTTAACACAGTGTTTGAGTTGTGGTCTCATGAGTGCTGAGTGCAGAGGCACGATTACTTCCCTGCTCCTGCCGGTCACGCTATTTCTCATACAAGCTGGGATGCTATTTGCTTTCTTGGCTATTTGGGCAACTGCTGGCTCATATTCAGCTGGCTGTTAACCAACACCAACAGGTCCTTTTCTGCTAGCCATTTGTTCCCCAGCCTGTAATACTGCATGAGATTGTTGTGGCCCAGGTGCTGGACCTGGCACTTAGCCTCGTTAAACCTAAATTCTGGCTATCTTCTTCATGATTTTATCATTTTCCTCTTAGAAATTGGTGTCCCATTGTATGCTCTTCACTCAGTTGGTTAGTAAATTGAATTGTATGAGCCTGATTTATATTCTAAAGGTATCCTTTCACTGTTGAACTATATAGTATGATCCTTGTACTGGCTAAAAGCTGGAGATAATGGAAGGAGAGCCTTCATTCTGGTACCATCCTGAACTACAGAAGAGCTACAAGGCAAGCATGGCTTAACATCTGACTGTCATACTGTTGAGCTTAAGGCTTACCTATCAAAAGTGGAAGCTTCTGTTTGAGGAAAATGATTGTGAGTGACCTAAGTTGCGTTTAAAAATGCTTTTTTTTTTTGGTGCCAAAGTGGTCCTTAACAGTTTGTTGTGTTCAAGTTATTCTTCAACTAAATGACTTTGTTCCTATATCTAGATGGAACAGGGATGCTGCACAATTTATGTCTGTGGATTGATACTGTTTATTGATTTGACACAGATGACTCAAAAATGACAAAATGTATGTTACAGTCTTCCATGTTACCATATCTGTTCTGTGGTGTGGTGCGTTTCATGAATGTCTGTGTTCACATAGGCTTTTATTTCTGGGAGGTCTTTAAATTGCAGAATACCATGCAGCTTGTCCTCTAAGAAGTTGTGCTACAACCTAAAACGTGGGTGTTTGGGGAATTTTGAGATGTAGAGTAGTGCCAGTAATAGACGTGCTGTTTTGAATGCTTTTTTTTGTCTTGAGTTACTGGTAGGCTGTGGGTTAGCACTGGCTCCATCTTAGTGTCTAGGCTACTGTGCCAATTTCTACTAGTTTGTGAGTATTGTTGACAGCTGCTACAGTATGTGGGTAGTGTTAGTTCTCACCAGCCGCCTGTTCATCATCCATATGAGTGCTTATGTAAATTTTAGTGTTCTCTGATATGTGAGATGTTAGTGCAGTATGTTTCTGTGGTGACCTTCTTTATTTTTCTCCTTTATTGAGTGAGTTGAAACAATAGGAAGTTTCTTCTCAAGCACTACTTGAGATTCAGCCTTCAAAATACTATTTCCAAGATGTTTGCTAAGAGGAAGCACACTGCAGGATACCTTTTCAGAAAAATCAACCTGGAGTTAATGCATCTTGAGAGAGGGAGAAGAGGCCATCAATGTCAGAACCTGTACCGTCTCAGTTCAGGTCCAGATGCCAGCACAAAAGAAGACAAATGGAAGCCTCTCTCAGTTGTTTGATTTCTTTCTGTTCTAATGTACCTAGTCTATAAAATCTAGTAATTTGAGGAAGTATGATCTCTGAAAAAGAAACCATGTCCTTGTTGCGTGTAGAGGAGCTGTTGTCTGTAATTCTGCGATCATGTTGTGTTCAATCAAATCTTCCAGATTCCCTTAGCTTCTTGTTCCTACGTTTTCTTTGTGCCTGCACAAGCATTTTAGTGGCTGCTTGGTGAATCAAGTCGTAGAAATAACCTGGTAAAAGCAAAAGTGGCAAAGGAGTTAAAAAACGTGTTGGTTTTAGTCCACATCAGTTCCACAGTGTGGTTCACCATGTAACTGCATGAGCACTTCTGCCATCACAGAGGAGGGAAGGACTGGCCTGAAAGCAAGGTTTTGGCAGGTATGGAGAGAGATGCAGGACTTTAATGCCTGTTTGTATTGGTTAATACAGATCATCAGCTGTGGTATCTGAAACCAGTCAGGAGTAGGAAGGTGATTTCCAGCAAATATTGATCTAATGCTATTTAATTGCTATCATCAGCCATTACTAGTTTTCTGAAGAAGCAAGAGATCGAATAGGTCAAGGCAAAACCACTAAACTTGGTTCTAATTCTTCTACATGTTGCTCAAATCCAACAAAACTTCACCTTCCAAATAAAAGCATTTGTCTTTTTACGTCTCATCATAACTATGATCTTGTTAAGAACAAGTAACCAGGTAAAGGAGACTCTAAAAGTCCCTGCAGAATATCTGCATCAATCTGATTTCGTATTGCAGGGGAAATCAGAAATCTTGGGAAATACTGTGATATTTTTCTGAAAAAGCAATGGCAGCTTTTATGTATGACATTGATAGGATGCAGCTTCAACCGTTCCAGGGACATTGGAAGCCTTGCATATGGTCCTTGTACTGGTCCGCTTGAATTCTCTTCTGAAAATTCTATGCTTTTGATGGGGGTCTTCACATTGCATACCTCACTAGCTCCTTTGCAGAACTGTGGGGAAGATGTGAATTGCAGTCCTAAGAGATGTTCTCTAGGTTAGAGAACAGAAGAAGAAACACAGGGTATGTATGGACAAGGTACTTGAAAGGTAAGCTAAGGTTGTGGTCTTTTAGACTTTTAGTTACTCTGTAGTCGTTGCACAAATTTATACTCCATTGGAACTACAGTTTACTGTCTCCACCTTCACTGAGGCACAGGATAGTCTCTGTTATAGAGGAAGAATGTATGTTTGGTTATCACTGAGTAGTGAAGTTCCTTGAAGTCACACTTCTAGATTACCTTCTAGTAACGTTCCTATGCCTGTATTTGTAACTGTATAATGAGTTCCTTAAAGAGTTCTGGGTAAAGCTATCTGGAAAGAAAACAGATACAGTAGTTCTTCAAACTGAAGGCAGAAAGATACACTTGATTATCCCAATATCATCTTCTTCCTCTCAAGTTTATCTACACCAAGATATTTGCATGGTATGTTGAATCAAGAGCTCTTGCAGGACAGATTCCACAGTATTTTTAATAGTATCATTAAAATGAAGAAACAGGAGCTTTGCTTCCTATGGCTCTTTATTTTCTGTTGTTCAAAGAAGGTAATTTATGAAAGTGTTGCTGCTCAGAGAAGGTAATTCATAGTGCTGTTGCTTAGGAACCAACAGCAACTTTTATTAATACAGCAATTTTATTGATACATAATACCTTACTGACTAGTATGAATTTCCTTTTTGATACATCATTTATGTTCTTTTCTGTGTGTTTGTGTTCTTGTATTTGAAGGGCTAAGGAATAAAAGTCCCTAGTGCTCTACCTGGAATGTGGAGGTCTGGGGAAAAAGCAAATATATTGCTAGACTTTGAAGGTGGTTGCAAGATGCTGACAGTTACAGTGCCTTTAACTCACTTTTGGTTGTGAAGTAATGAGAGAAGCATCAAGACAGTTGCCTATTTTTGCTGGTATTTACAGGTTGTTAGTAAAGATGGCATGCTTCCATACAAATAAAACCTGAACTTTATGCTGCAGAACTGAAAGATTTTCAGTACAATAATAATAATTCTCTGAATTCTATGATAGCCTTAGGATGTAAACAGGAACTGAAATAGAAACCTTACTCTGAATTTCCCCCCAAAGACAATAATTTTAATTTTTTTAATGTAAAATAATGTTATTAATGCTTTCATTGGGTTTCTCAATAAACTTGTAGTATTGCTTGAGCATCTCTGATTTTAGAGTTTCTGAGAACTTTCTGTTTCAGAAAACTTCTGCTTTCAGAGTGTTTTCAAATGTAGGTAAGGAACATTGTAATCTGAAACGGGATTACTTTTTAATTTTTTTTTTTCAATAATTCATTGAAGTGTGAATGGTGGGATTGGAAAGAATGGTTTTACAGTGCTTACTGAATTCTGGATGTATGCTAAGCATAGTTATTAGCAGATAGTAATGCTGCAGTAAAATACCATTGTGCCAAGAGGATTTTTCTGTTATGGGCAGAGAAAATAGCTGTAGGAGGCATGGGTATCAAGAGTACGTGATGAAGATAAATAGAATTGAATAAAGTGAAAGAAACAGTGTGATTTACAGAAAACTTTTACTATTGTAAACTGCAATTCTATGGAACAGCAGTTGTATATCCTCACAGAAAAAGTGTTGAAGATTGCAGTCATTTGGGACTGTGGAAATCATCCTTGCTCTAGGCTACATCCAAGTTTGGGAGGGCGACATATATTATATCAAACTGAACTTCTCTTGATATTACTCCTTTTTTACTTATTCTGTTTGTAAGATAAAATTCAGGTGCAGGGTTTTTTTCTTCAATTGTGTTTTAACTGCACAGAATTACCCATTAATACTGCTTTCCCAAGCATTGTAGAAATCCTAATTGTAGGATTTGCCTGAACAATACTTCTGCCTCAAACCACTTCATCTATACTGCTTTCCCAGTGATATGCTTCTTTGTTTGTCTGTGGTCTTAAGATCCTCTTGTACTTTTTTGTGTGTTTTTCAGCTCTCTGTGCTTTTGTGGGTATGTAGTTGTGGTTTTGTACTCGTGAAGAAAAAGATTTGTGGATGCCCATGACTGCACAGAACACAGAGGCTGTTGGGGAATGTAATTAAGGTCATGAAGTTGCTTGTATGTATTTGATATTCCTGATTCTCCCTTTGACACTTTTACTTTTCTTGATCATAGGTTGGACTTTCTAGGTAGTTTCAAGCAGATTCTGTTCCTCAAGGCAGTCGATCACAGCTGACTGGATAACTGATTACTGGATCAATGAACAGACATTCACTGAGATGACATAGAGAGGGACATCAAGGACAATGGTGCAGAAAAAGAAAATCTGCCCTCGCTTACTCGACTATCTTGTGATCATCGGAGCCAGGTAATGGCAGAGTCTTGGCTTTCCTTTTGCTTGGACAATAGAGTTGGGGTAAATAGCTTAGCATCCATTGATGAACTCTTGCTGTCTGGAATGCATCTGTTTGGGCCATGATGCTTTTTGAAAGATGCTAGTGCAACCAAAGGCTTTTAACTTGCAGTCTATACTCCTTTTCAAGGGTCTGCAAAGAGTGACTAAGTATAGCCAATTTCTATCTGACTCCATTGTAGCCCTTGTAACGGAACTTCTGTGTTTCTAAAGGCGTCAGGATAGAGAGATTCACAAAGTAAAAATAGTGGAAGACGCACAAAAGCAAAATACTAGTATAAAAAAAATCTGGAACTTGCCTTACTTGACTTTAATGCTTATTTACCCTTGTAGGAATGACATAAATGCTTTTTTTTACAGTCTTATTAACTATCAATGGATATAATGTTATCCTTATTTACTTAAAGCATATGCGAATTTTGAGAGTAGTATGTGTTCTGTTTGTCAGCTACAGAGGTGCTCATTAAATGGTATTTTTCTGTAATAGGTTCATGCAATAATTTTCTGTCAGTGTGTTTAATGTGTGTATTCCAAAGTGCATTTTACTTCAATTTCTAAATAACAGGAGTTCATGTGTATCAGCCTATTGTTTTACCTCACACTCTTTTTTTCAGAATACTTGGAGTGCAATATTTAAGTAGGCCAAGGGCAAGAAATGATATAATCTTAAATAGTAACTATTTTTATTACCGTATTTTATGGATAGAATAATTTAATAATTGAATTACTTCCTAATGTCTGTAGAAAAATAAACAAGTTTTCCATATGTCTTTCACAGACTGAGAAAAGAAGGGGGAAGAAATGTTAACAGCCTTCACCAGTGATGCTTATAGTGTGTGAGGTTCTCACTTCAAATTTTGCTAGCATTGCTTCTGGACTGCTACAGTTCTCTTGCTTTTTGCCGAGCAGCGGTATCCAGGTTGCTGATGCTCAGAGATCTGTTGTCTCATTAGAGACTTCAACAAATATCTATTACTAGAGGTGGAGTTGACTGAAGTAGCTTCTATTGCAAAGTCCTTAGGAACGCCATGCGGCCTTTACCATTATATCTTGTTATCTACCATGCACAAATAGCAATTCCTTTTGAAGTATTCCCTTTTATTAAACACAAATTTTCTAAGTATCTGAGAAGGCTCTGTCTTTCTATCTGTAGCTAATACTGCTGCTAATACTACAGCTTGGTTGAGTAGGGAAATCTTGAGTGAAATTAGGAAAAAAAGGAATATTTATAAGCTCTGGAAGGGGGGACAGGCCTCTTGGGGGGACTACAGGAGGGAAGCGAGGCTATGTAGGGAAAAAATCAGAGGGGCTAAGGCTGAGCTAGAGATCAGATTAGCTAAGTCTGTAAAAGACAATAAAAAAATCTTTCTATAAGTATATAAACAATAAAAGGAGGACAAGGGAGACCATACAGTCCCTTTTGGACTCAGAGGGAACAGCAGTGACAGGGGACGAGGAGAAGGCTGAGGTACTTAGTGCCTTCTTTGCCTCAGTCTTTAATTGTAAAGAAAGCTGTTCCCTCTGTGTAGATACCCTGGAAACAGAAGAGCAATACGAGGCTCCCATAGTCCAAGAGGAGGTGGTCAGAGCCCTCCTTGGCCAACTGGACACCCACAAGTCTATGGGGCCAGATGGGATACATCCTAGGGTATTGAGGGAGCTGGCGGATATATTGGCCAAACCCCTTTCCATCACCTTCCAGGAGTCCTGGAAGGCTGGGGAGGTACCTCTGGACTGGAGGCTGGCTGATGTAGTTCCCATTTACAAGAAGGGTAGCAGGGAGGATCCGGGGAACTACAGGCCAGTCAGTCTGACCTTAGTGCCAGGGAAAGTCATGGAACAGGTGATCTTGAGTGCTATCATGAAGCACATGCAAGAGATCTGGGTGATCACGCCCAGTCAACACGGGTTTACCAGAGGCAGGTCCTGCCAAACCAACCTGATCGCCTTCTATGACAAAGTGACTCAGCTGCTGGATGAGGGAAAGACTGTGGATGTGGTCTTCTTGGACTTCAGTAAAGCCTTGGACACAGTTTCTCACAAAATTCTGCTACGGAAACTGTCAGCCTCTGGCCTGGACGGACGCACACTCTCCTGGGTAGAAAGCTGGTTGGATGACCAGGCCCAGAGAGTGGTGGTAAATGGTGTTAAGTCCAGCTGGAGGCCAGTGACAAGTGGTGTTCCCCAGAGCTCAGTACTGGGTCCAACCGTGTTCAATGTCTTCATCAATGACCTGGTTGAGGGCATTGAGGGTACCCTTAGCAAGTTTGCAGATGACACTAAGCTGTGTGCAAGTGTCGATCTGCTGGAGGGTAGGGAGGCTCTGCAAAGGGACCTAAACAGACTGGACCACTGGGCAGTGTCCAACGGCATGAGGTTTAACAAGGCCAAATGGTGGGTCCTGCACTTGGGGCACAACAACCCTATGCAGAACTACAGACTGGGAGAAGCCTGGCTGGAAAACTACCAGGAGGAGAGGGACCTGGGGGTGTTGGTCGACAGCCGACTGAACATGAGCCAGCAGTGTGCCCAGGTGGCCAAGAAGGCCAATGGCATCCTGGCTTGTATCAGAAATGTCGTGACCAGCAGGTCCAGGGAGGTGATTCTCCCTCTGTACTCAGCACTGGTGAGGCCGCTCCTTGAATACTGTGTCCAGTTCTGGGCCCCTCACCACAAGAAGGATGTTGAGGCTCTGGAGCAAGTCCAGAGAAGAGCAACGAGGCTGGTGAAGGGGCTGGAGAACAGACCCTATGAGGAGCGGCTGAGAGAGCTGGGGTTGTTTAGCCTTGGGAAGAGGAGGCTGAGAGGAGACCTCATTACTCTCTACAAGTACCTGAAAGGAGGTTGTAGAGAGGAGGGAGCTGGCCTCTTCTCCCAAGTGACAGGGGACAGGACAAGAGGGAATGGCCTCAAGCTCCGCCAGGGTTGATTTAGGCTGGAGATTAGGAGGAGGTTTTTCACAGAAAGGGTCATTGGGCATTGGAATAGGCTGCCCAGGGAGGTGGTTGATTCCCCTTCCCTGGAGGTGTTTAAGGCACGGGTGGATGAGGTCTTGAGGGACTTGGTTTAGTGTTAGATAGGAATGGTTGGACTAGAAGATCCAATGGGTCCCTTCCAACCTGGTTGTTCTGTGGTTCTGTGAAAATGACACACAGAAATATAATTATCTACAATTCCTAGAACTTGTAAATTAAAAAATTAAAGGATGAGATCCATGTCATTCCACTATATGTGTGAGTTCTTTCCTAGTAAATTATTGTTTTTCTCTGTTAAGAATCATACTGAATTGTCTCATTTCATTTTTCACTTTATTTATAAATGACTGAAATCCAAGGAGTTTTCATCTGGCTTTATATCTGGAGAAGGGTTGGGTATTTCTTACCCAAATGTTGCCCAGAGGTCTGTGTGCTTAAATTCATTTTGGAAATCAGAGTGAGGGAAACATGACAATATGAAGTTCTCCTGGCAACAGCATACTCCTGAAAGACCATTTCTTGGTCATATTTTAATAGGCTTCTTATTGGGCCTTGGTAATGATGGCATAGACTTTTTCAAATTGATCTTTTGCAACCGTGGCCTAGTGCTAATGGTTGAACCTCGTGGCTAGTTGACTGGGAAACTGTGCTTTCCCTGGATAGCAAGGGAATGAAAAAACAAAGATGGAGCTGAGCCTGCGGGCTTGAGATATTAGTAGGGAGATACCAAAGATTTTTTTCTGGCATTAGTCAACTATTTCTGGTTTTCTGTTTCCCTTTTTTGTAGGCAGCCAAGTAGCGACAGCATTGCTCAGACTCCTGAACTGCTGCGACGTTACCCTCTAGAAGACCACGTGGACTTTCCTCTACCACCTGATGTTGTATTCTTCTGCCAGCCAGAAGGATGCCTGAGTGTGCGGCAAAAACGCATGAGCTTCCGTGATGACACTTCCTTTGTCTTCACGCTCACAGACAAGGATACAGGTGTCATTCGCTATGGAATCTGTGTCAACTTCTACCGCTCCTTCCAGAAGCGAGTACCCAAGGAGAAGGCCGAAAGCACAGGAGGGCATCGAGCTCGGGAGGGACAGAAAATCCCCAAATCCGGAGATGCGTCTGCACCCCAAGAGGAAGTGAGCACTGGGAGTTCTGAGAGTGGTTCTGCCTTTCAGGCTCCAAGTACAGAGTCTACCCCAGATGTGAATCGATCACCACGCAATAAATGCCTGGCCAAAGGCAGTCATCGGTCTCGGAACAGCTCTCTGACTTCTCTGTGCATTCTTAGTCATTATCCCTTCTTTTCCACCTTCCGTGAATGTCTGTACACCCTCAAGAGACTTGTGGACTGCTGTAGTGAGAGATTGTTGGGCAAGAAGTTGGGAATTCCTCGTGGGGTGCAGAGGTATGTTGAGGTGGGAGAAAGAACTTCTTCCTCCCACTGTTTGTGTCCAGGGCTGCAATTGTCTGCCTGACAAATTGTGGCTACAGGTGTGGTTGCTGAAGCAGTCAAACACTGGTCGACCTTTTTGCTGTTTTAACCCAAGACGGCAGTAGGAAAAGGAAATTTTTGTGATGATTTCTTTAACACTTTTCTATCTGATTCCGTAACATTGTATGATTTTTCTTTTTCATAGGGCTAAGGAAGCATTATCTTTCTAAAAACTGAATGAGCATGATCTTTGCTGAAGCTGAGCACTGATGATGTTTGGCTTATAAACTTTGTGGCAGCGTACATCAGGACTGTTTCTCTGACAAATTAGAACCAGCCAAGGAATAACAGAGAGAATTTCCACTAGGGGCAAGAGGGAAATGATGAAAGTGTGCTTAATAAGCTTATGAAACAATCTGAACTTCAGTGTGGGAGAGAAAAGACTAGAGAAGCAGGAATGGCTGAAAGATCAAAGTACAACATATGAAGGGGGGGAGGAGGAGAAGTAGAAAACAAAGGAATTGTCTACAAAGCATAAGGGAATGGGAATTGGTAATAGCAAACGGTTGGACTCAATGATCCAGTGGGTCTCTTCCAACCTGCTTGTTCTATGATTCTGTGAAATTAATGGGAACTTGATATATTTTTAATGTAACGTAGTAATCTTAACCAACATCTTAATAATGGATATGTATGTAACAAAAGCTGCCCTGTAGGGTACAAAAGGAACAATGTCTTTATGTGTATTAGTCATGGATATATATCTGTGCTATTTTGCCTGGCACCTACATTCCAGAATGATATTTTTCTTTCCAATATGCTAACAGAAAAGGGAAAATAAAAAGTGAATCTCTGGAGAAGGAGGTGTTCATCTCAATAGTAAGAGGGTGATGCTGTGAGTTGCTCATAAATGTGAGTTAAGTAGCTTGGTACACTCCAAATTAAACTTGTCAGAAGCAAAACAATGACGGGCCATCTATAATTTTTGTCTGTATAAGCTCTTCGCATTTTACCTGAAAGGGGGGAATCTGTCCTGTTCACAGAGCAGTAGCCTCCTCCTTGGGTCGCTGCCCTGGAATAGTTCAGAGAGCAACCTGGGCTTATGACAGACTCCTGCATTAGCAGATTCATTACCTGAATCTAATGACTGCGGATGGAAAAATGATTCTGTCGGAACAATTTTTTTTTTCCTGCAATGGAAGTAGGTGTTAAGGGAGCTTATTTTGTCACTTGGTTTAATCTGGTAATTACTGAGGCAGAAAAAAAGCTAATTTTTGTGATCTTCCTCAGCTCTGTGAACTCATCTGATTTTTTTAAAAGGGTACTTAAGTATTTCAGTGTTTGAATGGCACATACTATTTGAAAAAATTGCTCTTGTTGGGCATAATTCTTAAAGAGAAGAACTGAGTGGCAGGCAAGGAGAGCAAGAGGAGTGTTGAGTGTGCACCTCTGGGAAAAGTAAAGCTGCAGGTTTGAATTACCATGTGATTTGCAAGCTGTGACCCGGAAAAGCAGAATATTTTGAAGTGGTGGCAGAATAAAGATCAAACTGAATGCTTACAGCTTGCAAAAGGCTGAGCATGACTGTTAACAATCTAATGTCCTGTGCATTACAAGAGGCTGAGGGAAGAGAGGAGAATGAGAAATGTCACAGTTCCCGAGAGGTCTATCACTTACTCAGCATAATCTCAGATTGCACTTCTTTTGATCCCTCCAACTTTCTCTAACTTTTCTTCCTTTCTGAAGTCTCCAGTCATGACTTTTTCTTTAATTTTTTTTTTTTTTAAGTTGTGATCTATAAGGTAGGACCTCTGGGGCTGGTGAAGGGGCTGGAGAACAGGCCCTATGAGGAATGGCTGAGAGAACTGGGGTTGTTTAGCCTGGAGAAGAGGAGGCTGATGGGAGACCTGAAAGGAGGTTGTAGAGAGGAGAGAGCTGGCCTCTTCTCCCAAGTGACAGGGGACAGGACAAGACGGAGTGGCCTCAAGCTTCGCCAGGGGAGATTTAGGCTAGACATTAGGAGGAAGTTTTTCACGGAAAGTGTCATTGGGCATTGGAATAGGCTGCCCAGGGAGGTTGTTGATTCACCTTCCCTGGAGGTGTTTAAGGCATGGGTAGATGAGGTGCTGAGGGACATGGTTTAGTGTTTGATAGGAATGGTTGGACTTGATGATCTGGTGGGTCACTTCCAACCTGGTGATTCAATGATTCTATGATATTTAGCAGGCTGAAGGTTTTTGCAGAATGGCTACAGCAGGTTTGCAGCTTTCACTTGCTAGAGTGTTAGGGACTGAAGTGACCAAACCGCTTTGCTTCCCTTGTCAGACCTAGTTTCAAGTTTTGAATCTCTGAAGGCCCTGAGCAATGCCAGTCTGTGAGCTGCAACTTTGCGGATTGCTTGCTTAGGACATGGAAAAACTACTGCTTACTTTGCTCAGGTACCTAAATACTTTCTAGACAGCTTTTAGAAATTTATTCTCAGCAGAAATGCATCCACTTCTGCCATGAATTATTCAACTCTTAAGAATGATACAATGCAACTTAGGATAGGATGAAAAAATTTTACCATGCCAAAACATCTGGGAGATCTTGGGGTGGCATATTTTTATTACATCCGCTTTATTTCATGCTCTTGGAAAGGTTTGTAGGACTGCTGGAACCTGAATCCTACAGTCAGTCTACCACAATTCTGGACAATATATGGGAGCATCCTGTGTACACACACTGAATTTCAAGCAGCAGAACAATGAGAGGTCTTCAGTAATCTGGACAAAACTGAACCCTTTAAATGAACAAATGAACTTTCAAGTGGAAGTGACATACTTGTGTTGATTACTGCCACAGAAAGATTTATGATTCTCCACAGTGGTTGTTTCAGTAAACTGAAATCCCTACCTTCCATTCCTCTGCGTGACCAAATGTTTGTTAGCTGCATCTTTTAATGATCAATGGATCTGTCCTTTTCTTGGAAGAGCCTTGCAGAATGGCTGTCAAGTGAAGCTCTTGAAGTATTAACCTTATTGTTCTTCCTGAACAGGGATACGATGTGGCGAATTTTCACAGGCTCCCTCCTGGTGGAAGAGAAGTCTAGTGCATTGCTACATGACTTGCGGGAGATTGAGGCCTGGATATACCGGCTTCTCCGTTCGCCGATGCCTGTTGCTGGTCAGAAGCGAGTGGATGTGGAAGTCTTGCCACATGAATTGCAACCAGCTTTGACCTTTGCTCTTCCTGATCCATCCCGCTTTACCTTGGTGGATTTTCCATTACATCTACCTTTGGAATTGTTGGGAGTGGATGCCTGCCTGCAGGTGCTGACCTGCATCCTTCTGGAGCACAAGGTAAGGAGGGGAGAGATGATCTTTGAGAGATACATAGGAAGCTCTGCTGTCTTGAAAACCAGGGTAGGCTGGGCATGTATAACAGCAGTGCTGTCTCCTGCATTGCCTGGAATCAATTTGTCTCTGAGGGGAAGGAATAGCTCCTTCTGGGGTTCTGGTTTGGAAAAGTTTTACTCTCACTCAAAAAAGCGTCTGAAGCTTGTTTTCAGGCAGATTTTTGGGGTTTCATCCAGCTCACAGACATCAAACTCGAGTCCTGCAGGCTGTGATCTTTGTATACCTCTGAGGGGAGTATTAGAAGTGAATGTTTACTTCAGTGTTAATGTTCCTTTGGTTGTAGGTTGTGTTGCAGTCCCGGGATTATAATGCACTCTCAATGTCTGTGATGGCCTTTGTGGCTATGATCTACCCATTAGAGTACATGTTCCCAGTGATCCCTCTGCTTCCCACCTGCATGGCTTCTGCAGAACAGGTACATTTTTTCCTTTATTGGTCTTTTGCAAAGGTTGTTTCTTTGATGTCTGAAACCTCTATAGGAATAGTCCTTGCTTCCTTCCCTGCAGTGTTCTCAGGGTTTATAGCAAAGTCTGCTTTGCAAAGAACATTCTTAAAGCACCACTAACTATTGAAATCGTAGTTAACACCACTTATTTGGAATATCTTAAAAGTATACTTAGTGAATAGTGAAAAAAAATAGTTCACGTGCAATGGACTGAAATGCCATAGATCCATAATAGTATTTACTGCCCCCTGACAGCTGAGTATTAAGGTTTGTTGGGGAGGATCCAGAGTAATGTTTAAGGATGCTTGAGGGCTTTTTATTCAGAGTTTAGAAATTATCATTTATTCTCCTTAGACATATGAAGTGTTGAGTTACTTGAACTAGGAGCCTGGGTTTACCACTAGTCAGCTCTCTGCAGGAGCTCATTGTTTTGCTTGGAAAGACAGAATTCAGGCTACTTCAGTGCTATTCTGCAACTGATGCTGCAGGTTCTTGTACTGCCCCTTTGAGGTGATCAGCTGTTCTAGACTTAAAGAAGAAATTAACCTCCCAAGCCACTGGTTTCAAGCTCACTGATTTAAACCTTTTCCATCTGCTGATCCCTTTCTCAGAAACAACTTGAATTTCCCATTAGGTTTTCCATGTACATTTCAAAAAATGTTTCTTATTTCTTCCATTTCCTAGAGATGTTATTCTTTTAAAACTGAATTACCATTACAAAGTGTAAGGGTAAAAAGCCTTGCAAATGGTAAACGATGCTTACAATGGTGCAGACTCAGAATGAGCTGAGGTATTGTTGCTTCTCTAGTTAGGTTCTTACTCTGTTTTCTTGGTCTCTGATAAATGTGACAATCTGTTAGATTAGGTAAATTTTTTCCAAAGGGCCATGCAGCTATACAAATTACAAACCTAGGGGTGGGTGTGAGATACAAATTTATTTTCTTCTAGATGAAAATTGAAACTTTCCAAGTAGGAGCTTATACACCCCCCCCCCTTTTTTTTAATGTTTCTTTCGTATGGACTTACTTATTTATCAAAACCTTGTGTGTTGTCTCCTCTGCTATAAGCATGCTGTTGTTAATAAATATTTGGGAGGAACATGGTGATATCGAGTGCAGACCTCATCCTTATTTAAGTCTTTCTTTCTCTTAGTTGCTTCTAGCCCCTACACCTTATATCATTGGTGTTCCAGCAAGTTTCTTCCTTTACAAACTGGATTTTAAAATGCCTGATGATGTATGGCTTATTGACCTGGATACCAACAGGGTAAGTGGTGCCCATAAGGGCTAGTGGCTTTGTTTCTGGAGAACTGTTTGCTTTCATCACTGTACCCACTGAAAATTTAAGAATGCCTGGCCTTGCTCTACTTTTCCCATTCCTGTCTTGAACTTCAGGATTCTGTTCCTTGTTTCTCAAGGTCCCATTTCTTTTCCTCATAAGGTATTCTTTTTCAGTTAATCCATCTGGCTATACCATTAGAAGACACATTCTCAAACAAATGATAAAACTGTCCTATTTACTAATTGTAACCCTGTCTCATCTCCCTATGTAAGAAACCCAATCTGGTAAGAGTTCTCCAGAACTACTGGTTGTCATGATTCATTCTGGGCTATGTATCCAACTTTCTACTGGGGCGTGAGCAAAGCTGTTTTCAAGGGAAATGTGTATAACGTCTGCTTGATGGAAATTCTGAAGGATGAGTGTGGCTTTGTTCAAACTCCTCTTTTTTTGTGGTAAATGACAAAGTAATTCCTCCATTGTTTGGGATATTGTAAACAATAACAACCATGAAAAAGTGAATCAAAGTAATGATGCAGGTGTCTATGTGGGGGCTGTGTTGTAAGTTTTTAAAAATTAGTTATTTTACTTTATGGCTTCTATTCTTTGGCCTCTGGAGTGATGGAGATTCAGGAGATTCTTTACTGGAAATCACAGATTCAGCTGGGGAATTTTTAGTTTGTCGTTGTGCTTAATTCCAGGTGATCGTTCCCACAAATGCAGAAGCTTTGCCAGCACTACCAGAACCAGAAGCTTCAGAGCTGAAAAAGCATCTGAAACAGGTAATAAGCACTTTGGGGAAAGGACTTGGATTCAGTAGAACTTACCAGCAGAACTTAGTCTTACACCAGTCTTCTGCTGTATCAGACAAGAATGCAAGTCAACAAATGTAAAGCAATATGTGTTAAAGTCAGATGTGTATCCTGGTGCATTAGATGGACAGGAAAACATGTGAGACTGCTAGAATGCTCTTGTTTGAGGAAGTGCCACTTGGTCATTAATGGAGAGATCTACTTCTCTTGCCTCCTCCCTGGAAGTGTTCAAGGCCAGATTGGATGGGACCCTGAGCAGCCTGATCCAGTGGAAGGTGTCCCTGCCCATCACAGGGGGGTTGGAGCTGGATGACTTTTAAGGTCATTTCCAACCCAAACCATTCTGTGGTTCTCTGAATGTGCCGGTGGGCTAATAAATATGGTGACTGATTAAACAATGCTGCTACATGGGATCTTGTTTTTGGCTCCCTGAGCTGTATGACTTTCTAATGTTATCTTCTCCTCACTCAATGATATCAGAGAATTTAATCATGTTTCAGATATCGCGGTAGTTTCTCCAGAGGACTTCACTGTAATGTTTGTTACCTGTTTCATCTTTTTCTGTCTCTGCTGCTTCCATCTTTGTCATTTGGAGGTGAAGCACAGGATTAGGAATTTTCTGTTAGTCTGTTTAAGATACCATTTTTGTACAGGTGGCCAGTTAGAACATCCTCCATGTTAGAATACAACAGCATTTTGAATTTAAAAAGCAGTATCATTGATAAATATGTTAAGTGGTAGGTATCCAGTTGCTGATTTTTTATCTTAATGGAGAGAGTTAATTATGAAAGTGAGTAGTCATTGAGGATTTTAACTGCAGTTAATTTCTTAGCCAGGTGAGGGATTGTCTGAAATGCTCATGGACACAACAGATGGTTTCTTTTCTTTACTGGAACTAACTTATTGTTTGGAACTAATTTATTTACAGTTGGTGCAGAGAGTTCCAAATGCCTCCTTTACATTTTGCAGTGCTACAAACTAGAAGTCATCTGTCTAGAACGCTGCCAGGAGGAGAGGGAGCTGGGCGTGTTGGTTGACAGCTAACTGAACATGAGCCAGTAGCGTGCCCAGGTGGCCAAGAAGGCTAGTGGCATCCTGGCTTGTATCAGAAATGGTGTGACCAGCAGGTCCAGGGAGGTTATTCTTCCTCTGGACTCGGTACTGGTGAGACAGCACCTCGAATCCTGTGTTCAGTTCTGGGCCCCTCACCACAAGAAGGATGTTGAGGCTCTGGAGCGAGTCCAGAGAAGAGCAACGAAGCTGGTGAGGGGGCTGGAGAGCAGGCCTTATGAGAAACGACTGAGAGAGCTGGGGTTGTTTAGCCTGGAGAAGAGGAGGCCAAGGGGAGACCTTTTTGCTCTCTATAACTACCTGAGGGGAGGTCGTAGAGAGGATAGTAATGGCCTCTTCTCCCAAGTGATAGTGGACAGGACAAGAGGGAATGGTCTCAAGATCCGCCAGGGGAGATTTAGGCTGAAAATTAGGAAAAAGTCTTTCACAGAAAGGGTCATTGGTCACTGGAACAGGCTGCCCAGGGAGGTTGTTGATTCACCGTCCCTGGAGGTGTTTAAGGTGCAGGTGGATGAGGTGCTGAGGGGCATGGTTTAGTGTTTGATAGGAATGGTTGGACTCGGTGATCTGGTAAGTCTCTTCCAACCTGGTGGTTCTTTGATTCTGTGATTTGCCATGTGGGCTTTAAACTCTAACTTGATCCATCAAGCAATGATCATCTTTATTTACCCTCCATTTGCAGATCTGTGTGTGAGAGGTCTCAGTCTCTCCTATCAGATCTTGCTAAGCCATTAATTATCTTGGGTCATCTTGGCTGATCGTGTCAAGCAGGTGTTATCTCTTCATTTCTGTTTTCCTTATGCACGCTGCATGCAGTATCTAAAGGTAAACTGTGTTACTAATGTGATGAGTTCTGCTCTTTCTCTCTCCATGTAGACCAGGAGAGTGAAATATGTAACTTCTATGATACCCCAGTGACCGCTGTCAGCACAGATGGAAGCAATGTACTGCTTGGAGTTTTGTTAGATCCACCTTCCCCACTTCTGCCTCACCCCCTTGCAATTTCAGGCACTATTTAGCAAAACTTTCTCTCTAGGACAGAGCTGGATATTAAAAGAACAAATTGCATTTTCCTTGAAGACATATTTAAAATTCTCAGAGGGTTCACCCAGATTCATGTTACATGCCTATGTATTCTTATAGGCATTAAGAATTGACCATTGGCAAAGGAGAAGGAGTGCTACTGGCTGCTGTACCAAGTAGAGAAGAATAAATTGTGGCCCACATCACTGAGGTGAACACTTTTGTGTGCCTTTGGGTCTTGGTGTTAATGAATAAAATCCAGGAAATCTGCTCTTAGAAAGTTCTTAGCTGCATCAGTAAGGACAGCAGCCTTTCCACTTTCCAAAGTGGCCAGATGTAAATGTTTGTGGGTGGGGCAGTTAGACCTCTCTCAAGATGTGCCTGTTCTATGGTCCATTTTATTTCCTCTCATTTGTGATATTTGGTAGTAATAGATGTATTTTTTTTTTCCTTTCTGTGGTCATGTGTTCATCTTGGTGGGCTGCTGGTGTTATCATATGATCTTCCATCTTGCCTCCAGTGTCTGGTTAGCATGACTGCAATCACTCAGAAACAACTGCTCACTCCTGACAACAAGGTTCTTTATTTTATTCTTTTCCCCTCAATTTTCCATTTTACCCTTTTCCTTTGGAGTTTTGGTTTTGTTTTATGTATTTATTTATTTTTGAAATATAAAGATGATGACTCGGTGGGCAAATGGGAGAAATGAGGAAGATCTAGAATAAGTCTGAGTGTCCAGAACAGTTTCACCACTTGTGCTGCTCCTGTGTATATCCTTAAAGATGTTATGAGGTTTGAAGAGGCTGGTAACAGTATGGAGAGATGAAGACTTTGTCAGATGGGATGTTTGCAGGAGTACATCCTTGTATCCCTGTGGAGATACACAGATGCCTGCGTAAAAGTGTCTTCACATTGTTCTGGGATGTCAAACTCACTGGTTGAATAGCCAAGTTGCAAGGCAAGTTTTGAGGCCTCTAGGTCTCAAGATATAGTCAAATTACAGGTGGGAATAACTACTGTAAGTTGTAGATACCACTATACTAATAGTGGGCCAATCTAGACTATTTATTTTCATGTCATGAATGATCTAGCAAAGTGGACTTCTGTGCAACCTGTTGACTGGCTCCTGGACTGTTTCAGCATTAAGGAGATTGTTTTGACAATCTGCGTTAAGGAAGGCCTGGACATATTTGTTGATTCAGCATAGGAGATGGTTTAAAACAATTAATGGAGCACGCACAATTATTGCAATTGCCTAGAGGGCAGGGTGGCTCTGATCTCTTTTGTTGCCTGAATAACTTTTCTTGCTAAATGTATGTATAATGTTGTCCTTTGTTAGGCACTGGCCAGCATGAGCCTGAATACTCAGCCCATTCTTAATCTAGAGAAGTTCCATGAGGGGCAGGATGTGCCACTGCTGCTGGGAAGGCCGCAGAATGATTTGCAGTCTACTCCCTCCACAGAATTCAACCCTCTGATTTATGGAAATGATGTGGACTCTGTGGATGTGGCTACCAGGTGAGGCTAAACAGGAAGGTAGTGTTGAGTCTTCTTACAGTTTGCAATTGAGGGCAGCGCAGATGCTTCTATCAGTCCTGTGGTGGAAGCAGCATTTTCCACGTTCTACGGCAGGTTCTACTTCATATTGTAGGGAAAAAGTAGTAGAAATTACAGTATTTGTCTCAGATCTATTAACTACATGACCATAACTATGTATCTTGAAGGGCTGTTTTTATTTTCTTGCATTTTCCTATAGATTATCCACTTTACTTGGACTTACCTGTATGATAATGTATCCTCAGCTTAAATCACAAGGCCTGAACTACAAATAAAGCTGGAGACTTAGTTGTCACCTCAGGTAGTGGATATGAGAATGACATCCCTCATTGGGTGGGTCTTGGTGTTGAGATGATGAAAAAAATCCCAAAATTATTTCTTGATTTAGTTTCTTTTTTAAAGACAACTTTTGTAAGAAGACTTAATTTTTTACTGGGTTACTGTTCTTCAGAGGTTTGAATCATTGCCTACTCCATGCTGTTTAAAATCTTCCTTTCTTCTTTTTTGTTGTGTTCTCTGTTTTCAAAGGCTTCAGTAAAGCCTTTGACACAGTTTCTCACAGCATTCTGCTACGGAAACTGTCAACCTCTGGCCTGGACAGACGCACACTCTCCTGGGTAGAAAACTGGCTGGATGGCCGGGCCCAGAGAGGGGTGTTAAATGGTGTTAAGTCCAACTGGAGGCCAGTGACAAGTGGTGTTCCCCAGGGCTCAGTGCAGGGTCCAGTCCTGTTCAATGTCTTCATCAATGACCTAGATGAGGGCATTGAGTGCTCCCTTAGCAAGTTTGCACATGACACTAAACTGTGTGGAAGTGTCGATCTGCAGGAGGGTAGGGAGGCTCTGCAAAGGGACCTAAACAGACTGGACCGCTGGGCAGTGTCCAATGGCATGAGGTTTAACAAGGCCAAATGGTGGGTCCTGCACTTGGGGCACAACAACCCTATGCAGAGCTACAGACTGGGAGAAGCCTGGCTGGAAAACTGCCAGGAGGAGAGGGACCTGGGGGTGTTGGTCGACAGCCGACTGAACATGAGCCAGCAGTGTGCCCAGGTGGCCAAGAAGGCCAACGGCATCCTGGCTTATATCAGAAATGGTGTGACCAGGAGGTCCAGGGAGGTGATTCTCCCTCTGTACTCAGCACTGGTGAGGCCGCTCCTTGAATATTGTGTCCAGTTCTGGGCCCCTCACCGCAAGAAGGATGTTGAGGCTCTGGAGCAAGTCCAGAGAAGAGCGACGAGGCTGGTGAAGGGGCTGGAGAACAGACCCTATGAGGAGCGCCTGAGAGAGCTGGGGTTGTTTAGCCTGGAGAAGAGGAGGCTGAGAGGAGACCTCATTACTCTCTACAACTACCTGAAAGGAGGTTGTAGAGAGAAGGGAGCTGGCCTCTTCTCCCAAGTGACAGGGGACAGGACAAGAGGTAATGGCCTCAAGCTCTGCCAGGGTAGATTTAGGCTGGAGATTAGGAGGAGGTTTTTCACACAGAGGGTCATTGGGCATTGGAATAGGCTGCCCAGGGAGGTGGTTGATTCCCCTTCCCTGGAGGTGTTTAAGGCACGGGTGGATGAGGTCTTGAGGGACTTGCTTTAGTGTTAGATAGGAATGGTTGGACTAGAAGATCCGATGGGTTCCTTCCAACCTGGTTGTTCTATGGTTCTATGATTCTATGATTCATCTGACATATTATCCTCTGTTTCTTTGTAGGGTTGCTATGGTGAGATTCTTCAACTCACCAAATGTTTTACAAGGTTTCCAGATGCATACTCGCACACTTCGTCTCTTCCCACGACCAGTGGTGGCCTTCCAGGCAAATTCTTTTCTTGCCTCTAGGCCAAAGCAAACACCTTTTGCAGATAAACTTTCCAGGACACAGGCAGTAGAATATTTTGGAGAATGGTCACTCAACCCTACGAATTATGCTTTCCAAAGAATCCATAACAGTAAGTTTTGATCTTGCCTTTCCTACATGTGAATGTAATGCAGGAACTTAAAAAAGCAGAGAGATTCTAGGAAAGGACTTCGTTTTACACCATATTATTCCTCCTGAGGAGGGAAATCCAGTTTAAGGAATATTTTTCTATTTTTATGTATGTCCTGATGTATTTCTACCAAGTTAGCCTTGCTATTAACCACTCACTTGTCCAAGTAATTTTACCTCTTGTCTTGTTTGGTAATGGAGAAGTAGTCTTATAGGTTTCTTAGAGTAGAGACTGTCCCTTCCTTTGTGCAGTTATTAGTAGGGGGTACCCTCATGGTGAATAAAGACTTTGACACTAATAAATGAGTTTGTTTAACTCTCTCCTTGTTTTGTTGTGCAGACATGTTTGACCCAGCACTGATTGGTGACAAACCGAAGTGGTATGCTCACCAGCTGCAGCCCATTCACTATCGTGTCTATGACAGTAACTCACAGCTGGCTGAAGCACTCAATGTCCCAGTAGAGAAAGAAACAGACTCTGATCCCACTGATGACAGGTTAGTGGGGAAGTATAACCCTACTTGGATAATAGTTACTCCAGATTGCTGGGCTTCTTCTACTTCTCATTTGCAGCTTTTTCTTCTAACCAGCCAGGTTGTTGTTTCTCTTATTCTGTCTTGGCTGGAATATTGACACTGAAGTGAATTGTCTCACTGCTCTGTCATCACAGTAACCTCTTAACCCTTTGCTAGTGTCATCTCAAGCCTTCATTTAATGCGGTTATCCATTTGTATTTTCTTGTTTGCTTTTGCTAATATTATGCCTCTTGACATTTGGTATTTCCTCCCAGCCTAATGCTTTATTCTTTTGTTCTTTCTATATTCTGGTTATTTCTATTGCAGTACTACAAGTACTCCCACCCATCCTACCGGTCTTCCAAATCTTTACACAGTGCACATAGCTATTTGAAACTTGTTAGTACTACCTAGTGCCTGAGACCTCCTGTGTGTTCAGTAAAATGAGACTCAATTTGTTTTTATAGTAGTTTTGACTATATTTCCCAGAGTTTTGCAATTAGTTTTATTATCCTTCATTTTCTCTTAGCCTGTGACTTCTTTCAGACTTGGACTTGTGCATCTTTTATGTTCTACACGGCACCAGTGGTGCTGACAGAATGGGATTTATCATTAGTATGAAAAGGGTATACACACACACGCACATACACACACTGAGAATTAATACACTACTCCTTGTTCACTTTTACTTGACCTCATTATCGTTGAGGAGAGCCTTTGAATGTCTTCCCATATGTCTTTTGATGTACCTCAAAGTTACTTAATTTTCCCTGACCTTTTATGAAGCTGGCTTCTGACTCTTGCCAGAACTTTGTTTGTAGAGACTGTAATAGCATGAGGCTCATAAAAACAGTGCTGATTCACATCTTTGAAACATCAGGAGCTGCCTTTGCTGTTATGCTGCCATTCATCTCTCTCTCTCACCTATTGTGGCAGTGGCAGTGACAGTGTTGACTATGACGACTCAAGTTCCTCCTACTCCTCCCTCGGTGACTTTGTCAGTGAGATGATGAAATGTGACATTAATGGTGATACCCCAAGTAAGTAACTTCAAGCTGTACTTTTACAAAGTCTACATAGGTTGCTGTTCCCCATTCATCTGCAGTGTGGGAAAAATGCCTTCCCCAAGTCCCTGAATCAGAGCAAAGTGTTGTTTGATTGCAGTCTTGCTCTGAGGTAAAAGTGTCTTGTATAGTCCTTCAATACCCAAAGATAGGCTGAAAAAAAGGCTTTTCTCCTGCTTGTATACAGTGCCCTCCAAAGGTCACTGGGAGGAGGAAGAATAGAAATAGGTGCTGCTGAACCAAACTGGCTCGCTAGATCTGGAAGCAGCCTGCTGCTGCCAGTAGACACTGTGTGGTATGTGCAGCAGAGTGCTAGCTTTCACATACCCCTACGTATTGGTTCTCAGTGCTGGCTTTAATGAGTCACTCTCTGCTGTTGGGTAGAGGAAAATGCATTCTTCGTGGCTTATATGGAGGCTGCAGCAATAGCTTCCCTTGTGAGAGTGAGAAACTGTCACTTTCTTCAATAGAAGAATAGCAACACAGGAATAGCAACACATTTCCCGTGTCCCAAGGACAAGAGGTAATAATCATAGGTTGCAACAAAAGAAATTCTGGACATAAGGAAAACATTTTCATGGTTAGTATAATTAGGTTCCCAGGATCACAGTAGACTGTCAAACCTTGGAGACTTTCAAAACTCAGTGGGCAACCTGCTTTAACTTTGAAGTTACCCCTCATTTGAGATGGAGCTCCAAAAGCCCAACCTAAATTTTTGTGCAAGTTTATTCTACTGAGCAGTCCTCATCTGGTAGGGGTCTTTAGGTAGATGGGCAGAGGGCTGAGGAAGGCAGTGTTCTTTAATGCAAAATGATGTGTTTGCAGATGTTGACCCCCTGACTCACGCAGCCCTTGGTGATGCTAGTGAAGTGGAATTTGATGATTTTCAAGAATATTCAGGGGATCTGGATGAACAGGCCATGGACAGTGAAAACTCGCAAGAGAACAACCAGCCTCGTTCAAGTTCCAGTACTACAGCCAGTAGCAGCCCCAGCACTGTCATCCATGGAGTGAATCATGTGTGTACTGAGATGAGTTCAGACACAAGATATTAGGATATAAAGAATGTGAGAATGCAGGTGTTCTTTCTGAGAAGGAAAAAAGTAAATAGGGATGTAAAACCATGCACAGATTAAATGGTATGCTCTTTCTGGGCTTCCTGAGCAAAGTGGAGTTTACTGATACCCTCTTAAACTGGGACAGAGCATTCCTGTATGTGAAGGCTCCCATGCATTGAAAAATGCAACGTTAACAAAGAGCAGTGGTGCAGGTTGTGACTGCAGGAATTGCTTGCTTTTAAAGAGTCTGGGAAGACCCGATGCCTTAGAGGAACAAGGAACGGGGTGGGGAACTCATGAATCTGTGGTCATTTAAGGAAAACATGAGTTGCTTGCATAATCACAAAACAGGGTAGTGGAGAGTTGTTATCCTGAGCTAATGCTTACCATTAAGATCTGTGTTATAGGGGGAGTAAGTCCCTAGAATAAATAACAAATACTGCAGTTGTATGTAAAATCCTAGAACAGAGTCACAAATAGTGGGGATGGGTCGGGACCCAGTAACAAACAACAAGGACCCTGCAGACTTCCTAGTTTGAAATAATTGTTCTTGTCCTGCCCTTCAGTTGTACATTACACAAATTAGCTAACAGATCAATGATTTGACTGGTCCACAGGAGTCAGCAGAATCAGCAGAAATGGAAGAGAAGTTGGTTGTTGGATTTTCAAGCCATCTCCCTTCCTTGCCACTGCAACCAAGCTTTCCCAAGATAAGCTTGGATCGTCGTGAGAGCGACAGTGCAGCTGGCAGCGTTACCTCCTCAGAAGGCATAGTGAGGAAGCGAGAGTATGACAATCCATACTTCGAACCACAGTATGGTTTTCCTACGGAGGATGAAGATGATGAGCAGGAAGAGAGCTACACCCCAAGATTTAACCAGAATCTCAACGGAAGCAGGTGAGTCCTTCTTGTCTCCTGCCCCTCTGTACAGCACTGTTGGGGTTTCCATCTGCTTCATGTAGTTTAATGTTAATTTGTTCAAATGTCTTTTGCACCTGAAATGTATTGTTGATCACTTCCATTTAATACTGAAATTCTGTAATCCCTTCTGGTGTGATTAAAGGCATTTGCTCAGTTCCCTCATTTCCCTTCCTTGCTTTTACAGGATTATGAGTTCTTCCTAGAAATATTCTAGTATGTCACCTACTGGTTCCTGGAAACTTTTGAGTGGTTTTTTTAATTTGGTGATGCTTTACCTTTGGGGGAAAGATACTGTAGTGATTGATGACATTGTGTTTTCTTGTTATTGCTCTCAAAACAGAACCCTTTCACACTCAAATCCACCAATGCCCTTTTGCAAACAAGTTTTTAGCATGCCCTGAAAGGTAGTAAGAGCCCTCTTTTTTTTATTTTTTTCCCCCCCTTTCCTGCAAGGTAAGAGTAGTGTGGTGAAAACTGGAGAGAAATCATCGGCTCCAGAAACTGGAGACCAGCATCGGCTTCCTACAATCATATGACATGCTACTTTGATGTGGGAAAGGGGAAAACTAATAACAGGTGTATTTAATTTCTTTAAAGGTCTCAGAAGTTACTCCGTCCAAACAGTTTGAAACTGGCCAATGATTCTGATGCAGATTCAGATTCCAGGGCCAGCTCCCCGAATTCTACTATCTCCAACAACAGCAGTGAAGGTTTTGGGGGCATCATGTCTTTTGCAAGTATGTACTAATGCATTCATTAAGCTGGATTTATTTATTCTATTAGAGTTTACAGAGAAATGGAATAAAGGGATGTCTAGTCAAGAGAATGACTTGTTTGACAGATTGTTCAGCTCTCCTGAAGTTACGTTGGGGGTCACAGAACTTACACTGCTGATAACTGCTGCTTTATGTATTTTTCAGTGTGAAGGACTTTGGTTTTGTGATGAGGCCCTCAAGTTATAAGACACTTCAGGGCACAGATCACAAATTCTTTCCATTTCATTTAAATAAAAAACTGTGCAATTTCATTAAATTGATACAGAAGTCTTACCAGTAGTGTACCTTCCATGCTACCATGTTGTGTGTTGAGGTGCTAAATTTAGTTTCTTAATTGTACTTAACTACTTTCAATTGTATTTTAGTAGTAAAATCCACAGTTGTGAAAAATGAATCTAGAGTTTTTTAATGAGTGAAAGAAGAAATTGGAGAGTTGAGTCTAACACTGTAGTCTTGCAGCAGTTGGAAAAGTATATGGAATGTTTCCGGTAAAATGACTGTTCCTAAAGTAAGGCTTTAAAAAAAGACCCAAAGCAAATTGAAATAGTATACTGAGATTTTAAATTCGCATCTTGAAGTGTTAACCAGTTTTTTTAATCTTCATGAGATGATTTCAGGCTGTCTGCAATTTTAACTGGACCATGATGCATTATTGTATTCTTAAGATCTGTCTGTACTAGGAATAACATTTTTTCCTAATAAATGGAAACCTTGTAATTTAAAGTGCACTTCTGTGGCAGATTTACAGTGTATCACAAGATACAGTGCACAATCCTCACTTCAAAATTACATATTCTGGAGATTTTGTCATCCTGTTTTCTTTTGTGGCTTTCACCATTCATTTGCTTCTAAAAAGAGGATCAAACTAGAAGACACAGCAAATGTGAGGTTATCTGTTTAAGTAACTATTGCTGTTACATGTAAGACTCAAAGATAAACCAGCAATGATTGTAATATGAAAGCTAAGAATTACTTTTTTGTACAATTTAGAATAATGTGATTAACAAATGTGGTTGCAGTGTAGATGAGTTGATGTTATGCTTGTGAGACTTTTGGGTAGTAAAGAACAACATAATTAAGGAACTGGAATGAGAAGGTTTCATGAACTTCCTAAAGGAGGTTTGAGACGTTCAGATGTGAGCAGTGTGCATCAGATTTTTAATTGTTTCCTTCTTCTGTTATAGGCAGCCTGTACAGAAACCACAGCACAAGTTTCAGTCTGTCCAACTTAGCCCTACCAACCAAAGTTGGAAGAGACAAGAATACTCCCTTTCCGAGCCTAAAAGGTAACTGTTTCCCTTTGTCTTCTAGAGCTTTTACAGTCCTTGTGACTTGGCAGTTGGAGGTCTTGCCCCTAGCAGGAGTCCTGAGGGTAATGCATTTCGGTAGTTTGGGTGGTACCTGTTTGCAGTGTCAAGACAGTAAATTGTGATATTTTTCAGTCAGACTTCATCCCAGCAGTTGGACTGTGTTGGGATGGGAGACTGACTAGTCTAACCTGTGTTAATGGATCCATAGTGAATGTTGGTTTTGTTTTGTGTTTTGTTTTATTCTTAAGTACTTACTACAAAGAATGTAAACCAAGAAGTAGGTCCTACTGTTCTACTGCCTGTGTCTTCATGATTAGCCTTAGGTAACTTGTTGGAGCAGTGATGCTGCATTTGTAAGGAGGGATAATGCCGGCACTTACATAGACTTCAGAAGTGTCTATAATCTTTACAGTTCACTAAATAGAAAATTTGTGCTTAAAGTCAAATTATAAGCACACTTAGGTTCATTCAGAGTGAAGACTGATCTGTAACTTATGTGCATAATCTCCTCACTGGAACATCTCCTGTTTCTCTGTGGTATCATTAGATAATGTGCCTGGATTGGGCGCTAGAGAAATGACCTTCTTACCGTGGGCAGTTGGACAGGCTGGTCACCCTTGTTTTGTTTTACCATTTGAGTTATTCTGTTTGATTAGAACTTAACTGCTTTTGTTTTAATGTGTTGATTTTTTTCATTTATTTTTCCTCCTCATCATTTTCATCGGTAAAGATTACTTTAATCTGGAAGTGGGAAGGGATGTGAATGAAGGTTGGTATGATGTTTTGCTGACCTTTGACCTTGTAGAAACAAAGGCCAAAAGCTGCTCTTTGTGTTTCTGCTTTGGACTTTGTTTTTAAGACAATTAATCATTCCCTGCGTGTAAAATGAGGAGGAACAGGACTGGTTTGGTGAAAACGCTAGCAGAGACTCTGCACAGCTGTTATTGACAGCCTTTTACCAGCTGATTGTGTTTTCACATCCAGTTGTACTGGATAAGAGACGTGGTTCTTGTCAGGGTTATTTCCATGGGTAAACTTAATGATGGATTCCATGCATTGGAAGAAAACAGTGATGGGGTTTGCCATTCCACGTTCATGCTTTGCGCCTCATCTTCTGCACTTTGATGTTCTTTTCTTGACTATTGTAAATCTGTAAGGCCTTTAATTTTATATGCAGATATGAGGATGGGATTTCTGTGGTTTAGCTCAACCTGTTTTATGCATGTGCAAATGTGTGTGTGTGTGCGTTGGTGTTCATTTATGTGTGCATGCTAGTTCATTTGGATTCCCGCTGGGCACTTACTTGTTTTGAAATGATTTTGTCTCTGTTGTACAGGTATAAAATCGCTACATTAACTTGATCTTACCAAGTGTGTGGGATACCCTGTGTTTCTAACTGTAATGGGAAATAATGCTGGGACTCCATCTCATTGCTGCTCTTAGATCACTTTCCATCTTCCTTTTTAATTTTTATTTCATGCACATACATTGATATATTTTCCTCAGTGATGCAGATGTTTTTGATAGTGCCCTTGAAAAACAATATATGCAGTCATATCCTTGAAGATGCAAGACAATGGTTCCACGATGCCAAATTTCAAGTCAAGCACTATCTGTAAGATTAATTATGTCAGCCCTTGTTTTCTTGGGCTTTCAAGCATCCTTTCTGCTCTAGCATCATCTGGGTTTTGTTTTGAGGGAGGGCTGGGAAGAAGATGATAGTTGGATTCTTCCGATGCTGATTGTGGGGAGAGTAGAAATTGTAGTACACTACTAATTGTATATTTTGTGTCCCAGTATTTGGGTTAAATACTATAATGGAGATTATTACTGAAGCTGGCCCAGTAAGCAATGAAGGTGGGTTCCCTACAGCATGAGCTGTGCATGATATAACAATTTCCAGCATTCCCTATGCCTGACTTTGGGCTACCTTTCTCACTGGGTAACCAGTGCCATATGATCTATACTAGTCACCCCAATGCATTATGCTTTTACATATAGTGACTAATTTGAAGATGGTTCTTGCTGTGGAACTGCATGCAGAGCAGCCAGACTTTTCCTGCCGTTCACCTTCTGCTCCCATTACCATCTCTTTTTCTCTCTTCATTACTCCCATTACTGTTTTCTGCCGATGTGTGATGCTAGAATATGATATATGCTGCTGCTTTCTTGGAGTTTCCATTTTGTTTGAAGTCTGTTACCTGTAATCTGAATAGGTGTGTTAGCCAATCTTAGCATTGCTTGCTGCTGTCCTGGGATCAGACTGTTTTCCTCCCACCTCTTCCACTAATCTTGTTTCCTCTCTTGTTTAGGAAATAGACGAGCCCTTGTTGATCAAAAGTCTTCAGTCATTAAGCACAGCCCAACAGTGAAGAGAGAATCTCCATCGCCTCAGGGCAGAACTAGCAATTCCAGGTATTATTATTCATTTTTTCATTGCTTTTTGAGTATGAAGTGTTGGTGGAGTTGGCAGCCAATGTTTCTTTAGAATTGTAGCTATTGAAGACCAAATAGTACTTTTTTGTGGCCCTAAACTTGCATTTATTATTGTCTGTAAAGGTTCGGTGTGGATGGTCTTACAGTTAACAGTGCATATAGGTATTTTTCTGTGCTCCAGATTGTATCCTCTTTCTCTCAGATCTAGAAAATTCTAGGTGCATACTTTAACTCAATCTTGGTTCTTTGAAACTGAGTCTGTTCTGAGCCAGGTAATCTGTTCTGAGCCAGGTAATCTGGTCTGTGGAGTTTTAATGCACCATGCAGGGGATCAGCTCAGTCTTATGAAGCTGTCTGATTCCATGACTTCATCTGAAATGCTTTTCTTGGCCTTGAGAATGGTGCAAGTAAACATTACCTGACCTGTGCCTGTGCTTCTCATCCCCTTCTTTTGTAGCAGTCATGGGTAGAGTGAAATTTACTTTGAGCTACTAGGATTGGGAGACAAGCAAGAACAGTAACTGCAGTTCAGACTGAGGAATCCAACAGGTTGCACAAGAGTTTTCTTCTTACCATTCCCTCGCCTGTGGCAAGACAAGCTGAAGCAGTACACGTGCCATGGCTGCTGTAGCAGTGCTATTAGTAGTGCCATACTTCTTTCAAGAAAAGCCTCCAGGTCAGACAAGGCGGCTGTGGGAAAAAGCTGTGGCATAGAGGATTTGTGTGGATTCTGAGGAGTGCTGTGAAGGTGAGAAGTAGAGAGGTCACTAGAGGGACTAGAGGAAAATCTTACTGCAGCTTATTACAGTAAATAAGAGACAAAATAAAATATTCCATACTACATCCATAGAACAGAATTTCGGCTGTGTATAGTTATGTCAGCAGCAGATATAGCTAGATATATTTTCTTGTAAACGTAACTTAGATAGGAAGTGCATTTCTATGTGTGTCCTGTCTGTATCTCTCTTCCCATGCAAGCCAAGGTAAGTTAGGGCTAACTTTTGCCTGCTTCCTCTTTAATCCATCAGTGAGAACCAGCAGTTTCTGAAGGAGGTAGTACACAATGTGCTTGATGGGCAAGGTGTTGGCTGGCTGAACATGAAGAGAGTCCGACGTCTGCTGGAGAGTGAGCAGCTCCGTGTCTTTGTATTAAGCAAGTTGAATCGGACAATCCAGTCAGAAGAAGATGCTCGACAGGATGTCATACAGGATGTGGTCAGTGCTGAGCTCAGTAGGGTCCTCATAGTTAATATCTACTGAGGCTTAATTTGTAGAAATCGCCTTCTAAAAGCTTTTTTGCTTCCAACATAGTGACACCAATGGGATTTTCATTGCAGGAGATCAGCCGCAAGGTTTATAAAGGCATGCTGGACTTGCTGAAGTGCACTGTGTTGAGTCTGGAACAGTCATATGCAAATGCTGGCCTGGGAGGCATGGCCAGTGTTTTTGGCCTGCTAGAGATAGCACATACTCACTATTACAACAAAGGTAAGGAAAGTCTTTATGAGAATACAGTGTTTATGAACCAAACAAGATCCTTAATTGTGACGATTACTGTTTGGTGGCCTCTGATATTTCAGGAGTTTTACAATAATTTCAAGGTAGGTGAGAACTGAACCGTTGTCACTGACACCTTACAGAGCTTGAAACCATTCTCTTGTGCACATGTAACTGGACCAAAGCAAAATATTGGCCATACTGGTATTTGGTTGAAAATGGAAACTCTGCAGCAAGATAAAAAAAAGATAAAAATATATAAAAAAGATAAAAATATATAAAAAAGATAAAAATATATAAAAAAGATAAAAATATATAAAAAAGATAAAAATATATAAAATCTGGGACTCTTACAGATGATGTGGAAATTCTGATAGTGGGGCCCTTCAGCTAACACTGTCCCATCCACTGTCTTGGAAAGTTAGGGCAGATGCTCTGAATAGGGAGGAAGATATTTCTAACGTGGAACCATACAAGATTTATATCTCACCAATCACTTTGCAATACTCAGTGATTCTTATATCAGTAAGTACTCTTGGAGAGGAAAGTCTAAAAATTGCATCTTTGTTTTTTAGCTTTTTCTCAATGCACGTTAAGAAAAACACGTCTAAGGAAAAAGAGCCAAAGATTAGAAAAACTACCTCTCTGCTTAATATCTGACTCAACTGTAATCTCAAATAACGAAAAGCTATTTATTTCATTGTAGCAGAGGAGTATCATCCTTACTTTATAGCTGGTGTTCTGACTGCCTTGCATCAGGGATTTTATGAGCTGGCTTAGATGCCCTGTGGATTTCAGGTATTCTTTTCAGTTGTTGTTAGAATGCTAAAGAATGCAAAGAACACTGTACCTGTGAACGTTCCTGAATGTGGGGAATTGCTGATCTTGGTAATGATAAGACTTTTAGTCTGACATTGTTCCTAAGGAAATTATAGAATGACTGATGTAAAATTCTATGGGTTTAGAGTGAAGTCTTGTAAATGTAATGCCATATACCATTGATATAAACTATATTTGATATAAACTTTTAAAGCCTTGACACATCTTTGAAGGACTTCTCTCATTATTGCATGACGTCTTGTTTTGTAGTCAAATTTCAGCAGTTTAATGTGTTTTACCTGTTTTCAATGAGTTCATTGAGATGTTTCTAAAAATGTAGCTTTTCATGCTTATCTTAATGTTATTTAACATATAGTAGCGATCTAGGAATGCTAATTGTTCGGTTTGCATATGATGTTTATTGTTTGAACAGAATGTCTCAAGGCCAGGTTGGATGGGGCCCTTGGGCAGCCTGATATAGTGGGATATGTCCCTGCCCATGGCAGGAGGGTTGGAACTGGATGATTTTAAGGTCCGTTCCAACCCAAACTGTTCTATGATTCTGTGATTCAGTGATATAGGTTATTTGTTTACAGGAAGCTGAATCTTAATAAAGCATGGTTGTGAATCATTTATTTTAATATGGCCAAACTAACGACCTGTGTTTGGAACAAGGATAGTTGGCAATAATAGCAGGATTAGGAAACTATGTCCTTGGATGCAGCGTTTCTGAAAATGACAGCTATGTGTGAACTTCCCAGTGCTTACTGTGTCTGTAAAAACTGGAAGAGGATGTACTGTGTAAAACTGGGAATGTAGATTTGGGATGCAACTATTGTTTAGTCTCTGGATATGTCACTAACAAGACCCACAGCTGAGTTAGTGCTTCCAGTTCTGATCACCACAGCTTGAAAAATTGAGGGAGCTTCTGAAAAGACCTGCAAGGAATTGGGAAAACTCTTTTGCTCTGAAAGGTGAAAGTATTCATTCTGTTGAATGTTAGGTGTTGATTATTTTCAATTATTATCTAAATGGAAAGGTGTTGCTGATAGCAGAATCTCTAATCTGCTGAACAAAGGTGTCACAAGGTCTGGTTATATGATACATTTAGATATTAGGGTATGTAATTTTTACTATTAGCCTCATCGGCTATTCAGACAGTTTGTGCAGGATTGCAGGACGTTCTTTAGACAAAATGAATGTTAATTATTCTATTCTGAAAGTTTTGCTGTAGTTCAGACTGTGGAGTTTGATACAGAGAAATAATCCAAACAGCCTTGGGGACATATGGTTATAGGAAGTCTTGGAGAGTGATGGAAGAACTATAGCTGATTTTTCTGCTATAACTTACTGTCATGGCTTTAGTCCCAGCCTGGCTAAATTTGGCCCCCAAAACTGTTCAGTTAGGCTCTCAACTCCCTTCCTTTCCACCCCCAGGGAAAATGGAGAAAGAAACGAGGGGAAAAAGACTTGCGGGTTGGAAACTAAAACTACGTCTTTAATGAAAAATAACAACAACTACTACTACTAAAACTACAGCTACAGTGAAATAATAATAATAATAATAATGTTGATGATGATGCTAAAATAATTAGAAAGTAATAAAATATATGACATTGTACTTGCCTTCCACCCCTTGATGACTATATGTCACCACAGATACTGCAAAGCAGATACAAGGGAAAGGGTCCATGGCTAGGAGGGAGCTGGACTCGGAAACTGGATTCAGGGGTGCACAGATCTGGGATCAGGAGCTACCAAACAGACGAGGTCCTCATGGGACACTGGCCATTGCAGAAGAGAGTTGAGACCCTTGTGATCTCTCAGTTTTGTACCGAGTATGACGTTTAGGAGATCGAATACTCTGTTGGTCAGTTTAATGTCACCTGCCCTGTTTGCCCCTCCTCGCAGGTGTAGCCCCTTTCTACCAGCTCAGGATTGGCCTTGATTAAGTATTAGCATTGGCCTTTTCACATACCAATGCCCTGCATTATTACTTTGGGAGAACACCCTCTCAAAAATGTAGAGTTACTTTTCAGAGGATGAAGTTACTTAGAACAACTGAGGTAGTCACAAAACTGACTCTAATTTAGCTCAAACCATAACAACTTTCCTAACTGAAATTTCATTTAGTGTTAACCATTAAAAATTATTGTATTTGACATTTTCTCACTATGACCGGAGCTTGCTTACGCTCTAGAAGTGATATTCTTTGTAGTTTAGATGGAGTTTAAGTTTACACAAATCAGCGGCAGAGGCACTACAGTTACTGTGTCAAAGAAGATTCTTAGGTTTCGAATATACATGAAGGTGATAATTTCAAGTATCCCAAATCCAGCACTCTGGCTTTCTCCTCTGCTGTTTCCACCATTGTATCAGACTATCTGCAAGCCATGGTGATCTATCAGAACAACTGAGGTACTGTGCTAGGCTTAATGATTTAGGTGAGACCATCTGTTCTCGCCTTCCTTTTCCTGTTCTCATTTTCTTTTTACTTATATGTTTTTTTTTTCTTTTTCCCTAACACTTTATTTTTTTTCTGTAAAGAGCCAGAAAAGAGGAAACGAAGTCCAACTGATGGATCTGTCACACCAGTTGGCAAGGATTCTGCATCATCCCCAAGAGCGGAGCCAAAACCTGCGAGGCAGCTTCTGGTTCCTCAGCTGATGCCGAAGGCACCAAGCCCTGCAGGCAAAGGGCCAAGGGAGTTTGACACAAGGAGTCTAAAGGAAGAAAACTTTATTGCTTCTATTGGTGTGTATTGAGGTGCATGTTAAGTACAGGAGGGACTTGTATTTTAGCATTAGGTTCTATTTGCATTCTCTCCATTTTGACACACTACATTGCTGCTCTAACATGCTTCATTTACACTTTGGATCACAAGAAACAATCATACGTATTTTCATGCTACTCTTGGATAAACTATCCAGGCAGTTTTATCCTGGAAACTTTCTAATCTTAATTGTTTGTGAATTAATTCCACTTTAGACAGTTTTTTTTTCCTCTGTGATTGATATTTTCAAGCAACAGAAATGACAAAAGGGAAACAGGGCTAGGAGAACTTTGGAAAGGACAATTGTGGAAGGGACTACATGAAACAAAAGGTTTTTAATCATTACTGACTACCTGTGGATTATCTAGACTGCATCCTTATATAAGTGGGACCCAGGATCCCACTGATGATTAGCAACAGAAATGGCAAAAAGATTTTAGTTATAGTGTTACAGTTTCAGTGCACAGGACTGATGGATATTCCTTCTATGCAGTAGCAAACAGAATGTGTGTCCTTCTAAACAGCATCTGCTAGGCTGACCCCTGGAAGGTTTCCAGGTCTAATTTCTTAGCTGATACAGCTTTTCCCTGTGTCTAGGAAAAAGTTAGAGGTGGACTTTAAACATTTTTAACTAAAATGGGGTTTACAGATTTTTTGGAGGGGAGGGAATCAAAAAAGAAAAAATATTTTGGTTGGTTCCAGAATGCTGTGGATTGTAAACAAGAAAAAAGTAACATTGGCATATGTGAGAAATACTTTGTCACCTCCAAGAATCTAGTCTTGCGTCTATTTGGAAATCTGTCAGGGAACTTAAAGAGGTTCAGATTTCCAGCATTTCAACTTAGTAGTTTCATTTGCTCTGGGTATTTAATTTTGTTTCTGCAGAAAATAGAAAAATGAAATTATGCTTCTGACAGAGCTAAGAATAAAACAGACACTAAGCTGATGTTCTTTTAATGAATGAAGAGAGATCTTTTAGTTGGATTGCCAAGACTGCTTCTTTCTTTCAGATTAAATTAAAGCCTCATGGAAGTGGTGATCTTAGAGATCAGAGAGTCCATGTTTGTGAAGCCTCATAAGAACTGTGTTTCAAAAGGAGTGCTCCTTGATGTGTTATGTTAGCTTATGTTGCCAGGACACTAGCTTTAAACAATTTGCAGTGTTCAAGAATAGGCAACAGCTGATTTCTCACTGGTGGTTCTAGTGCTCTAATGATTTCTACTTGTATTCTATGGAGCAGAGTTACAAGAAGTACATGGTTTCACCAGAACTGATCAGAGTTTGAATGGCTTTAATGTTTTTTTATGAAGCCTTTTTCTTCTGACTGCTTATGTCTGTCACAAAGAGTCATGAGCTAGTATGCAAGTCAGTCTTTAAGAAACTGCTGTGAAAGCAATGTCCATGTTCAGTCTCACTTTTGAGATCCAGAAGTAAAGGGAATTTACTTAAATTTACAGAATTAGTCATGGCTAGACTGAAATTTCCTTTGTAGTGAAATGCAGACTAACTTCTTCAGGGAAGAAGCATGTGATAATCATTTAAATGTTACTGAAATAATTAATTATTTGTAAATAATTCTGTTTAAACATGAGAAAAACTGTTTCTGTGTTAAGATGATCCAACACTGGAACAGGTTGCCTGGACAGGTTGCCTCCATCTATGGAGGTAGTGAACACCTGACTGGACATGGTCCTTCAGCAGCCTGCTCTAGTTGACCCTGATTTGAAAAGGGAGATTTGACTAGTTGATCTCCAGAAGTCGTTTTGAACCTCAGCAGTTCCTTGATTCTGCGAAGTTTGGAAGGTGCTTACAGCCTGAGGTTGCAGATGTCTAAATATCTCTTGTTTTTATTGTGTGGGCAAGATAGAAATTTGGCTACTGTTTGACCTAGTTACAAGAGAAAATACTAGAATGAAAAGTAAGTTATCGTCATGATGAGTTAAAATCACATGAGGCAATAGTGGTACCTAAAGCATGTGTTAGTGTGACGATTAAACTGAATCTTTTGAGATCTAGAGGTATGGTAGCAGAATGTGTGCGGTTTTCTTGTACTACAGGAACAACTGCCAGAAGCTTCAAAGAGTTTTCCAATAAGTTCAAGATGATGTGTTCCTACTTTGATCCCCTTTCTTATTCACTTTTCAGAAAGTTTATAGTTACTTGCATACATCTGAAGTGTGTAGGATGCTCCTGCATTGTAACAGGGAAGACTGTTGATATTCAAAGTTCTTATTTCCAAGGTAGAGTGATGGATTTTAATCTGTTCAGGATTGATACTTGCTGTTCCTTAAAAATTACTTATATAGGAAATCCATTGTGAAGATGGTGCTTGTGATATTTTGTTTCCTAAAAGATTACCCATTATTTGCTTACTTCTGGGATTCTTATCTTCCAGGATCCATGGTCATCACCTGTAGTGTTGACCTTTTTACTAGGACTTTAGTGACTTTAAAGCTGATAGCTGATAGTTTCCCCCCAGCTTGGTTTTATTGCATACTTGTAGTAACTGTTAATGAAAGTGTCAGTTCTTACTTAAGTTTCCATTACTACTTTTAAATTAATTGCTTAATGCTGGCAGATCACTTTCTGTTTCAGACGATTGTCAAAATAAAAGATACCTGCTTTGACTGCATCAGATCCTTTATGTCCTGATCAGGCTCATGTTACAAAATCACAAGCATAGTGTTTTATGTCCCTTGGGTTTATTTGAGGTTTTTCTTTTTGTCTTTGACAAAGTAATAAAGAATGAAATCTAGGCTGCTTTTGATGTGGTAGGATGTATTCTACCCTGATTTAACAAGCAGGTAAGCTAAAAGTAATTTTATGACAGGTACTGTAGCTGTCAGGCTGGTGGTTTTTTAAAGTAAAACCATATAGATTGAGAGCTAACAGGGTCTGATGTTTTTAAAGCCCTTTAACAAACAAATTCAGGATATTGTAAAGAGACTGTTACTTGCATCAGTGTCTGCTCTGTTAGATAAGCCTATAGGATGCTGTTTGGATACCTAAGCAATTTTATCTTATCCATCTCTGTACTTTGTGTGTAACAAAAGTTGAAGGAACATCCATCAATCATGTAGTAGAAATCAGTTGGCTAGCAGCTTTTTTCCTAGCTTTTCTCTCTTGCTACATTTGCCTTGCTCCTGATACATTTAATGATAGTACTTTGGAGCCTTCCTCCATAATTGTAATGCTGTCCTTTATTTTTTTTTTCAGTAGACGTTTAGCTAAATGGAACTTTTTTAGAGCCTGTTTTGCCCTAATTTCTGCCATTTTCAAGGTGGGATGGGTTTCCAACACATTTAAAGTGGCTTTTTAATTGCTCAGCAAAGTTTCTTGAAGAACAGTTGAAGAACATTTTACTTCTTTTTCCTTCCCTTTGCTGCTTTTCTAAGTGTCTCTCTCTCTGTAACATTCCCAGTTTTAACCATGCTAGTGAGAGGACAGCACCCAGCATGCAGTCAGTTCAGCTTGTCAGCCTATAATGTTTTCTTTGGCCAGCAGGCCAGAACCTGAAGTGATCTGATGTTTCTGAGGAGAAAAGATGGCTGAATTTCAAAGGGTTAAGGAATGTGAGTGATAGAAAAGTGTAAGTGCTTTATCACTATTTTGCCTCAGGGCTAAGCTGCAAATGAAAAGATTGTGTGTAGACTTCAGACTTTTTGTTTTCTCTGCATTGTATCCTCCTATGGAATACTTCAATTTGGAGTGCTGAATTTGAGTTAGTGACCTAATTTGAGTTTTGGAAGTTAGTCTTAAGCATGACTGGTATTTGCTCATTTTTCTTTTCTTCTTCTCTGTTTTCCATTCTTTATATCCTGATAGGAACAAGTGAATGCAGAGAAGTTCAGCTTTTTGCATGTAGGACTGGTTGATAGGCAGAGCCAAGCATTTATTGAGAATGCTGCCAGGTCAAAAATAATTCATACTTGTAAACTTTGTGATAATTTTTAAGATTGGTTAAATATTATGTTACCCTACAGTTTTAGTTTACTTTGTGCCTTTTTTTTACAATGATATAAACTAGAGACATTAAAATGTTTCTGTTAATTACAGCTTCTGTGATGCCTACATTTTGGAGGAATAAATATCTGACAATCTTAAAGGCTTTTCTCAGGAAGGGTGATTTAATTGTGTTGTATGTGTTCATAATAGCTGTTTTTCCTTAGAGGGTTCACTGTATGAAGTCATCTCTAACATTTGAATTCTGTGAGAGGTGATGCAGTTCAATTCCTGATATTTATTTCTTGTAAGATGGTGTTTATTAACCCTTCACTCAGTGGTGGTTGTAAATTTCTGCTTTTTTTTCTTTTTTTTTTTTTTTGAGATGAAGGGGTGGGGATTTTGTTTCAAATATTTTTCCCCGTTTTCACCTGTCTGACCAGCTGCTGACTCTTTCTCTTTCTCTCCTGCTTTCAATGCATCTTGGGTAGAATTGTGGAACAAGCACCTGGAGGTGAAAAGTCAAAAATCTTTGGAAAAAATGAGTAAGGAAATTAAGAAATGTAGAAACTGACTTCTCTAGCCTCCCCATAACTGCCAACTCCCCAGGTGCAGGGTGAGCTTGCATCTATGGCACATAGTTTTTATGCCCACAAGGACAAAGTTCTATCAAGAAAGCCTGTTCTATGGAGAAGACCAAACAAATCAGTTTGTCTTGGGGAAATCGTATTCAACTGTCTCTTTTTTCTTCTTTTTCTTTCTTTTTTCCTCCCCTGAATGTTGCCTTCTTCAAAGAAGGGGAAGCAGATATTCTGCATCCTTCCCATGTCAGATATCTGTGGAAGCATTTTAAGATGATATTCCATCTCCTTTCTTAAAAGTTAAAGACCAGTTTTGCTTAACAAGTCTTTGACATGAATATATTGATTTTTCTGTTCTTTCAAGCCATGGGATGGCATATTTTTTAGGTAACAAGGTAACCTACTGTGGCATCAACCATGAAAAGTTTATGACTACAGTCAGTCTGCAACAAGAAATACTTTTGAGGGGGAGAGAGAAGGTGTATGTGAAGAATTGTATTTAGTGATGGCTATTAGAGAATAGCCTCGTGTAAGGAATCAAACTGATATTTTCTTTTATATCTCATGTTAAAGGAAGAGTGAAATAGTCTGAGGCTGTTTGCAGGGTCTGAATAGTCTAAATCTACACAAATCTTAACATCTATTGAAATATGATACTGAAAACAATATCAAATATTTGCTATCTGCAGGTGTAGTAGAAGGTTTTGCTCTTTTATTGTTACTGTTGTAAATAGGGATGTATGACATAAGGACAACAGCCAGTTCGTAATAACCATGATGTGGTAGGTGTTTCACGTGTAATTTCTACTTGGCAAAGCTGATGCTCCTTTTACAGACTGAAGCTTGGGAAGGATTAATAGCTAAGATGAATGGATGAAAATTCCTGACATTCTGACTAGGCCTGGATTTGCTGCATTAGTTTTAGGTTCCTCAGTTAAAGCGAACATTGGGAGTTAGTTCAGTAAGAATGGGGCAAATGGGGCATCTCGGCAGCACAGCTTATTATATTTAAGGTCTCAGTTGCTTTCTGCTGAGGCAGGGGTGTGTGTGAGGCAAACATATAGCACATGCACACACCTAGTCTCCCAGACTGAGCCTTTCAGGTACGTGCCTACATTGAGAGGTGTAAAATGGGGTTTTAGTGGTTTATGTGTGGTAGGCATACAACTCCTTAGAGAAGGGAAGGGAAGCTTTATAAATAGTGAAAGCAGTGGTAATGTGGATATTGTGCTCCTTAAACTTATTATTGGCCATAGCTGTCAAGTACCCAAACTGTTTCAGTCAGTTTCACTTGCTTAAAATTCACATTGCCAGAAATAGATCTGAGTTATGTGTTGGGGCAGGGAACTGTTAAATTGCTTAAAACACACAACTGAAGTTTAGCATTTTTGCTGTAGTAATGAGATAAGAAACTTCTTGCTGCATTGTTATTCAGAACTAGAAGTAGTGGCCATTTGAATGAGTGGAAATAGACCTCTAGAAGTGAAGTGTATATTTCAGTGGAAGATAAGATTCCAAATTCTTAGAAAGGACACCCTTAGTTATTTTTCTTATTTGTAAATTTTGTTTAGACTTCCTCTTTGTTAGAATCATTGATAATTTGATTTACAGTAACTAAGGCATATGGATTTAGAGGCAGAAAACTATAACAAATGAAGAACACTTCCTGTAAAATAATTCACATGGAGAACTGATGGTTGAATACTAAGCTAGTATGGTCTGCACAGCCTGCTTATGGCTTTGCTATTCATGAGTTTACATGCCATCTCAAACTCACTCCCACAAGTCTTTGTATATTATCCTTCTCTCTCTCCTCCCTTCCCTTTTTCTTTCCTTTTCGCTGTCTTACCCTCTCCAATATTACATGTAATGCAAACATGTTCATAATTCCCAGGTTGTTGCAGTCAGTGGTTATAATAGATAGTGGCATTGTTTGCTTAAAGATACTTGATATAGTCTTGGGTATGTAATACAAATATTCCAGCTGCTGATCATGTCTTCCTGTTACTGAATAGTTGGCAGATATGGATATGGCAGAAGTGTTGCATTCAGTCTCTTCCCCTTTCTGAGAGTAGTGATGTTCAATGTACAGTCTATAACATGTTCTTTTCTTGCCTCGTTACCTTGTTCAGTGCTTATCCAAATTTCTTTCAGACTCTACCTCTCCATCATTGTCTTTTACTTCTGCCATCCCATCAGAGGACAATAGATGATATGATTCTAAAACTGCATGGGAAATTGAACACAAAGTTCTTTATCCGTTTTTCCCCCCTTTTTTGCTTTTGGATTGGTGGGTTAATGACTGCATGATTTAATACTTGCTGATTCCATCTCTTACTACTGACCTATGTGATTGCCAACTCTGGAAAGCCATTTGCTAATGTAATTGGCAAATTGAATGTTGTGAAGTACAGCATCATACAATCTTCTTCCTTGAACTTCCTTCTGGTGTAATACCAGTTGTCACTGTTTATGTTCTTGTCATGTATTGCCTGATTTTTGCCTAGGTAGTTGTGACAGGCAACCTAAATAGCTCAGTCCAAGACTTTGAGCAGTTAGCTGTTCTAAAAGGATTCCCTCTGTAGGTAAATACCTATCCTTTATTTTACCAAGAATCAAGAAAGTGGCTTCCAAGAGTTGAATGGCAACTGCTCTGCATGTGTTATTGTAACTGGAAGCTACTTGACCTTTGTCTGTCCTCTTTTCTCTTTTCAATGGCTAGCAAAAGTACTGTTTAATGATAATTTCTCCTTGACTCTGCCTTTGGAGTATATGAAATTCAAACTAACATTTGAAAAATGGCAGATGTATCCTGCTGACGTTGTTGTTTACAGTGCCAAGGAATAAAAGATATCAAAAGAACAAGAAATCAAAATTGTTTTCTTGGTACTGTTCCTGCTTTCAGTCTGTCACCTGCTTTCTGCCATGCTTTTTTTTGTTTTCTTGGTACAGTAATGATTTACTTTTCTCTTTGTTTAGGGCCAGAAGGTGTGAAACACTTTGATTTGGGAGAAACAGATGAGAAAAAATCCCAAATCAGTGCAGACAGTGGCCTCAGTTTGGCCTCAGGTTCTCAGGTCAGTGGCTTCTATGCTTGCTCTATTTGAGTGGTAAGAGAAAGGATTCTTCTATGCACTACTCAGTTTTGGGAAGAATTCTAGTGCTTGAGCATTCTCAAAAGACTTGTTCTGTAACATTTCTTCCCTGTTTCCTGTAGAGGACTGATCTTTGTGAACTCCTCAATTGTATGACTCCATGATCTTTTTGAAATGCAGGCTATAGTTTGTCTTTGGCTAACTAAATAAACCAAGGAGGCATAAAGTGTGTGATTCAAGACCCCAGAAGAATAAGAAGTGATATTCTCTCCTTATGATGAAAACTAATGTGACTTTTCTTCCTGTCCTTTTTGTTTTGATTGCAGAAGAGTGATTTCAGCTTTGTTCCCAGTGGAGGGCCAGCAGTTATGGTCCGAAGTACAAGCCAGGATTCTGAAGTTAGCACAGTGGTAGGATATGCCCAGAGTGAAATCTTGATGTTATTTGCTGCTTGCTAAAGTGGGAGAGGGCATTTCATGGCTAAATTTTGTGTGGTACAACTGCATACTGTCACGTATGCATAATGTATGTCTATGAGTTCTCTCTCTAGAGCCTTGTAGGGGGTGAAAAGCATGTGTGTCTGAGCATACATGGTGCCTTATTCATAGCAGGTGAGATCTTCATGTATAAGACTTATTGCTGTTACTTATTCCTACATATTGGTTTATTTATGGAACTGGTGGATTACAATAGTTTTATAAACATGCCTTAGTTGTGTATAAACCATCTATGAAGAAGTTTAAAAATGTAACCTATGTGAGCCAAATGCAGGCAAAGCGCTGGAACAATCACGAAGCCACAGATAAAATAGTAAGAATAAATTTATTTCCATTACCTCATGATCTAGGGCAACTCTGGCAGAGGAAACACAAGCAGGAACACAGGCACTGTGGAGCTTCGTTTTTGCTAGCTGAGTGTGTGCCTGAACTTGTTCTTTGCTAGTGTGTGTGTCCAAAGTGCTGCTTTGCCTTTATTTATCGGGGAAAAGCAGTGTTGCTGTCTTTTTCACTGCAGGACTGGAATCCCTCTGTACGGCCTTGAGTTTCACAGGACTGGGCTATCTAAACACAGAGATTCTACTTGTGAAGTGCACAAAGCTAAATAACAATTAGTATGATATATATGTTTTCCTTCATCCCATCTGCAAGTTGCTTGAATGTGTTTATAATCCTCCTCGCCAGTCTTTCATTATATTCCCACATAACCTGAGAGCAAACAAGGCATATATTCTGATGCATTACAAACAAGAACAAACTTTCTAATATACCTCAAAGCACTTGAATTGTATCAAAATACATCTGCTTGCTTTCTGATCAGCTGTAGGACCTAGAGAGAAAGGCAGCAGGAATTCATTCAGGAAAAAAAAAAAAGAGTCTTCTTCCTACCACATGTTCTCTGATATGGCATATTCCAGGGACAAAACCCAAGGAGCTTTCTTTGTTGTTGTTGTTGTCAGTTTTTCTTCTACCTAAATTGTTGCATATACGTGAATATCTGGCTTTCCATGCTATTTTCTTAGCCTGTAACAAGAATAATACTCTTGTTATCTTTCTCTGATGGACACAGAAATTGTATTCTTTGGGATACTGCCCCAAACAGAGGAAGAGTCTAGAAGAGCTAGTTGATATTCAAGTATGTCCTCCAAGATCAAGAAGGGCCCATCCTGACAAGTAGGAAACCAAGCAAAGGCAGCAGGAGGCCTGCATGAATGCTAACAGTTCCTAACTGAACTCTGACATAAAAAGGGAGTATACTGGAGGTGGAAGCAGGGGCAGGTAACCCTGGAAGAGTATACATTTGCTGTCTCATCATGCAGGGATAGGGTTAGGAAAGCCAATGTGGACCTGGAGTTGAATCTGACCAGGAATATGAATGGAAACAAGAAAGGATTCTAGGGCATTCTTTGCATCAGTCTATACCAGTAAAACTTGCCTTCAGGAATCCTGAGCCCCTGAGATCAGAGGAAAAGTCTGGAACAAAAAAGACTTACACTAGGTGGAGAATGACGAGGCTAGAAAGCACTTCAACAAACTGGATATACATAAATCAATGGTTCCTGAGGGGCTGCAGCCACAAGCGCTGAGGGGGCTGGTTGATGCCATTATGGGGCTGCTCTTGATTGTTTCTGAACAGTCATGGTAATTAGGAGAGGTTTTGAAGACTGGAAAACAGTAAATACCATTCTTCAAGAGGGGCAAAAAGGGGAGCTGGAGAGATACAGGCTGGCCAGCCTCACCTCAGTCCTTTGGAAAGGTGATGGAGAAAATCCTCTTGGAAAACTTTTCCAAACACACAAAGGATGAGAGGGTGAAGGGGACTAGTCATCATGTATTTAGAGAGGCATGCTTAGCCAACATGATAGCCTTCTACAATGAGATTACTATCTTGGTGGATGAGGGGAAAGCAGCAGATGTTGTTTACTTCAACTTCTGTAAGGCTTTTGACAATCTCTCCTGTAACGTAGACAAGCTAGCACAGCGTGGGTTAAGTAAGTGGACAGTGAGGTGGGCTGAAAACTGACAGTATTAGGAAAAGCATCATCAGCAGGTCATGGCAGGTGATCCTTGCACTTTACTCAGCATCGGTGGTGCTGCATCTGGAGAATTATATCCAGTTCTGTGCTCCCCAGTACAAGAAGGATAAGGACTTGTTGGAGTGAGTCCAGCTCTGAGCCATAAAGGTGATTAAGGGATGGAGCATCTTTCATGAGAGGAGACACCTAGAGAACTGAGCCTGCTGTTGGGAGAAGAGAAGGCTCAGGGAGGATCTTATCAATGGGTATAAATATCTGATGGGGGGGGAATGAAGGCAAGGGAGTCAGACTCTTCTTTGTAGGACCTACTGGGAGGGCAAGAGGCAGTCAATGCAAATATTAAAGCACAGGAAAGTCCATCTGAACAGAGAAAGAATCTTTTTGTAGTTTGAGTGTGGTCAAACGCTGGAACAGTTCGTCCAGACAGGTTGTAGAGTCTTCATTTGTGGATATTTAAAAAAAACTGACTGGGTATGATTCTCAGCAACATACTCTAGCTGACTCCGCTTGAATTGGGCAGGGGTTTGTCTGTAGATGATCTTAACAGATCCCTTCCAACCTAGACCCTTTCTGAAGGGCCTTTAAAGTCTTTTTTAATCATTTTTTCCTGCAGAGTAACATTTGGTGAAAAGATACTGTTATTGAAGCAGGAAAAGCAAATGTGGCCTTCAGTTGCACTTGCGCTTGTTTTGTGCCTTACAAAGAAACATCTTAGAACTTTTCTGTCCATAGTGTTTTTATCTATTGAAAGTAACATCTTTATTTTTCTCCACAGGTTAGTAACAGTTCCGGAGAAACGTTAGGAGCAGATAGCGACTTGAGTAGCAATGCTGGTGATGGCCTGAGTGTGGAAAATGGTGGCAATTTGACAGGATCCAGAGGCACTGTATCAGACAGTGAAATTGAGACAAACTCTGCTACTAGCTCTATCTTTGTAAGGGCATTACAAACTTCCCTTTTTTCACTTTTATTTTCTTTTTGTTTTTTTTTTAAATTAAATCTTGTACAGTAATCATTTCAATGTGTGTACATGTGTGGAAGAGGTTCTCTGATTCTGTTCCAAGGGTTGATCAACAATCGCTTATGACATTGTGTGGATCCACATGTATTTCTTCATTTCTTGTGCAATACATGGTTCTTTGAGAGTAGTCTATTCACGTGTCACACCATATTACAGGTTGTAGCAATATTTAATTCCCCCTTGTTCGATATTTTTCTGAACCAAATGGACATTTAATTGCCCTTCAGAGGCAAAGCATCATTGATGGGCATTGTTCAACCTTACTTAACTAGGACTAATTGATTCCCCTCTTTCTTAGGAACAGCTGTTTGATACAGGAAGAGGATGACCTGTTGTAGGTTTAGCAGCTGTTCTGTTTCTTTAAAACATTTAATAAACTTTAATCCAATTTGAATTGTAATCATAATTTTTAAATGCATTTTCCTAGTGGTAATATCTGTATGCAGTCAAATTCAAATTATCTGAGAGCAGTTCTTGTTAGTTTTGTTTGTTAAGATCCTTGATCATTGGAAATAACCTCTGATATATATCTTGTGAATAAAATAATTATATACTCACTTTGGCTAAGTCAAGCTGTCAGCCAAATACGAAAACAACTTGCAGTGCCATAAAATTGATCTCACTGTGCTCGTTGTTTTACAATCCTGATAAGATTGTAAAAGTTTCGAACTTTAAACAATAAATAAAGTCATTGTGCTTCATTGCAAATTTGTCCTAAAAGCATGAAAATGAGGTATATGTGTCCACTTATTTAGCTGAGAGAGCATGTCTTTCTGAAAGAAAAACAAAGGAAGAGAAACATCAACATAGTTAATTTTAATGTAACTTGTTTTTTTAGCATGCGTGGTAGTTTAGCCAATAATGTATTAGTACTAGCTTTATGGGGAGCTACCTTTAGCCAATAATACGCTGTACCCTTGTGGGCACCCAGTTATGTAACCAAAAAGGGTATATAAAGAAACAGCTAACTCAATAAAGTGTCTTCGATCCATCAGATTGAAGTCTGTGCTTTAATCCCCTCACATAAGCGTGAATAAATGGGGGATGACAGAAGAGGTTTAACTGTTCTTTCCTTTAGTTTGGTATTTGCATTTTTCATCTTGTCTATTTTGCTTCAGGGAAGCATGTTTTTTTCTCATTGTTTTGATTTCTCTGTCTATCTCTCTTTTTTGCCTTTGTCTGACTCTCGATTTTAAGTGTACTTTGACCAGAGTAATTTATTTGTTTTGTGAGTGTTTGTGGGAGAAGCCTCTATAAAGTAAAGCTTGCAAACTGCTTCTGTTAATTACAACAGTGGAATGCAAAAAGCAGCCCTGCACGGTGCAGATTTTGTTTGACAACTCCTGTGTTATTTTCAGGCAAAGTCTCACAACCTGAAGCAGAATGTGAAGGATGGCAAAGGCAGCACACCAGGAAGGGGCCTAGAGGATGGGAACCAACGTGTCTATCTCTATGAAGGACTACTGGGTAACCTATCCTTATTTTTTGGAAAGAGGTCTTTTAGACTGAAGTTCAGGTGAACTGATGTCTGGGGCAGACTGGGATTTTGCATTCCCAGAGACTTTTTAATCACTTACTGTTATCTATACTGGTAGGACAGGAGATTTCATCTGACCATTCAGAATGAAGCCTCACATTTGCTGGGAATGTTGTGTAAGAGTAAGAGGAGATGAGTGTGAGTGGTGTAGTTAGCATAAAATTTAGTTTGAGGCTTTTGCTGCTGTATGAATTCTTTAGAGCATTGGAAAAGGAAAGGAAAGAACTAACTTAGCTGTGCATAGAAGGCTGAAATGTATCACTTATCTTTAAAAAAGATTCTTCAGCCTATGTCATTTAACAGGGGGCTCCTAAACTCAGCATGGTAACAGCCTTCGAGTGTATCCATGAATAAGGGGTATATTGGCTTTTTTAAAAAATATATTTCATCTGAACTTGCTGTTAATCAAGAGCTCTCTCTTCCTGTTTTTATTCCTTTCCATTTATCGTACCTACCTGCTTGGGATGGTCCAGGTAGGGATAAAGGATCTGTCTGGGACCAGTTAGAGGATGCTGCAATGGAAACCTTCTCTATGAGTAATAATCTTATCTTTCCACATCTCTGTGTGTTTGCCATGATCTGTGTTTGTGTGAGATATCCCTGTCTCTTTTGGGCAGTGTTAACACTATATGAAAGAAGATATATTCCTTAAAAAATAGAGATGAGAGATACATTTGTGTAAGGGTTTGAAAAGATTATGCCGTGAATTAGAATGAGAGATATGTTGTGTCTTTTCTTTTACACTTTTCTTCTATTGTGATATTGCTTGTTGTTTTTTTTTTTTAAAATATGGATTAATTTGTGTTTGCTTATGGTATTTTTAAGGAGTGGGAAGGAACAGGAAATAATCTTAAAGTATTTGACAGGAATAATTGGAATAAATGCACAATTTTTGTATACATTGCATAGGCAAAGAACGTTCAACTTTGTGGGACCAGATGCAATTCTGGGAAGATGCTTTTCTGGATGCTGTGATGTTAGAAAGAGAAGGAATGGGGATGGATCAGGGACCTCAGGAGATGATTGACAGGTATAGTTCTTTAGCAGACCACTTTCTTCCTCATTTTTTCACATTGGGCTGAAATAGTAAAACCAAAAATAATAGATTAAATCTACTGAACATGCTATTGTCACTTTGTAAATATTGTTACTGTACCTGACTGTACAAAAGCAAGCTTTTTATCTCTGTGCTGGCCAGTATCTCCTGAAAGTGAAATATCATCTTCAATTGTGACATAAATTTTTTTAACTCTTGTGGAGAGTTGATATTTCCAGAGAAATGAGCAATGTAAGCATAATCATAATATGAACAGATGGAATAGACTAGATCAGTAATAAAACAAAAGATTTCTGTGGCAAGTTTACTATTTTCTGCAATAAAGGAAGATATTGGTGTGTTGACATAAAGAGAAAGAATTAAATGTCTTCAGAAACTGCATTTTGATCCTTGTCAAAATGCGAAGTAACTTACAGTTGTTTGTTGTTTGTTTTTTTTTTTTTTGCTTTACAGTTCAACAAACAAAAAAGCCCACAGGGAAACTACTTCCTATAAATATTTGCATAGTTGATTAAAGCTAGACTACTTCTAGGATGTCAGTCTTTGCTACCTGCTCATGCTTTTTTTTTCCCCTCAGCTCTGGTAATATCTGATCATTCTTTACTCTGTCTACCACCTAAAGCTGTAGCACCTACATCTATGCTGTCACATAACATGGGATCTGGTAACCAAAAGAAGACCTAGGTTGTGGGGTTTGAAAACTGTTTCTTTTTCCACTGCCAACCTACCTTACTGGAAAAAGAGAGTGCCTGTGCACTTCCTTCCTTAGTTTACTTCTGCCTTGCAGCTACACATAAGCTTTCAAGGTGAATAGCTCTCATACTGAGTTATAGGTATATTCATCCTCTTGCAGTTTTAATTGTCTTGGAGCTGTGACTGCAGAAAAGAGGAAATGGATAAACTCAGTGGACCACTGGGAACTTGCCCAGTCAACCACTGTGAACTTTCCCTATGAGTAGGTATTATTTACTTTGACTAGTTAAGAAAAAATTGAAATGTTTCATTAATGATCACACTGTTTTACTGGAAATGCCCATTTGACTTAATGGATCTGTAGGTTTTATTTGTCATACACTTGACAAATAGTGATCTGTTCCCTGCCAGTGCTTTAGTGAATTGAATGAAGAATGCCCATGAGTCTGCTTCAGATCTAGCTCTTCTTGCAGGTATCTTTCCCTGGGAGAACATGATCGAAAGCGTTTAGAGGATGATGAGGACCGCTTGTTGGCTACACTGCTGAATAATATGATTGCTTATATGCTTATGATAAAGGTGACTTTTTTTTAAAAAATAGATCTTTGCAGATTTAAGCAGTATATTTTGTTGGTGTTGTCTTGAACCTATGCATCTCTGTTCACAGAGCTCAGAACAGTGAAGTATAAAAGAATGTTATGAAACTTCTCCTAATGTTAATGAAAAAAATGCATCAGTTTCTGGAGATTCTTTGAGATATGTTTTCTGAGCTTACACAGTTCTATGTAATGGGTGTGCATATACATTGTCATTTAAAATAAAAATTTACTATTTATATTATCATAGAATCAGGTTGGAAGAGTCCAACCCACTAACCTCTAAGCCATGCCCCTCAGTACCTCATCCACCTGCACCTTAAACACCTCCAGGGAAGGTGAGTCAACCACCTCCCTGGACGGTGTGTTCCAGTGCCTGATGGCCCTTTCTGTGAAGAATTTTTTCTTCATATATTAGTATATTAGAATATTAGTAACATATTAGAATATTAGTAACAGAATATTAGTAACTTTAGAGGACATTCTTACTTTAAAGTGTATGATTATAAATTAAGTGGAGACAATCTTCTAATCTAATATAATTGCTGATTGATGAGAGCCTTACTGATTGATGGGAAGCTTGATGTGAGTCATAAATGTGCACTTGCATCCAAGAAGGCCATCCTGAGCTGCATCAAAAAAAGCATGGCCAGCAGGTTAAGGGAGGTGATTCTGCCCCTCTGTTCTTTTCTTTTGAGACATCATCCTCAACATAAGAAGTATATGGAACTGTTGGAATGGGTCCAGAGGAGGGCTACAAGGATGTTCAGAGGTCTGGAGCACCTCCCATACAAAGACAGGCTGAGAGAGTTGGGCTTATTCAGCCTGGAGAAGAGAAGGCTCCAAGGAGACCTTATAGTGACCTTCCAGTACCTGAAGGAGGCCTACAAGAAAGCTGGAGAGGGACTGTAAAAAATCTTGTGATAGGAATAGGGGCAACGCTATAAGCTGGAGAGGGGCAAATTTAGACTAGACATAAGGAGGAATTTCTTCACGATGAGAGTGATGAGGCACTGGCACAGGTTGCCTAGGGAAGCTGTGGCTGCCCCATCCCTGGAGGTATTCAAGGCCAGGTTGGATGGGGTCTTGGGCACCCTGATCTGGTGGGAGGTGTCCCTGCCCATGGCAGTGAGGTTGGAACTAGATGATCTTTAAGGTCGTTTCCAGCTCAGACTATTCTATGATTCTATGGTTACCTCACAGCTGCAAATACCAAACATGGGCAGATTGTGAATACTCTTGTCAACAACTTCATATGAAATTTGCTGTTACTAGTAAGCAACCCTTTTTTATCTTGTTCAGTGAGCTGTCTATATGCACTTTACTGTTGTACATGGCTACTAGCAATATCTTTCTTTTAGTCTGAATGATGTCTTGGATAGTTCAGTTCCTCCAAAGTTACTGAAAAATTAGTCTTCTAAAACTGTTGTCATGTTTAGAACCAATTTAATGTATGGTTTTATCAGTTAATAGATTTGATGTACTGTGTTGTCTAGTCAAATAGCTCTACACAGGTGATAGCTTGATATTTTTGACTGTTTATATAAGGAGATGTGGCATCATTCCATAGATAAAGAATGTCTGATGTCCACCCAGTGGAAGAAGTTACTGTATGTTTTTTTTTTTTTCGTGGGGGCAGGTGGGGAGTGGTGAGACAGAAAGAAAGTATTGATGTTTTTCTGAAAAAAATGGAATATGAAGATAAGTTCTAAGATGGGAATTTGAGTATATTTTACATTAGTTTATTTCTGAAGAAGACTGTGGCCACTAGGACACGCATTGCTGCAAGACTTGAAGTAATAATAACCAGTGCAGTTACTTTAATCACAGGATACAAAAGAGGAGAGCAAATAAAATTGATTTCAAATGGGCTATCTCATGACATATGTTGATAGTTGCAGAGAGGAAGAATGTCTTTTGATGTACTGAAAATAAACAGATCCCAAGAAAACAGTTTCCTGGGGGAAGAGTTAAGGAGGCACAGGGGATATTATGCCTTTGAAATATATCACTCTGGGCCTATGGGTAGAGGTGAAAAGGGAATACAGTAGAGCTGTGGGAAAAATACTGTTTCTTTCAGCACATCTCCAGTCATGTTGAAGAGTGAGGATGGGATGAAGAACTGGGCAAAAGAAGGGTTGTGGAGTGTTGAGCTCTTTTTTGTTATTTTATTGTTATGGTTACTTCCTCCCCCCCCACCCCCCATCCCCCAATTAGTTTCGGGATAAAAGGTGGTGAACCTAGAATTTGGTGTGTATTGTTTGTATATAGGGTTTTTACAAGCAGGTAGAGTGAAGGCTTTAAGAGACTAAAGGCTGTATCAAGGTATTCCATCTTAGGGCAGCTTCTAGTAGAAACTGAAAAGCTGTAAGACCTTCTGCTACTAGAGAGGTGAATTCTTCTGACCTGTCAAGGCAAGCATAATCCTCCTGACCCAACAACTTCGTATTTCAATTTCTTTTCCTGTTTGGGGATAGCAGAGCTTAGTAGTTTTTACACACACAAAAAATCTTAAAAAATACAATGCTCTCTTTCAAGTACAAAGAACTCCTGCTACAGGAAGGAAGCAGGTTGAATTTGTTTTGTGTGCACCATAGCGCTAAGTCATAATCACAATGTGAGTAAAAAGAATGTCCAGTCTAGCTTGAAATTAGTGTTCAAGCATGAGTGTACTGTCTTGAAGCCTTTAGTATCAATGGCTGACATTCATAATAATATTTTGAAATGGCAGAAATGTTTTGCTTCTGAGCTCCTTAAAGCTGATCTTCAGGAGGAACCTGCTGCTGTTTGAGGACTTTCTGGAAATGTTTGTTAGAGCCCTAGCCTAGTGACCAGGAAAGAGATCATAAAAGCTTCAAGAATTCTGAGAGATATTATATCTTTGTATTAATATTTCTTGTGTTGAGGGCTTGTGTTGACTAAACCAACTCTTTGCAGAGGAAGAGGTGGAGGTGATATTCTGGCAGATGTCACTAGTTGGATGTGTAAGGTAGTGGAATTGGTGCTCTATTGTGCAAAAATAGACAGGAAATCTGTTGTGCACAGGATCACTTGCACAGTAATTGGGAAATGTAATGTATATGCAGCTTCTACTGCTGTGCTAAAGAGACCCTAGTATGACTGAGCTGGAGATGAGTTGTTTTACTGTCTTAGGCTTGGAAACCAAGGTGTGTAGGATTTGGGAGGTAGCAGTTGCCACCTGTGAACAGAAGATAGTATGTAACTATATCTGCTTTCTAGGTGAACAAGAATGACATTAGGAAAAAGGTGCGTCGTCTCATGGGAAAATCGCATATTGGACTAGTTCACAGCCAGCAAATAAATGATATTCTAGACAAACTTGCCAATCTGGTAAGTAAAACAGTGATGAATAATGTACCCATGAGAGGTACAGGGAAGGAAAAAACCATTTATAAATGCTCAGCAATATTAATTTAAAAATATTTAAAATAATTAAATTGAATTATTAAACACTACCTTAATGTATATAGAATAAAGACTGTGATTGCCTGACCCTATTTCTGTTATATTATGTAGCTATCAATTCAAACTGTGATACAAAAACATGAAAATGTAACATTTCAGTGCCATGGTTCTGTGCAACCCTAATGATTTATTAATATCACTTTTGTGGGCAGGAGCCTTTATTCTTACTATGACTGTAACAAGTACTTAGTTTTCCTTTGCTTTCCAGGTCATTATAAGACATTACATTTAATACTTAGTTTTATGCACAGAAAGGACACAAAATTATCTTAACTGGGAAACAGCAGACCAGTTTACTGCAGTGTTACTGGAACCTAGATGCCTCACTATCCCACACTGTGTGGTTCCATTGTGCGTGTTGTTGGATGCTGTGATAACTCCCATGGTCACGCTTGTTGAAACTACACTTTTCTAGAGAGTCTCACTTAAGGCTTTGTCCAAAATTTCCTCTAATCAGCTATGTCAAAAATATTTCTTTCTCTCCTGTGTTGAAAATGCTCTAGTGTCACCTAATGGGCTGTTTTTCAATAGATAAGGAGAAATGGGTTTCAAATTTCATTAATGATTGCGTATTTTTTTTCTCTAGAATGGACGGGAGCTCCCTGTGAGACCCAGTGGCAGCCGCCACATCAAGAAGCAGACTTTTGTAGTACATGCTGGGACAGACACAACAGGAGATATATTTTTCATGGAGGTAGAGACAAGAATAATATCAATGCAATTACCTTTCAATAAATAGTATTTGAAATCTTATGCAATGTTTTTTGCTCCCAGGTATGTGATGATTGCATTGTGCTGAGAAGCAACATTGGAACTGTGTATGAACGTTGGTGGTATGAGAAACTGATCAACATGACTTACTGTCCCAAAACAAAAGTGCTGTGCCTCTGGCGGAGAAATGGTCAGGAGACACAACTGAACAAGTTCTACACAAAGAAAGTACGCATCTTGTTTAATATGCACAATACTGAAAGAAAATTACATAGAACAAACAAATCCTTGGTGTGTCATATTCTCTCTCTATCACTGTTTCTTGAACTGCAGTGGCTGTTTAACAGCACTGATATCTGTAGCTGGCATTATGGCTTTGTCTTGGTATTTACCTGAAGACAGCAGTACAGCAGGATGTAATCTAAGAAGTTATGTGTGCAGCTTTTACTTCGTTTTTTGGTTAGAAGAAGGGAAGTGTCATTATTACTAAATATTAAATTATCTTGCAGGCTTATAAAGATAGGAAAAACATTCTAAAGCCACTTCCACTCTAGGGGAGGATCAGATTCATGCCCACCTGAGGAACTTGAATGTATATATGTCTATGGGACCTAATGAAATGCATCCCAGAGTCCTGAGGGAATTGACTGATGTGGTTGCCAAGCCATGCTCCATGGTATTTGATAAGTCATGGCAGTCAGGAAAACTCCTTGATGACTCGCAGAAGGGTAGCATTATCCCCATATTTAAAAAGAGTAGAAAAGATGACCCGGGGTGCTATTGACCTGTCAGCCTCATCTTTGTGCCTGGGATATGGAAAGATATGGAGCTGTTGGAACGGGTCCAGAGGAGGACTACAAGGATGATCAGAGGGCTGCAGCACCTCCCATAAGAGGACAGGCTGAGAGAGTTGGGCTTATTCAGCCTGAAGAAGAGAAGGCTCCAAGGAGACCTTATAGTAACCTTCCAGTACCTGAAGGGAGCATACAAGAAAGCTTGGGAGAGACTTTTTACAAAGGCTTGTAGTGATAGGACTAGGGACAATGGCTATAAATTGGAGAGAGGCAGATTTAGACTGGACATTAGGAGGAAATTCTTTACAGTGAGAGTGGTGAGGCACTGGCACAGGTTACCCGGGCTGTGACTGCCCCATCCCTGGAGGTGTTCAAGGTCAGGTTGGGTGGGGCTTTGAGCAGCCTGATACAGTGGGACATGTCCCTGCCCATGGCAGGTGTGTTAGAATTGTATGATCTTTAAGATCCCTTCCAGCTGAAATGATTCTATTATTGTGGGAAAAAGCTAAATAAGACTATGTCTTAGTAAATAAGTTATGTTTAATGGCATACGCAAACTGACAAAATAACCATTTTTCTCTATAAGCTCATGTTTGATTTTTATTTCGTATATGCCTACTTTCTCCACTAATATGAAAGCCCCTTTTTTTTGTCCTTATGATTACTTACCAGATGTAAAGAAATAGCTTAAACCTACTAGGAAAACTCCATTACTTCTAAAAACTTTAATAACTCCTACACAATGACCAGCAAGCAAAATGTAAAGCTTTGCAAGTGCAAGTAATAAATTGAAGGATTATTATCATAATACAAATATGAATACAAAGGGAAGGAGGATAAAAACACGCTACAGAAGTTACTTGGAAAACTAATTGCATGTGTCTTGGGCTTAGGATAGAAAACTTTCTTAAATTTTACTCTGACATTTATGGCTTCACATTATTTAGTTTTAAAGAGGGGAGTTGGAGAAAGATGAATAGAGGAATATGGCATAAGGAAATTGATGAAAAATGAAAAGATAGATTGTGTAAGCATGACTAGTAACTGATTTCTGGACATCAAAATAATGAGAGGGACCATGGTATTGTTTTGAATCATTTTCTTCACTAGGAAACTGAGTAAACTTGGTTTGATTGCTCATGAACATGTGACAAGCCATGAACTCTTCACTAGCTTGTGCAATTAAATGGTTCCTATGTCAGCTCAAAAAAACCCAAACAAATACCAGGTATTAATTAGCTGTGGTTCAACTTTTGTACCTTTTTTGTCATTGTGCACCACATGGGCTTGTTCTTTTTGTTGAATCATAGGGTATTGCTGTTCTTTTCCATTTGTAGTTTGGAAAAATAACATTGTATTACTCTTTTATTTGTTAGTGTCGGGAATTGTACTACTGTGTAAAAGACAGTATGGAGCGAGCAGCAGCAAGACAGCAAAGCATTAAACCAGGTACAGAATTTTGCTTGTTGGAAACATTTGTTGTTCTATCAACACAATTTTTTTTATTAATAACTTCTTTGAACATAATCTCCTTTTCCTTGGAGATCTGAGAGTAGGTTTGTACATCTGTTTGTATGTATGAGACTTATTGTTAGCTCGCCCTTATAGCTCACTGTAAAAACAAACAAAACGAGAACACCTGTATAAAGAAGAGTTACGTGTAAGGAGATCTAGCTGCCAGTAAAATGATAAGTAAGGAAAGACTATGAAACTTAAGCTCCTCTTTCTGTTCATGGTTGGCTGTCTACGCCTAATATTCCAGATTGAGACACAGAACTATCTTGTCCACTTGGTGCTGAGAAAGGAGGCTCAGAAATACCCTTGTTTGTCTTATTGAATCTACAATGATGAATCTGCAGCTTTCTGCGGACTTTCAATGCACAAACATCTTATATATTGTGAAGTCTTGTACTAGTGCAAGTTGGGAGATGCAGTTAATCCAATGTCCTGACATCAGTATAACTTCTCCAGTGTAGACATTCGTCTTAGTTTAGCATCATCTGGGACAGGGTAGTATAATTATACTGGTGAAAATTCTCTTGGCAAACATCCCTTTCCTTTTCCTCTTGAGTAAAAAAGTATAGAAAAGTGGATTTGCACTCTTGGGAGATTACATTCTTGGGAAGGCAATTTTCCATTTTCTTAGCCCCCAGAGAACAGCAAATGTATTTGGGTAACAAACACGAAGATGACTTATTTTATACCTTCATAAGATGGTTGTTTCTCCCTTGCTGGATTCTATCTGGATGTTCAGGGTAACATCACTGTGGTGTTGTGGTTTCAGGTTTGATTTTTGTTACAATTACTTATTTTTTTTTCAAATGGATGCTAGGACTCTGGGAACCATGCTTTGAGGCATAAGCCTGTTTTAGTTGTGTCTTAATGCCAATCTAGGGAATCTACCTACTCATAACTGGTATGAGCATGACTGCGAAAATGATGTGTTGAAATCTAGTATCCTAAGTGTTGAACATCAGCTAGCTGTTGGATCTTGTTTTCTTCGTCCTACCATTAGTTTAATTTGAGGAGGGGGGGAAAGATTGGACTTTTCACTGAGGGTAAAGGAGGCAAAAGCCTCTTTGAAAGCTCTTTTAAAAATTGTGCAATAATGTGGTATTAAAAATGTGTTTCAAAGCTATTCTTCAGATTTCACTGGTTCTGCACAAGTAATAATTTTTTTAAATCACTGTAAGAAAGCATTTTCTAGCTAAACTGAATGATGTAAAAGAAAAAGACTAAAATAGCTATGTTGTCATCTATTAGTATCCTCTCTTAAATTATTGTTGTAACCACATTAACTTTCATTGTTGAAAGCATAAAACAATGCCATGCAAAATTATCAAGCTCCCAAGTGCAAGCTTAGTTTGTTCTGGAGACTATGCTGTCTGTGGTGTTATGTAATTGCAGTGTCTCACCATGCAGAAATGAAAGGTGACATTCAAAACAAACATAAACAACTCCAATATGAACTACAGTTAATAGAGACCAAGCTGACATCCAGGTCCCTTGTAGCCAGGATGGAATCTGCTATGAGACTTAAAAGTATATCCAGCGATTCACAGAAGGCTGTCATTAGTTAGTGAACTCTACTAAATTGCTACCTGCTATTCTTAGAACTGTCCTCTTTCTATGCGCATCAAAGGGAAATTATGTTTTTATTGTTTTACATTTCCCTTCCACATCTGATTTGGCTGACTGCTTTCTGTTCTCTCTCTTTTTCTCTGCATTTTTTGTTGTGCTTTTTTGTTGTGCTTTTTTGTTGTTTGGTTTTGGGTTTGGTTTTGTTTGTTTGTTTTAATTAATATGTCACAGGTCCTGAGCTGGGTGGTGAGTTCCCTGTGCAGGATATGAAAACGGGTGAAGGAGGTCTTCTTCAAGTCACACTGGAAGGAATTAACCTGAAATTCATGCACAGTCAGGTATGAGGGAAATCCCTGAGAAGACTGTGAGCATGAAGCTTTTTCCAGCATGCCTGTGTGTATGTTTCCTCTTCCCAGAGTATCAAAAGGACAAGGATGATGGGTCTAAAAAAGCATATATATTTTTACACACAAACACACATGTACATATAAATACAATACAGTGAAATTAAATAGCCTCAGGAAGACTAAAGTCAGCTGAAGAAAACCATCAATACAGGTTTCAGCTTCTTGTTTCTGGCAGTCTGAATGGTCTAAGCACAAAATAAATGTTAGCCAGTATACTAAGGGACAGAAAAAGCAATCAACGTGTCAAACTGTAAATAGCTTGATGGCAAAAGCAGTCACCCTTAAAGATACAGGGTATGAATGGTGCAGGTACAGAGGGCAGTCTTCTGCTTCATATTTAATGTCATATATAAAATTTGAGGAATTACCTGTAAAATTTAGTAACAAAATAAAATGGGAAAGTGGGTCTTGCTGTAATGAAAAATTACTCATTCTTTTTTCCTTTTGAATAGCAGATCTTGTGGGCATAGAGGAAACACAACTAGAATTGTCATTTCTTCCTTTCTATGGATGTTTCTGTTGCTTCTTTTGATCCTTGTTTTTTATTTTGCTTTGTGTTTTTTTGTTTTGCATATGATATTAAATGCATGCTATGCCAGACAGTAGAATTGGAGGAGATGGGGGTGAGGGGTGGGGAGAGAAAGAGAGAGAGAGAAAGTGTGTGTGTGTGAGAGGGAGAAAGAAAAGCTTCTGCCAGTCCTTTGTGGAGTGTTTTTTCCTTTCCTCCTGAATAGACTTTTCTCCCCACACAAGCTTTGTTCTTCTTTGAGGATACATCAGTGTAGATCCCACTGGAAGTGCACGTGCATCTCAAACACACATACTCAGAAACTTTAATACTTCTCCCAAGGTCACAGCAGCACCATATGCCTCTTTGGGTTTGTATGTGCCAGTATAAAGAGTGGAGAGTTGTAAACCTCCTTCAGTTTTCTTCCTGTCTATTACCAGGGTAGAACCTGGACTACAGCTGACCTATAGCATTTCAAACCTATGTCATGATGACTTGGTTATAGGTTTTAAATTTTAGTTGATATGCTGAAATATGAAGAACTGCAAGAGGAACTCATTAGCAGTACAGAATGAATTCTCATAGTTATTGGAAATGGCAGGTCTAAATTAAATCCTGTTCTTGAAGCAAGAATTTGATATCATTATAGACAGACATAATAAAAATTTGTTCAAAGTAAGGACACACCATAGGGAATGTTCTGTTTGTGTCTTCTATTTTCTTCTTCTGCCAGATGTCAAAGATGATGTTGTCCTGAACAGTCTATGGAGATGACTTATTTAATAAGTGAACACCCAGGCATACATGCATTTGCAATGAGAAATGATATATAAGAAGGTAGGCACATAGTCATCATGATGATTTCTTAAGGCACAAGACAAAGACTCTTTGTGCTAAGTACATAGTGAACACATGTGCATCTGTCCAAAATAAAAACTTCAAATCCTAGAACATAGCCTTGTCCTTAAATTCAAAGCCTTTCTTTTTTTCTCCCCTCCCTGAAAGACTGGAGTGACCTTCTGAATGAAACCTTGGGGAAACCTAGTATTGATTGTTGGTATATGACTGTCAGGACTATTACCAGTTGAATTTTGTAATACAGGTGCTGAGGCCTGTGCTTCCACCGGCACTCCTACAGGACTAGTTTTATCATATCCTTCCTTACAGAGAATAGCGTTCTGATTTGCTGTCCGTGGTGAAAATTACTACATGTTTTCTGGAATACAATCTGTGCAGGCATTCGGTACCATTTATTGTACCTAAGGTGTTTCCTTGTTTTCTCTTCTCAAAACAAAGTGTCTAGACAGATGTCAGAAGTCTGCCATTTGAGGGTCTGTGTAGAATGGACAACTGTAGCAGCTACATGAAGGACTCCTACTTAGTTGCACTGTGAAAAAAAAATCCTCTCCAGTTTCATAATCTGTGGAGCTAAAAGATGTTGCACTCTTATTCTAACAATCATCAAAACATCTGCTTTCTTAATAGAAGATCTGCTGTTCTAGATGAATTGTTCTTTCCAGTTCTCATATAAATTATATTAATTGCTCCCTAAGGCAGTTGGTTTCAGTATTCTGTATAAGAGCATGATTAAAACCAGTTCTCTGTGTTGAAAAAGGTGTTTTCTTTTTCTGCTGAGTTTTGATGGGGTTATTGACCAACAGATGCCTATAGGAACTCACCAGGCACAGCTTTCACTGCATCTTCCTTTCCTTACTCTGTATACACATCCTGTTCTTGGTGCTTTTTCCAAATACTCTTTTCAGTAGTGCAGTTTACTAGAAGAAGGGATTACTGTTACCCCACTTGGTTGGACATCATGCAAGTAATTAATTTAGAACATAGGAAGAGGGGTTTCCACTTTTTAAAAAAAAAAGATAAATGGAATCTATGCCTTTGGAGCAGGGAGGAATCAAGTGTACCTGTGGCATTGGCAGACTACTCTGAGTTTACATCTAAAAATTATAGTATAATAATTGGTTCAGTAACTGTTCCCATTATGAATTCATCTGTGTCAAAAATAGAAGTTTAATAAAATGCAGCAGGCACATGCCTATCTACAGTAGGATCCACACTGAATGCTCTGTCTTGAAGAACTACAGTTTCCTAGGGTAAGTAACTTATTTCCTTTACACTTATTTTCTAATTGAGTAAGAGGACATCATCCCTGTCCCTTGGACAATATAACAAAAAATTGCCTGTCAACTCATATGTCTTCTGAAAATTGATAACTTACTGTAAATGTGACCAACTTGATAAATTCTCATCTCGCTTATAACTGGAAATGCAGCACTCCTTAACTCAGCTCATGAGCACCCAGGGCAGTCAAGTCTTTTAGGCAACTTTGCTCTTAGTGGGTGAAACGACCAATGTTTTGCCTGAACCTTTCTATTGACTGTTTGAATTTTGTCCTTTAGGCTACTGGCTAAAACTTTTCACAGAAAATATTACAGAAATATGCAAAAATGCAGTAAAGAAAGTGTTCTGTTATTCACTTGTTTAACTCGGTAATTATTCCTCAAAAAAAATTATTTTTTTTTACCAACTAAACTTACGTAGAACATGGGTGAAAACAAAAAAAGATGAGATTAAGTCTCTTCCCTGAGTGCTTGAGTGTAAGCAGAGAACAAGCTTCAGAGTTTTTGTTTAAATAGGTGGAAGTTCAGGGTTTTTTAATACTGAGCAAAAAATACACTGGGTCTATTTGTTAGTTCTTTGCTAATAAAAATAATATTAAAACCCCTTTGACCTGTAATCAACCTGACTTCTCTTGGATGTACATTGTATTTAGTGATTGTTGTTGATACAGATAGGCCTATTTTGTAAAAAAAAAACCTACTTTCTGATGTTGATGTCCTTAGCCTTTCTTGCTTAGAATATCATCTATTATTACATGGATGTTGCTAGTCTTGGATTCAAAAGTGTTGCAGAGATTTCCTTTCCCTTCTTTGCAAGACAATGAAGTTTCTCTAGTAACATTTTTTTAAAAAAGGTCCTGTGATCATAGTGATCATGGTGTCAGAAGTGTAAAGGCACTGGAAGTATCAATCCAGGCTATTGCAATACAGCCTTACAAAGGTCTCTCTAAGGTATTGGGCATAGATTTACCCTGAATGTTAGGGCAGTGTTAGTCTCAGTGTTTCTTTTGTCTTAAAAACCCAAATATATTAGAATCTGGAATATGGAATTGATTCCTTATAATGCTTATAATTACTCGTTGGATTCAATTCGATTACTTGGTAGGTTAGGAGAATCAGTGTCAGGGTGGGAAGCATAGTGTCCCTTACCTGCCCTCTGTGCTGGAGGAGGATGCATGGAGGGGCAGAAACTAACTGGGATGAATCAGAGGCTACAAATTGTGCCAAATTTGGGAGCCAGCTTTTTTCTTTCCCCCCTCTTCTGTTGCATTTCAGGTTTGTTGGTATTCTTTTTGCAATAACTCATTTGAGTGCCTGGAGGGGTAGCAATGTTCAATATGTCAGAGTTACTAACTCCTTCGTTTCTCTTCCATGCTTTCTCCTCCTGCAAGGAGCGGAAGGTACTTCATCTTCTGCTGTCTTCGCTTCTTAGCAGTTTTAAGTTGTTGATTTCTAGCATTGTGGCAAGTTTGTCTTTTGAATATTTATTTCACTCTTTGTTTATATATTAAACTGTAAATGAACTGGTAGTGTGTGCTACAACACTTCAGGTTGTATCTGCTGTGATGTTGTTTTCTTTAATTTTGGGGTTTATTTTAAAAAAATCAAACCTGACTAATTTTATGTTACTTTTCCTCCTGTTTTTTTTTAGGTTTTCATAGAGCTGAATCACATTAAAAAGTGCAATACTGTGCGAGGAGTCTTTGTCCTGGAGGAATTTGGTAATTACATTATTTTGATACTAGGTTTGTACTCACATGGCAGTAACTCAAATTTCCAGTCTTCAGATTCAGAGTTGCACTGCAGTTTCAAAGATGGGAGAGAAATGTAGATTGCATGTGAGAAGTTGCTTAACTGAGATATAGGTGACTTAACATAAAAGTTTACACGTTAATTTTTATCATAGTAAGATTTGTGGCCTGGGTGCTTTTTTTTAATAGAACAAGATGATGTTCTGAGTCTTCTGAAGCAAACAAAACAAGAGTTAAACTCGGATGTGTACAGAAGTAGGACTTATAGTTGATCTCTTTCAACACGCTATACTTTCATGACAAAGAATTACTGTTAATTGCGAAGTTTTCTTTTTGCTTTATGGGGAATTTCATTTTTGTTGTATGGAGCAGGAGGTGTTTTGTCAGGTTGCAGTTTATTTGTCCTGTGATTTTTGTTTCAGAGCAAGACTGGTAAAAAGTAGAAAAGTAAAGGTTAAGAAGAATAGAGAATTTGTGCTATTTTGGTCAGTTATTGCTGTTAAATATAACCTGCATACAGTCCAGTTTGGGTAAAATTCTGGATTACTATTCAGTGTTAGTGTCAATCACGCTATACTTAACGAGTCCCTTTAAAAAATGAGTGACTTGAGATAGAGCTCTCCAGAAGAGCGATACACATACTTGTCTTGAAATAATCCCCAAATCTAAATTGGTTTATTCTGTCAATCACCTGCGAGACATTTGTGTAGGTATTAGGGATATGTATAAAACATTTAAAAACAAGGTAAAATTTCCAACATTCTTTCCATAGTAAATCAGTATCCATTCTTTGGCCGTAGTCTAAACCAGCACCTCCCTAGACCAAGACTCTCATTGTTCTTCGGTGCTTTGAATAGAATGTACTGGCGGAGAGAGTTTCACTTAGATTATGAAAGACAGTTAATATCAGATTGCTGAAATAATGTCTTTGTCCTTAATACTGTTATCTCCTTTCAGTGATATAAAACTATAAGGTATTCAAATGATGAAGTCGTTCTGACTACTGTAGTTTGCTTATTGTTTACCATAAATTAATCTCCCAGAAGTTTGGGATTTGAATTTGTGAACAATTTTTGGCTTTTTCTGAAAATGTTGTCCATGGTTCAGGTGATCAGACTAGTGTATTTAAACTATGAAAAATTTATAATAGTTTAGATGTTCAGAAGTTGTCTGCACTTATGATTGTGCATTCTTTCTGTACCACATTTTCACCTTGACAGGCAGTGATACATTTTACTGCTTACAGATTAGTAAAAGATTGTTGATGAGTTTTACAAAGATGAGAGTTCAGGAGCCATAAAATTACCTTAAAGAATGGCTTCATCAATCTTTAACTTAAAAAACCTGACTTGGATCAGAAATAAATTTTGGATCATTTTTTGAGAGGTTTTGACTTAAAGTAATTCTTGTAATAGTTTGTTAATATTGCACAAGAAGAAAGACAGTGTTTGACCTAAGTATTTGCAGTCAACTTCTATTGGTGACGCAATAGTACAGTATTTAGCCCCTAAATAACAACTGTAATAATTGTACAGAAAAATAACTGCTTTTTTTTACAGAAAATTTTGTAATCAAAGGCCTGTTGCAAAAGCTAGAATTGTGATATGGAACATATGAAAGAGTAATTTTAAGAAGGGATTAAACATAAACTAGGAGTTGGACACTACAAGATAAAACTGAGAAATTAAACTAATTAAATTAAAAATACCCTCCTTCCAAAATAGAAGTCACAGACAAGAACCACTTTAAATGTACCAACTGAAATGTACAGCTTGCCCATCCAGCAAATGAAGAGAAAGAGGGAAGAAAGATGTTGCAAGGGAGCAAAGCTTTCTTCTTGTGCAGAGATGACAGACTGCCTCAGATCTGCTTTTTTAACTGTTACGAGAAGATATGCCACCCTCTCCTGTTCAAGAGAAATTAGTGTGTTAATTTGTTACTAACAGCATTCACCAAAAAACTTTTGTGGACTTCTTAAGAATTAAGTTATTTAGCTGTGTTAAATATTGTGAACATTGAAATCAGATTCATTATAGTAAGATTCTACTGAAGTGCTATCTCCTCTTAGAAAGGTAGAGAGTGGGCAATACTTAAAGGCAAGGTTTGTTTGATTTTGGCAAGTGTGAGTGCTCCAAATTTAGTGATTTGCAGCAGGAAATTAAAGGTCGGTTTGTGTTAACGCTGGGTTTAGATGGCAGCATGAAAGTTGGAATTGTGATTTCAGAGCAGGATCCAAGGAGAAGTTCAGGAATTGTTGCTCACAAATGGAAGTGTAAATTTAAGTAAGTGAGGAAATGTAAGGCTCTTCTCTCTGGAATTTGAGTTACTGCTGTGTACTTGTGCTTTACTTTCTTGTGGCCCCTTCACCACCGCTGCTATGAAAACCTTCATTCTCCAGCAGGTAAAGTGATGCCCCCTAAATTCATTCTATGCTAGCACCATATTTTCATTCACAGGACCAAAAGTTGCAGGGTATGCTTAATAATTAATTCCACTTCATCCACATAGTTGGAGGTCTAGTTCAACAGCATCAGAAATATCTTACAATGTTAGAAGAAAAGTGCTTTTGCTAATCTCTTAACTAGAGGCTTGGATCTTTCCTCCTTCTCCCTTCTCCCTTCTCTCTCCTGTCCCCCTTTTCCCTCCTCCCCCTATTCCCTCCTCCCCCTTTTCCCTCCTCCTCCTTTTTCCTCCTCCTTTTTCTTCCTCTGTATTCAGCAGTAGTGCTTTGACTTCTCTGAGTCTAAATCCAAACTTAATATTTTTACTCTTTCTGACTCAGTCCTCTCAAGTGAATTTTCCCCATCGGAAGGATTGTGAAAGAGTATTTTACTTAAAAACAAGGCAATTTACTGACTATGAAGTAGGGAGACAGTACCTTGCCTAAGTGCTCTCCTGTTTCCTCTCTTCCTGTTCTCACTTATGATACACGACTTCACAGTTTCCCTTCTCTCCTTCCCTCACAACATAAGGTCCTCACAGGTTTCCCTTCCTGCATGGGAACAGTTTTATGTTTTCCAGTGGGCAGGTGTAAAAATTCTACCCTATTTGGCTGTGCAGCAGCCTCACTCCCACCTTTATCCCCTGGTGACATGGAGTTAATTTGGAACATCTGGTGCCAACGGGTAAGGTAGCTTGGATGTGCACCTACTTATCTCCCCAACTCTAGTCACTGGTATCACTGGGGCAGTGCAGCCTGGGTGTGCACTTCCCCTGTTTCTCAGTCCTTAATGTAATTGCCAACTCCAAGAAAAAGAAGATTAAAAAGTTAAACAAAAAAAATACATTGCTTTTTACATTCATATTCTGTACTTTTCACTGGATTTTTTTCAAGAATGACAGTACCACAACAGAGAATTAGTTGGCACTAGTTCATATTTAGAGTACTTTCTCAAACCCAGTCTGCACTGCCTACTTTTGGTGCTTAGAGTGTGGTCTGTCTCCTCCTCCAGTGTTTAGCCATGTCATATAATAGTTGAAAAGATGACATCTGCATGGAGAGGTTTTGGTGTGGACTTTTTCTAGTTAGTCATACTGAACTGATCTGCCTCTGTTTCTTTTCTTGTCAGTAGTACTATGTATAATAAAGCATTTGCCCTTCCTCTCTGAATCTGGTATGTTTAGGGTTTGCGTGATTTCTTTATTGCTGCTTCTACGTTTTTTGTTGTGACACAGAAATTCTATGGCAAATTTCAGCTATTCTGGAAGGGAAGTATTCAGAGGTGGTATTGTTATTCCACTGAACTTAACATTTTAAATTTGCCGTTTGTATGTTCTTTGTCTGGTCTTTGTTCTCTCCTGGTGATTTTCCATGGCATCTGTTCACAACAGTATTTGTAGAACAAGTGTGGGTCAAAGGCACAATTCAGATACAGTGCACACTAATGGGATGGTTACAGTGTGCTTTTTTATGTATTCCACAATGAGAACAAAAGGCAATTTTTCTTTAGCTATATTATGCTGGTTTCCTTCCTGTTATTTTGAGGTGGTGCAAGGGAGCAAGGTGAAATTTTCTGGTTAATAGATTTTTTTTCCAGCAGTGCCCTAATCCTCTTTATATATAAATCTTCTAGAAGTCAACAAGCTTGTAATTTTAAGAATATGCCTAACTGAAATCAGTATTTTATTTTAAAGCAACTTGTTCAAAGGCAGTGAACGTTTTCAGTGAGTATGTCAAGTAAATACCATCATGCACGTCCTAGACAGGAGAAATAATGTCTGAAAAGACTCTTTTAGATAGAATGGGGAAACAGTCTTCCAGTTTTGAAAATTTTCTCCCTTAGCTCCTTTTTTTCCCTGGATTTCACTAATTTAGTACAGTGTGTCCACCTGTTCTTTTGAGATCTGTTTTTTAGCAGAGAAGGATGCAAACATCTAATGGATAAAATCTTTGTGAATCGCATACTGACAAATTCCTATGGAATTGTTGGTTCATGTTTTATTTTAGTTGACATTTGGCATATTTTTTCATTAAGTGTATTTTGTCATTAATGTTGGTGTCGAGCAGGAATGAATAGGATGAGAAAAAACAGTCTCTAAGAACTATCTATGAAAAACTATGGTTTTCCAAACAGAGGCGTTGAAAAATTTTTGCCAAGCTGTATAATTTATTATGATGTTACCAGTATCTTCAAGGACATATGTAGTGCAAATAAAGAGAAGGAAGAGTATCTAGAAGTGAGGGATAGTGAGGTGCCCTGTACTTGCACCTACTGTCTGTGTGCATCCCTTCTCTTTCCTATGGGAACATTGTACTATTTCTTTCCATTTTTCCTCTCGTTTTTTGAACTTTTTGTTTTGTCTCTTGCCCGTCCGGTTTTAGTTCCTGAAACTAAAGAAGTGGTGAGCCACAAGTACAAGACGCCAATGGTGAGTCAACTGTGATCCCTTCTGGTAGTTCTTTAGAGGATATGTCTTTACATTTTCAACATGGCAAAAAGAATTACATTGAGATTGCAGGATTTGCAATGCTAATATTGCAGTGGAACTCCAGCTGCTATTTTATGATAGTTTTGCTTAAGGCAAGACAACAAAACTTAGGGATTGTTCCTATAAAACAGGAAGAACTTGCCAGTAATATAGAAAGCATATTCTTATTTGCTAAGATAGATAAAGATGCAAAGTAGCTGTTTTGTCGTGAACTTTAGCATCTTAAGATGTAATGGAACTGTTAAGATAGTGTAGAACACCGTCCTAAATCCACAGGACAGATGGAAAGGGAGTCTAGTTCCTGGGCATAAAATGATTGCTAACTGAGTTTATGAAACAATCCAATTTCCTTATGAAAGTGAGCAGTAAGATGCAAGACAACTGTGTAAGTATAGATTCCTGCCATATAGGTGTTATTGTTGTGGCTTGGTGTTCATAACATTTTTTGAACACCAGCAGCTGATAGGGGTATTTAGCACTTTTATACATAATAGTCCAATGATCAGACCTATATGTGCTTCTGAGGAAGAAGTAAAAGCCAATGATTATCATCAAAACTGAAAGTTCTTTAGTTTTTTAAAGTCTGAAGTGCGGTGTGTACATTTACTGCTTGCATGGAAACTGATAGTCCTTCAAATGGACAGAAAGGAAAATTACTTGAAGAAGCTAGAAATGGTTTTAAACAAATGTTTACAATATATGTAGTTCAAGAAGCAGATAGCTGTATCTTTCATAAAAGCCAGTTTAATAAAAATTATATTTTATGTAAGTGTTTTAGTTCATGCTATAACACAACAAAACACATTGTTATGCTTATTACCTTTACAAAGATTATAAATGTCAGTATACAGGACAAGAATTTTTAAGATCACCAGAATAGGCAGTATCAGAATGATGATATAAACTAAGTCTAAGTCTTTCTTTCACTGAGTTGTGCTGCCAGTCACGTGCTAAAAAAAAAAAAAGAGGATTTTCTGTTAGATAATAGCACATTTAATCAGTTAAAAGCAGTAATTGTAAATCTTGCTAATGCTATGTGAAATCCTCTGTTTAAAGTAGTGACAGAATTGCTTTGTATTCCTCATATGAAAAATGCAATGTTGAATTGTGCCTTTTTAAAATTAAAAAAAAAAAAAAAAAAGGAAAAAAAGAAACTTATATTATCCATGGATTCACTGATGTTGGTTAAAAATTACAAGGATTACCAGTCCTTGTACTTTTGAGCATATAAAGATAGTTGTTGATATGGAAGAATGCCACCATCTCATGAGTCAAGGTAAGGTATTGGATGTGTAGTTTTCACCTTTTTGTTAGCTCTTTCAGCTCATCCCAGAAGATTGCTTGTAACTTCACACAACAGACCAAAATCAAATATGTAGGATGTTTTTCTAAAGCTAGCTGGCCACCTTCTAGCTTAGCATGCTGTTCTTAAAATTAGTTTCTTGATATAATAATTCTAATAAGGTTTTTCCCAAAGAAGGTTTTTTGTTTGTTTTGACTTTTCTTCTTTATCCATTTCAATTATGATGTAGTATGGGATGCTTTTTCCTGATTTTGTCTGTAGCCAGAGCAATTGTCCCATGAAGTAAGACATACATACAAAATGTGCAGCAGATTTTGTAAAACACTGCATTACCTGAATTTCATTACCTTCTTTTTTAAATTCCTGTAGGCTCATGAGATCTGCTACTCCGTGCTGTGTCTCTTCTCTTATGTGGCTGCTATTCGTGGAAAAGAGGCAGAAAACAAAAGCAAACCACCTCGACCTGTTTCCAGTTGATCATGATATTGGGAATACCTACCCTTTGGCACGATGATGTGGAGTACTCCCATTTTTACAGCAGTTACCAGAGCTCAGTGTCTTCTATGAGAACTTGATTATTCACGTATGACCCTGCAGGTCTTTGCCCATAGGAAAACCTAGGACTTCACTGCTCAGTTTCCTTCTGATTTTGTCTTTTTTATATAAGCTGTTAATCAGACAGTTTGAGCATCAGCATCCAGCTGTGACTGACCTACTCTGACCATTCCTTTGGAATTCTGTTTTTCTTAAGATGACTAGCGGCTTCAATTCAGTTTTTTTGTTTGTAGTGGTACTTTTTACAGATGTATCACTTCACAACTGCAGGCTTTTTCTCTGAGATTCTCTTGTATGTGCATAGTGGAAGCAGTCTGGTCCTGCATGTTGTTTAAATGTAGTGTTTTTATTGTTTTCCTTCTATGTTGTTCATTCTTACCCACCAACATGGAATTCTTGTTGCGTAGTTCTTCAGACCCTTTTGGTAGAGATGTGCTATTTAGCTACCATAGTCTTAAAATATCATGTGACAATTCAAGTTTGGCTATTACACTGGTCCTTCTGTGGAGATGACTACTGCTCAAATGAGAAAAGAAGTGGAGGAAGAACCTTTGAAAGCAGTATATCGTGAAAAACCCTAATACCTCATGGATTGTGTGGATTTTGAAATGGGAGTTCAGGTAACATTTATAGGTATCCCAGCAGTAAACAGATGCTTAAAAGTGCTGCCTAAAGCAGTTAATCACGGGGATTAGAAAATGAATAAGGAAATGTTAAACTTTAAAACATTATTGTCAGAAGCACATGGCGGACCCGTGTCTTTTTGGGTTTCTATCTATAGGCTATACAAAATATTTCTATAGCAATCTTAGAACATGTTCAGAAGCCCAATTGTTATGCTATTTGCAAATTTTTTAAGCCGTTGCATTCTTCCAGTCTGTACATGTATATCAAGGAATCTTGCAAGTACTGTGTTAATGTATAATGAAACTCCCGAAGATAAAACTATTCATCACATTCCTTATTTTAAGTAGGCTGAGTGTGAATGTTTTTTGCATCCTGATTTTGTTCTTGAACTATAGTCCACTTGTCTGGAAAACTCTTTGGATGCTGGAAGGAGAGACTGTTTAGAGAAAATAATGTTACGTGTAAAATACCTGGAAAAAAATGCTCTAATGCAAACTGATGTATGTTTTGACATGGAATTCTGAGGAAATGCACCCAGGTATAGCCCTGTTTTGGCTTGGTCAGGGTGCCCACCAATGGAATTTGAATGAAATACATCAGTAATGGGTGAGGAAATGATGTAAATAGTATAGTACCACATCTATTTATAGAAACTGTACAGCTGTCTGAATGTGAAAATAAAATGTCATTCAACCAGCAAGTGGTTTTTATCCTCCTGTGCTTTTCTATTGGTGCAACTTATTCTGAGATTAATGTAATGTATGCGCTACAATGCACCATAAACAAAAGACGTCATACACATATGTGGAATAATGAAAAAGAGAAAAATGGAAAACCACGTTTCTTTCTGCATAAACAGTTGAAACTTAGTTTTATTTTTTTCTTCTATCATAACATCAATGTAATTTGTCTTTAAAGAAACGACAATCTGTAAAATGTGAATAAAGAAAACAGGAACATCTGAAATATTGCATTTTATTTGCACACATACAAACAGAAGCAAAAAGTAAAAGATTTTTCATCCTTTCCTAATATAAAGGCAAAACTGAAATTAGCGTGCTCTGAAATTAGCCTGTTCTTTATTTAATTTACTTTCTTTTGTCTTCTGAAACTAGATTTTCTTATAGTAATATCTAAGTTTTTAATAACTGGAGTATTCTTGATACTGTTGTATTACAAGTACAGTTAAGACTGAAGTCACTTTAGTCTACAGTAGATGTTCCCTTCACTGCAATACTTATTTCACTTAAGTAGCTTATTAATTTTTAAATTGTAAATGTAGTATTAGTAGGCCTATTAGCATATTCAAACCAGTTAAATTAGAAATATAAGGGGAAGATTAGAGATTAAAATATCTAAGTGCACAGCATCACTTGCTATAAACAGTTCCTTTATAAGAGATGTATTTTTGCAAGTGTATTTTTCTGTTAATTAAAATAATGAATTACATGAAGTGCTGTGCACACTAGATTGCAAATGCCAGTCCAGAATGAAACCATTACAGGGTCAGATAATAAAAATGCCCCTCTGTCCATTTTGACAGAATTATTTTGTAAAGAATAGGTGTGTCCACATAGTTAGACTGCTTGATGTTCAGTTGTAGAATCATAGAATAGTTTGAGCTGAAATCCCTTTTGATCTTGAAGATCATCCAGTTCCAACCTCCCTGCCATAGGCAGGGACACTTTCCACTAGATCAGGTTGCCCAAGGCCCCATCCAGCCTGGCCTCAAACACCTCCAGGGATGGGGCAGCCACAACTTCCATGGGCAACGTGGGCCAGTGTCTCTCCACTCTGATAGTGAAGAAATTCTTCCTTATGTCTACTCTAAATCTGACCCTCTCCACTTTATACCCATTGCCAGTAGTCCCATCACTCCATGCCTTTGTGAACAGTCCCTCCCCAGCTTTCTTGTAGCCCCTTTCAGGTACTGGAAGGTCACTGTAGGGTCTCCTGGGAGACTTCTCCAGGCTGAACAAGCCCAACTTTTTCAGTCTGTCCTTGTATGGGAGGTGCAAGAGTTGGTAAGAACCTCAGACACTGGGCTTTCGCTCTTTGGTGAGAGCAACTGACTTGGCTTCAAAACTGAAGAGAGATTTGATGTTTGCAAAATCTTTCTTGTACGTGATGATGGTGACTTGGCATATATATTCTTGTAAGTGGAGGAAACATAGCATATTCACCTGAGACAAAGGCATGCTGTGCAGGGTTTCCTCTACACAGTGCTGTTCTCTGGACATCGAATGCAATTCTGGAGGTTGGATTTAAACTGGCATGAGAGCATATGTCTTTCAGAAGGCGGTCTACCAGCCTGACCACCTTCATTTCATCACTCCTAAGTACTGATAGGTACAATGCTTTTGTGGGAAAAAAGTAATTACAGTGATTTGCAACTGTTTGGTTATGTCCCACTTATTTTGATATTTATATAAGGATCCCTTAGCAGCAGTAAAAACATCAAGACTGCTAAACCTTCTAGGTGCAAATGACAGACTAGCTAAGAATAATTGGTAATAATAATTAGAAGATTCTTACACCAAAGTGAATAATCCTTCTATTTTCACCACTAGGAGGAGCCTGTGTTTTAGTTTTTAAGTATTACAAGGTTACAACCTTTTTATTTCAGCTCGTGATATTTCCAATGCACTTACACAAATGTTAAAGATCCATGAACTTGCCTTAAAACTTATGGCATTTGCTTATTCTGAGCAAGCTCAATTTTCGGTTAGAATTTCTTGCTTGTGAAGCTAGTTTTCAAATAGACCAGTAAGTGTTTTCTGCAAGCACTGGGATTTGTGACTAGTGTTCCTGGCAGTTTTCAAAGTAGAGCCAAAGTTACTAGATTGTCTGTCTTCTGTGCTGCAGATCTTCATTGTGATGTTCAAAAAATGTCCTTGTTTTGTTTGTGAATTCAATGTCAGTTTCTAATAAGCATTGGTCAACACTTTTAAGGTTAAAGGTTTTAACATCGGTAAGTGTCACAGCAATGGTACTTATTAAGCAATGTTTATTAAAGATATCTCTGGAAAAAAAACTTTGAAGATGTTTGTTAAAGGAAAAGGTGTGTTACTCTAAGAAAACCATTCTAAAAATTTTCTATACTCTGATAAGTAACTTCAATTAATCCCTACCATTCCCCTTTGACACTTTCAGGATACCAGAGTTAGTAAGATAAAAATGTTCATCGGGGCATTTGAGAGCTAAATTACTAGTAAATGTAAATCATGAAGAATTTTAATTCCAACTGAAGGTCTGTCTTGGTGATCACAGTGAATGGAAGAAAGTGGCTATGAATCTAAACCTCCTTAGGAACATTTATGATGCAAAAATATTGAAGATATTTCTAGAATCATGCTGCTTATGTCAGAGGAGGATTTTTAGTTCCCACTGAGTTTGTTGATAACAAGGAAGCACTTGCCTACAATGGAACAAACCAGTTGCTTACCTCTGTGTCAGCCACAGGCTCCTGTTACCACTGAATTCAGAACTAAACAGAAGTGAAGCTTCTCACAGAGAGCAATATTTACATCCCATTTGCCCTTTATTGCTAACTGGATTAAAGTCAGAAGACGTTGCCTCTGAAGTGAGGTCTTCTGTGAGGAAAACAGCTTCTACTCAACTCTGTCTCCAGTGGTATTTAGGAACTCTTAAGTCACTGCTCTTAGACAAGCCAAGTTTGGTGAGAGATGTTTCCTTGCTCCTAAAAAAGTAGGAAATCAGACCAAAAAGTGAAAGCTTTATGCAAAGGACCTTGCCAGGCAAAAGGCAATGTCAAAGAGCCTCTTCCAAAAGCTGCGATTCAGCCAGAGGTGTCGGCTTCTCATGGGGGCAAGACCTTTCCAAATATCCAAGTGGTAGTACTCTGATTCTGCTAGCAGCAATGATTTCGTGTACAGCGCTCCCATGTAGTACCCTTGAAAGATGTTCAGTGTGGGCAACAGCTTTGAGTTCCTACAGCCGTTTCCAGCCTGGCTGTTTTACTAAAATAATAGAAATGTGATTATGCTTTAAATAATAGTGGATATGTGACCCCTCTTTCCTGCATTGTGTCTGAAGGTTTAAAAGCTTGATGTTGGTGACAGATGCAGTTTGACTGCAGTTGAGTACAAACCAGAACTCTGTCAGGCAGATTATATGATCAGATATGATAAAAATCAGCTCAACTTTCATACCAAGGTAAGTAAAACTGTAAGTTAATTTTCTGATTTTATGTGGTTAGTGAAACTAAGTTATAAATGAATTTTCTGTTTATTTGTGCACAATTTTTTAAAACTTCTGCAGCACAATAGTTCTAGCATTGACTAATTTTGTTTCAAAGCATCAGTCTGACAAAGAAGCATATATACAACGAGCAAGGGCAAACTGTCCTGCTTCTATTTGCAACAGTTACTATAGTGATAAAAGTGTTTTAGGAACCTGCATAGAAATAGAAATCCCCCTTCTCCCAAAACAGCTATATATAAAAAGGAACAAATAGTGGCAGGAAAAAACACCAGTAAAACTCTAAACAGTTGCTTCCTTGAAATATAAGAAAACTCTAGTTCTGTATATCCATTCCTTCCATTCTTTTTTGCCTTTTCATTTTAACTCCATTGAGTGCCAGTCTATCTGCAGTGCTCTGCGAATCATAGCTCTCTCTTCTTCCCTTTTCACCTGCCTCCTTGTTTTGATTCCTCGGTTTTCTATTTCTTGGCCTCCCTCTCTTCAGCCAGTCAGAAGCAGTTCTGCACCTCAGTTTCTCATCAGATGTCACCATATGTTTGTATTGGAGTTTTTTCATATGTTCCTCTTGCCTCTCTCACCATAGTCATCTTGCATCCTCTTTGTCTGAACAGTTCAGACATATGCTTTTCCCTGGTCACCTGCTCAACCACTCTCTGCCCCCTTCCAGCTTATAGTCATAGTTGTCTTCCACTCCCTTGTTCTTACCAAGCTCTCTGTCATAATCTTCCAACCCTCAGACTCATTCCACTCTTACTCCCTTTTCATTTAAATCAAATTACATTTAGCAGAGTGCTGAAGATTGCTATAGAATGAACAGAAAAGGTTTCCAGTCTTAGTTCTGCTGTTCTGTGATGGCTCTCAGCAGCAGCTCTTCCTGCATGCATTGTTAGAAATGGCTCAACCATTTATCTGATATTATCTTGAGTATTGTGTCCAGTTCTAGAATCCTCAACATAAGAAGGATATGGAACTGTTGGAATGGGTCCAGAGAGGGGCTACAAGGATGATCAGAGGGCTGGATCACCTCCCATAAAAAGACAGGCTGAGAGAGTTGGGCTTGTTCAGCCTGGAGAAGAGAAGGATTTGAGGAGATCTTATAGCGACGTTCCAGTACCTGAAGGGGCTACGAGAAAGATGGGGAGGGACTGTTCACAAAGGCATGGAGTGATGGGACTACTGGCAGTGGGTATAAAGTGGAGAGGGTCAGATTTAGAGTAGACATAAGGAAGAATTTTTTCACTATCAGAGTGGTGAGACACTGGCCCAGACTGCCCATGGAAGCTGTGGCTGCCCCATCCCTGGAGGTGTTCAAGGCTAGGTTGGATGGGGCTTTGGGCAGCCTGATTTAGTGGGAGGTGTCCCTGCCCATGGCAGTGGGGTTGGAACTAGGTGATCTTTAAGGTCGTTTCCAACTCAAAGTAATCTATGATTTTATGATCCTAAAGAGAAATAAATTTGTCTAAAACAGACTTGTAACCTCACAATGTTTCTAAATCATTAATGTTTTTCAGTGCTGTACGAAACAAAAATGCATAAGAGGGATTGTCATGCTTTGTAAATGCATAGTACTGTTAGTCCCCAGTGAGGAAGAAGTCCTGTTCCCAGGCAGGAATCTTTGAAGACTTCCCTATGATCAAAATGTACAGTACTTGGGTATTTTAAGGCAACATATACATAAGCTGACCTACAAAGCAGGAGAAAAGTTTGGGTTTTCAGCCACATTTTTCTTGGTTTAGTATGTGAAAGCCAGCAGTAAACAACAAAACTCTACTTGAGAGTTCTATTAGTTATTATTTTTTTCATGATCTTACTTTCCTGGAGTACATCTGGATTCCTGGGCCAATAATTAGTGTTCATCATAGAATCATCGAATCATCAGGTTGGAAGAGACCCACCAGATTGAGTCCAACCATTCCTACCAATCTCTAAACCATGCCCCTCAGGACCTCATCCACCCACACCTTAAACATCTCCAGGGAAGGCGAGTCAACCACCTCCCTGGGCAGCCTGTTCCAGTGCCTAACGACCCTTTCTGTGAAGAATTTTTTCCTTATGTCGAGCCTGAACCTCCCCTGGCAGAGCTTGAGGCCATTACCTCTTGTCCTGTCCCCTGTCCCTTGGGAGAAGAGGCCAGTTCCCTCCTCTCTACAACCTCCCTTCAGGTCTCCTCTCAGCCTCCTCTTCTCCAGGCTAAACAACCCCAGCTCTCTCAGTCACTCCTTGTAAGACTTGTTCTCCTTCACCAGCTTTGTTGCTCTTCTCTGGACCCGCTCCAGAACCTCAACATCCTTCTTGTGCTGAGGGACCCAGAACTGAACACAGTATTCAAGGAGTGGCCTCACCAGTGCGGAGTACAGAGGGAGAATAACCTCCCTGGACCTGCTGGTCATGACATTTCTGATCCAAGCCAAGATACCATTGGCCTTCTTGGCCACCTGGTCACACTGCTGGCTCATGGTCAGTCGGCTGTCAACTGACACCCCCAGTCCTTCTCCTCCTGGCAGCTTTCCAGCCAGACTTCTCCCAGTCTGTAGCACTGCATAGGGTTGTTGTGCCCCAAATGCAGGACCTGGCATTTGGCCTTGTTAAACCTCATGCCATTGGTCTCAGCCCAGTGGTTCAGACTGTTCAAATCTCTTTGTAGAGCCTCCCTACCCTCAAGCAGATTGACATTTCCACACAGTTTAGTGTCATCTGCAAACTTGCTAAGGGAGCACTCAATGCCTTTATTCAGGTCATTGATAAAGACATTGAACAGGACTGGACCCAGAATTGAGCCCTGGGGAACCCCATTTGTGTCTGGCCTCCAGCTGGATTTAACACCATTTACCACCACTCTCTGGGCCTGGCCATCCAGCCAGTTTTCCACCCAGGAGATTGTGCGTCTGTCCAGGCCAGAGGCTAATAGTTTCCGTAGCAGAATGCTATGAGAAACTGTGTCAAAGGCTTTACTGAAATCCAGGAAGACTACATCCACAGCCTTTCCCTCATCCAAGAGTCTAGTCACTTGGTCATAGAAGGTGATCAGGTTAGTTTGGCAAGTCTTGCCTTTTGTGAACCCATGTTGACTGGACCTGATCACCCAGTTCTCTTGCATGTGCTTCATGATAGCACTCAAGATCACCTGTTCCATGACTTTCCCTGGCACTGAGGTCAGACTGACAGGCCTGTAGTTCCCTGGATCCACCTTGTGCCCCTTCTTATAGATGGGCACAACATCAGGCAGCCTCCAGTCCAGTGGAACCTCCCCAGTAATCCAGGAGTTTGGCAAGCACATCCGCCAGTTCCTTCAAAACTCTTGGGTGGATTCTATCCAGCCCCATAGACTTGTGGACGTCTAGCTGGGCAAGCAAGTCTCTAACCACCTCCTCTTGGATCGTGGGAACCTCATTCTACTCTTCCAACCCCTAGTGTTGTGTGCAGAGGGAACAACTTTCTTTACTATTAAAGACTGAAGCAAAGTAGGCATTGAGTACTTCAGCCTTGTCTTCATCCCCTGTTACTGTTGTTCCCTCTGCATCTAGTAGGGACTGGAGATTCTCGCTAGTCCTCCATATACTGTTGATATATTTGTAAAAAGATTTTTTATTATCTTTCACAGACTTGGCCAATCTGATTTCTAGTTGGGCCTTAGCCCTCCTGATTTTTTTTCCTGCACATTATTGCTTCCTCCCTATAGTCCAACCAGGATGCCTGCCCCTTCCTCCAAAGCTCGTAGACGTTCCTCTTCTTATTGATGTCTCTCAGGACCTCCCTACTCAACCATGCAGGTTTCTTATCCCTCTGGCTATTTTTCCAGAACACGGGGACGGCTTTCTCCTGAGCTTCTTCCTTTTTGAAGAGTGTCGAGCCCTCGTGGACTCCCTTGCCCTTAAGGAGCACCTTCCATGGGACTTTTCTGTCCAGCCTTCTGAACAGTCCAAAGTCTGCTCTCTGAAAGTTGAGCGTGACTGTTCTACTGACCTCTTTCTTCATCTCCCTCTGCTCTGAGAACTCTATTATCTCATGATCACTTTTCCCCAGGCATCCTCCAACCCTCACATCACCCACAAGGCCTTCTCTGTTCACAAACAGTATATCCAGAAGGGTGCCGTCCCGTGTTGGTTTGCTTACCAGCTGTGCGTTTCTGTGACTCCAGAAACCTCTGGAACTGCTTCCTTTGTGCTGTGTTATACTCCCAGCTGATACCCAGGAAACTGAAGTCTCCCACGAGGACGAGGGGTAGCGACACATATTAAGACAGATACTAGGCAAATACAACTGTACTGAAGGTTAAATTACTTGCATCCCCTCCTGGGTTCATATATTTCAGTGGTACAATTAATACTTCTAAGCAAAACAATGAAAACTAGGCATGATATTTTTCATATTAGTTAAATAAACCACAATGAATATAAAATCAAGTTCAGATGATTATCCGTCGCAAAGAAGAAGAGGGCACACATAAATTTCCATACATTTTCATATCCACTGATATTTAATATACATTGGATTAGTCACTTTTTTTGGATTGTCTTTTGTAAAGCTATCCTAATATGGAATTATGCCTGAAACATATACATAGCTGTGATAGTTATCTGTAGTTTTAGGGCTCCTTATTGTCAACACTTGTCTGTTACAGAAAGCAGATGCTAGACTATTTTTTCCATATCAGGACCTAATAAATGAGGCTGTTCTTATCTGTTTCTTTTAAACTTTCACCAGTTCAACCTGTTTGAAGAAGTGTCTGGACCCTGTGCAAAGACAAGTAAAGGATATCTCAGTGACAGCTTTTGTTTCCCTAAAATAGCGTTCTGTCATAGGGGAGCACTTGAAAGGTATCAGTGGGGCTATTTTTAAATGCAGCAGACTGCTCTCACAAAATTCATTTACAAGGAGACAGGAATGGCTTGTATTTCTAAACCTGGTTGAAGGCACTATGTTAGTGGCAAACCTCTCTCCTAAAGACACACAAGAAATTCTGATAAAAGCAGTGTAAGTGACTTTTCTGATTTCCAGAAATGTCTTTTCACTTGATACTCTCACTTGAATGGTAATTGTATGACTAAATTAAGAGAAAGCTTTATCAACAAGTTGATTAAGAGAGAAAACTACTATCAACAAGTATTTTCTTGTGTTTTTTTAATTCATTCTACTTCAGTTGTAGATCTCCCTTGGGATAGCCATCACAATAATCCTTTGTTAGAGGGAATGAAACCTGCAAGTGCGGTGTGCTGAAGCTATCTGGAGTATTTGTCTTGCCTGGCATTAAAAAGCTTTGTTACAATGATATATAGGAACCTTTTGACCTCTTACAGTAATTTTCAACAAGTAGAAATAACTTTTTTACATATAATGTTGTATAATAATTTTAGACAAACCTTAAATCATAGAATCATAGAATCACCAGGTTGGAAGAGACCTGTCGGATCATTGAGTCCAACCATTCATATCAAACACTAAACCATGTCCCTCAGTATCTCATCCACCCGTGCGTTAAACACCTCCAGGGAAGGTGAATCAACAACCTACCTGTGTAGCCTGTTCCAATTTCCAGTGACCCTTTCTGTGAAAACCTTCCTCCTAATTTCCAGCCTAAATCTCCCCTGGCAGAGCTTGAGGCCATTCCCTCTTGTCCTGTCCCCTGTCACTTGGGAGAAGAGGTCAGCTCCCTCCTCTCCACAACCTCCTTTCAGGTAGATGTAGAGAGCAATGAGGTCTCCCATCAGTCTGTGACTCCCATCAGTCTTCTCCATGTTAAACAACCCCAGCTCTCTCAGCCATTCCTCATAAGGCCTGTTGTTCTCCAACCCCTTCACCAGCTTTGTTGCTCTTCTCTGGACTCGCTCCAGAGCCTCAACATCCTTCTTGTGGTGAGGGGCCCAGAACTGAACACAGAATTCAAGGAGCAGTCTCACCAGTGCTGTGTACAGAGGGAGAATAACCTTCGTGGCCATGCTGGTCATGCTATTTCTTATACAAGCCAAGATGCCATTGGCCTATGTGGCCACCTGGGCACACTGCTGGCTCATGTTCAGTTGACTGTCGACCAACACCCCCAGGTCCCTCTCCTCTCAGCTTTCTAGACAGACTTCTCCTAGTCTGTAGCTCTGCATAGGGTTGTTGTGCCCAATGTGCAGGATCCGCCATTTGGCTGTGTTAAACCTCATGCCATTGGACTCTGCCCAGTGGTCCAGCCTGTTTAGGTCCCTTTGCAGAGCCTCCCTACCCTCCTGCAGACTGACATTTCCACCCAGCTTAGTGTCATCTGCAAACTTGCTAAGGGTACACTCAATGCCTTCATCCAGGTCATTGATGAAGACATTGAACAGGGTTGGACCCAGCACTGAGTCCTAGGGAACCCGACTTGTGTCTGGCCTCCAGCTGGATTTAACACCATTTACCACCACTCTCTGGGCCCGGCCATCCAACCTGTTTTCTACCCAGGAGAGTGTGCGCCTGTCCAGGCCAGAGGCTGGCAGTTTCCGTAGCAGAAAGCTGTGAGAAACTGTGTCAAAGGCTTTACTGAAGTCCAGAAAGTCCACATCCACAGTCTTTCCCTCATCCAGCAGCTGAAAACGTCAGTAAAGACACCTTTCCTCTTGTGGTAGGAGCAGGAAGATAAACTCGTAACAAGTATGGCACTTTTTTCCATTTTAAACATCTTGTTGGCACAATTTGAGCTCAATCCACTTAATTTGCATTTCAACCAAATGTATCTCTTGGTTATTGTAACTTAAGCAGCAAAGAAGGGGTACAAATCATCACCTTGTGCTAAAATTAGGTCATGTATTGACTGAAGTGATTAACTAAAGTGAAACAACACATCAAAGAGACTGTTTAGAGCTTACAAGCTACTAAGGGAAGTAAGATTTTTCTGAACAAGTTGCTGAATGCAAGTAGTTTTCTTTGTGTTACTGTTGCTCAAAATATGGATCCCTTACCAGATGTGCAATAAGCCAATAATTACACCACTGAGAGAGATGTTTATTTAAGGTTTGCTCAAACCCTGGTGCTTGGAGATTTCCCCTCAAATCAAAGCACACCTCAAAGAGTTTGTTGCCTTCACTTACACACAAAGTTACACGAAGCTGCACCTTATTCATGAAGTGTGTAATCACATATTTACGTGTAAATATAAAAAAAGCCATGTCATACCTTATACCATCTGTACATGTTCCAAGAGAGTGTTTAGGGGTGCCTGGTGGTTGTCACCCATGAAATTACCCACCAGGCTCACCCATTGGTCAGTTCCTCCCAGTGTCCCTACAATTACTGGCAGCGTCTCTAACCAATGGCTCGGAACTTTTTAATTTGATTAGGTGTCCATTCAAAAATCATACTACTAAATTGCATTATTATCTAACCCTCGAGCTGAAAAAAATCCTCTGCCACAAAATTGACAAAAGAGAATAATTGTGACCCATCTTGTCTTCTGCCTGCCTGTTGATCCTAAAACATTTTGAAGATATTACAAATATCATAGGGCTTTACCAACATTACCTCATTTTCTGTCTAACTTTAGAATAATATTCACGCAATAATTTAATAGCAAACATGTGACTTTGTGAAAATTTAGAACCTTTTCATTTTAGGGTATTTATATCAGCATAACTATGATAGGGGAACTTCAGTTACAACAAGTACTGTTGGGTATAGTTAATCCTAACTTGAATATCCAAATAAAGTGCATCAGTACCTAATCTGCAACAATTTATGCTGATGGAAACACACCTTATTACAAAGGTTACCCCCTTCCTTGAAGGATCCATCTGCATGAGGATATTATGAAAACATATTTAGTAGCTGACACTCCTTCTGCAAGAAAATCTCTGGTGCTAAACCATAGACCCGTAAGTACAGCAGCATGGGGATGAAATAGTATGTGCATTTGCACTAACCAGGCAGAAATCCAGTGCTCAGGAAGGAAACAATGAGCACGTTTATTCCACAGACATTACCACGGATACACCTGCTAGTTTTGAACTCCTAGCTGTGTATTTATGATAGAAGAATAGGAACAGGCTGCGGCCTGAGACACTCCACCAAATTCAGTAGCTTGTGACCTCAGTGTAGACGCCTCTTAGTCACTTCTTCAGCTCCAACAGATCTGCTCCTCAGTTGTTAACAGGGAGAATCCATTACCTCTGTGATTAATGGTCAGTTGATTCACATACAGCTTTGACAGCTGCTGGGTAAGCTGCTGAGTCAAAACCGGAAGAGGAGCAGGATGAAATCCAGCACACTTTGCCTCAATCCCCTATGCTCACACCAGACTCTGAAGTGATTCCCTGCAAGTGTTACAGCCCCAGACACTCGCCTCTCAGCCCAAGAGCTCCCAGCACTGAGGGCACCCACTGCTTCCATGGACAAGAAGCACTATGCTGGGGCAACCACCATGAAGGCCAGTGGCCCTGGGGTCCCCCCTGTTACAAATCCATTTTCTGTGCATCCTGGGGCCCCGACAAGGACAAAATCAGGCAGTCCTGGGAGAGGGCACAGCGCAAGAGTGCTGTGCCAGCTGTACAGTGGTGCTAGAATATTGTACTCGACTCCCAAGCTCCCACCTGTGTGCCTAGAGGGGGCCAGTTTTAAATCCTCCTCAAATCCTGCCACAGGTGATTCCCAAAATCTAGATGTAGGCATTTAAAGTTAAAAAAAAGAAACAAAAAAGAAAATCCAAACCCACCCCAGTCACTGCCTGTGTGCATCCTGAAGAAAGCTCAGTTTTCTGCCTGTTATGTGAGATTTGGATAGTATTTTAAAATCAGATTAGCGAGAGAATATTTGATAGAGGTTTGAAAGAGCCAATCTTTCATCTTTGGGAAATTAACTCAGTGTTAGAATTACCCTTGAAGAAAAAGGTGGGTTTCTTAATCTAAGTTATGTCTTGGCTTTTGAATTTTTTTCCTGCGTTTAACATACTTTTTTCTTTTTTTTCTTTTATCGATATTTTATGAAGTCCTGTTCAGCCATTAACTCATTTTACTATTATTTTTCACTCATAGAACAACAGTCAAGATTTCAACACTAAGGCAATCTCATGTAACTGAAGAAAGTGAAGAGTTCTGGTGAGGTTTGCTTACATTTGACAGTTTAATTCCATCTTGTAGCTTTTAAAAATGTATTAAATGACCTTTCCAATTGCAAGGAATAAGGTAACATTGTTTACTTATAATATTTGTACAACAATACTGAAATACAGGGTGAAACACAAAAGAATTGATGTTGTGGTGTGAACTGTGTGTTGTCCAAGGCTGAAAAGTCACCTGAGGGTTTATTTGGAGTACTGGAAGTGTTATTTGTTGTCTTAACATTTGGGGGTTAGTTGACGTTTCTTGTAAGCCGTATCTTAGCTCAACTGAAGTACTGGGCTAGCTTGACTAATTATGCCCTGTGTGATACTGTGTCTTTAGTGATGCTCTGCAACATCCCTGCACTTCAGCTAAGTCTTACGTATGTTAAAGTAGTTAAGAATCTCTATATCTCTATTTCTGGTATATAGTTAGTAGTAATTTCTTTGAAGGAAAGGTATGTACACTTGAACTAGCAGCAATCAGGCTGAATTGGTGAGTTTTAAATTGAAATTGTGGTAACATCAAAAGTTAAAGTCACTTACAACTGGATAGAAACAGTAGGCCTAGGGAGGTTACATTTGTTTAAATTACTTATACTTTTCCCATGGAAGATCGTTTACTTGAGCAGTAAAAGCTTTTTGTCACTGGAAAACATTGAAAAGTCTTCAATAGCAGTGTTGTTTTTGATAGGAGCTGCTGACAACTGCAAAAGGCACTAAAAACGAATGCTAGTAGATAAGATTTTTTTTAACTTTATGGCCTATGCTAATTATTTATTTACTATTCATCTTATCTTACAAGCTTTTTTTTACTGTTTATTGTATCTTACAAGCTTTTTTTCTTACAGCACTTAACCATTATAAAGTAAGAATATTTGATGTTACACTTAGAGATAAGTGCATCTGATGTTTGCATAAGAAGAGGTCCCACACAGGGAAAGGTAGTTAAAACTATCTTTTGTCAAGTAGTCTTTCAAGTGTGATGGGGAAAAATCGTAAGATACTTTTTTGTTCCTAGCAAGCTAAATTTGAGTGAAATAATTCAGTTTATGTAGTTTTAATTAGATTGAGATGAAAGGAATATAAATGCACCTGATCTTAGGGATTATGGTGGCATTGTAAGCACATCAGTCTGCCAAGTGCAGAGGGGCAGGGAAGTTGTAGATCCTCTCTTGCTGGCCAAGGGAGCATTTGAAGGCAATCCAGGTCTGAATACCCAACTCACAGAAAGCCTGTTTTGGGAAACCAAAAGTGCAGTGCAATGCTAAATGCCTACAGAGAGCCCAGACAGACCATCACAAAAGCTCAGGGGCTTTTGTAATTACAGAGCTGGAACACTTCCCATACAAGGACAGGCTGAGAGAGTTGGGCTTGTTCAGTATGGAGAAGAGAAGGCTCCGAGGAGAACTTATAGTGACCTTCTAGTACCTGAAGGGGCTACGAGAAAGATGGGGAGGGACTGTTCACAAAGGCATGGAGTGACAGGACTAGGGGCAATGGGTCTAAACTGGAGAGAGGAAGATTTAGACTAGACATAAGGAGGAATTTCTTCACTATGAGGGTGATGAGGCTCTGGACCAGGTTGCCCAGGGAATTTGTGGCTGCCCCATCCCTGGAGGTGTTCAAGTCCAGGTTGGACAGGGCTTTGATCAACCTGATCTAGTGGGAGATGTCCCTGCCCATGGCAGGGGTTTGGAACTGGATGATCTTTAAGCTGCCTTGCAATTCAAACCATTCTATGATTCTCTATGATTTTACTAACAAAATGGAATTAATGGCTAATTAGTGAACTGTACATTCAGGATCAATATCAACAATGGAACAGAAAATGGCAATGATATATGCTTGCAAAGCATCAGTAAAGACCTACAATTTTCTAAGGAGCCTTCTAGAACTAATCACAGATAATTCAGATCTTTCAGATGCATCTTCACCTTTTTCCTTTTTTCAGTCTTTAAGGAGTGGCTAACATTTGGAATCGTCACAATTCACATTTTTAGGAACAGTTCTTAGAAACTTAACTACAGTGCATTGCTTTTTTGTAACTGTTCAGAGTGGAATTTGGTTCACTCTTCACTGAAATTTTTGGAAGTTAAAACTAATTTTTGATAATCAAGTAGAAGCCCAGCATTGTATTGCAAGGCCCTATAGAATTAGATAATAACTATTTGGTACTACGCTGGATGAAGTACTTCCAGAAGTAGGATCTCAGCCAGGTATTTTTGAGGAGGCATTTCTTTGATTGTCAGTAGTTTGAAGACTTCAAAACAGTACAAATTAAATTTTTGAACACTTAAACTTTATTTTTGTAGATACATATATATGGTAGAATGTCATACTTGAAGATCAATTAAACAATGAAATTTCATGAAAAAATTATTGACTAACATCTAGTGAAAGCATCGGTTTGCAGTATACTGCTTCTCACAGCTAAGAAGTGAAATAAGTTTTCTCTTGTGAAAGTACTGCTCTTCCCTAAAACACTGTACCCATGTCGAATTGTGAAATATTGAGAAGAAAATGCCATTTTCTCAGTGACTCAGTGAGTGTAAATATCTTGATTTTTTTTTTTTTTTGTACTCTCTCTGTGTTGTACCCTATTACAGCATGAAAGTCTACTCTCTTTGTGAAACACCCTTCTGGAAACAGAATGTATCTAACCCTCCTTATGGTAAACTGTCCTTTGTAATCCAGGCTCTTGCAATTCCATCTCCACTTTTCAAAAGATGTTATCCCACAAATGGAGGAATGATACATTTAGTTCACTGTGTTCTGGTTATAGCTTTAGGTTTTTTATAATACAGAACATCTCTGACTTCTATGTGCTGTACATGCCTTTTTTGATATATGATAGTGTTGCTCAGATAATGAAAGTACAAACCAATGTAAACTTGTTTTTCATCTTTTTTTATTTGTTTGTTGAATAATAACAACATGCAACAGAAAAATGATAACCTTGGGTAAATTGACTTTGATTTTAGAGGAGTACCCTTCTTTTTGCTGGCACCATAATAATACAATCAAAATGCAAATCTCATTATTAGTGGTTTTATTATGAAGACATATTTGCTTGTACAACTAACATGCTGTGTCAGACTTGCTTTCCCATCTCAACTGGCATGTTGGAGACAGGGAAGTAGTATTACTTCATCTCCTTAGTGCTGTTTCTTCCAAAAGAACTCTTGTTCAGTGATCATTAAAAAGTGCTTTCCAGTCAGAAGCTAACAACTACTGCAGATCCAAAAAAACCACTCCACCCTGAATACTATTCAAACTAGTAGATGAGAAGTCAGAAATGCTATTGTGTAATTTGATTAGGCAAAATTATCTGCAGAAATACATACATAGCACTCATAAAATTTCAAAAGGCTTCAGTAATATTTGATGACAGTATGTTTGTTGCATTCATCACCAACTTTTTCTTTTGAAATATTTTGTTTATGTGCAAATAATCTTTGTTTCATCTTTCACCGTTTCCTTTGATGTACAAAGTTATCTGTGTAGATTAGCATGATGTCTGTGACTGGCTGCAGGAATATCCAATTCTATACGTGAGTCTTTTTAAAAGCTAGAAAACCAGTGATGAGTAATTATCAAGGAAACTATTACCTACATAAAGCAGAACAGTAGCTATAGTCAGATATTCCCAAATGGTGTGTTTTGGACGTGGTTCTGCAGAGATCTGCTCAACAGCACAGAAGTGGATATTTCAAGTGCTGTCAGTAAAAGCAGCAGGTATGAAAGTTAGTTTTTATTGTGCCAAGATCAGTATAATGAAAAGTCATTAAATATTACAAATAATTTCTTAATGTTTCATTATTCTTAGCTACTTGTTTCTTACAAAGAATGTCAGAATTCTGAGAAGAGAAAATGGAGAGAACTGCAGAAAGGGGGAATTAGTGTTTGTTTCAGACATTAGGAATGGACTGGGTTTACACATAATTCTAAAAATTAGACACGTTATGTATGAAATGGGGGAAAGTTTTATCTTTATTTCCCTGTATTTTTTTCACATGGAAACAGAGGCAATGTAGCTAAAACAAATGTATGAAAAGAGGAAATATCATCTGAAAACATACTGAGTAAGCAGGGCACTAGAGGACACTGCCACCTCTTAGTACTCATACAGTAAATGACTGAAGATGAACAGGACTCCTAATGCAACTGATATGATCCTGTGTTAATTTCTTCATATATTTTTCTTTTCAAGTTCCATTCCACTGCTGAGACAGAGAACAAGGAGAAGGATTTATTGTCAAATACATTATCTGATTGTTTATTATGCCTATTTAATTTTTTGAAGTCTAAAATATACATTGAGTTTCTAGATGCACTATCATTTTAACTCTGCTTGCTTGGTTAAAGTAACACACAGACATTATTAATACTGCTTAACTCTATATTAATAAGAAGCTGTATCCTAGAAGGAGTGCTTGTAGTGAGTTAAGGAAAGAGTCAGCAAAGTGTTCTGTTGTTCCTACAAATTTTTACACTGTCACAGTATATTAAAGGTTGAGACTCATGAAATCTGATCTTTAAAATAAACCAAATAAATTACCCTGCAGGAATGTACTCTTAGTATGATTACTGAAGAACCAAACAGAAATAAAAACAAGCACTGCCCCAAGCGAATATGATAATAAAAATTCTATGGAGTCTCTCACATGAATATCTAATGATTGTTTAATTTTATATCTAACCAAACATCCATTGCTCTATTATCCAGCTGAAGTGTTTTGATTCATACCTTGTCTTGCAGATGAGTTGAGATTCACAGTTTTACTGAGGTGCTAGAGAATAAAAATAAAAAAAATAGAATATTATCAGCCATTAAAAGATGCTAATTTTAAGTGGAGACTTAGTGCTGAAGGTGAAATATGGAAGCTTTTATAGTAGTTTCTTTTATCTGATAATTCCAAGAAGATTTAATGTTCCTAAAGCAAGCTTCAGAAGATGAAAATATTAGGCTTTGAGCCATGTCTACACTGTACAATATAGGATGGAACATAGAACTTGAAGAAGCCATTGAGCTCAAAGCAGTGTGTCTTAATAAGCTACTGCACTGATTAGTTAGGCATTTCAGAGTTCTTAGTCTGACTTCATCATTGTACTAATGAAGTTGAATCGCTTGCTGCCAAGGCCCAGTGATAGTATCAGTGCCCAGCACTGCAAGGTGTACTGTCTACATGTTCCTGATGTACCACTGAGTAAAATATTGAACTCTGTTCTGTGTACATATATCTTCAGGCTTTCCACGCTGAATACGAATCTCTACCTATAGCTGTTACGCAGGTCACTTTCATAGCTTTTTTCTGGTTTTGATGAGCATTTAAAGTGGTGCTGTACCTATTCATATTGACAAACACATAGGTTCATAGCAGATTTACTGAAAATATTTAGCTAATCTTTCTTATTGCGTTACAAATATGTGACTTTTTCCCCTGGCCCCTTTGTCAAACAAAATAAATTATAAACGTTTGAAAAATGTTTGTGGTGTCACATGAACCACCTTTTCCATATGTCTAATTAATAAATTAATTTAAGACTTTCAATTACAGGGTGTGGCGCAAAGAATAATAAAATTATCCACAATGCAGTGTTTGTAGCTAGATCTCTATTCCAGTGCTAAGTATCTTCTCTGGAAATACTAAGACAGAGCACAATAATTATCCATCTTCATAACTGTATTAAGCATAGCAGTTCAGAATGAAAACCACCATATTGCTGGTGCATGCAATTAACATATGTGTATAACACCAAAGAGTTAGGGGTTTTTTTAAAGACATACGTTAATCTTTCTTCATTGTAGTGTTAGTGTTATCCAGAAGATTCATCTGATTACCTCTGACGTCCAGTCTGCACTCTATTTCAGCTTCACCACACTCGTTAACAGCTTTACAGGTATAACAACCACCATCAAATGGAGTGGGTTTCCGGATTTCCAGGGTCAACACACCCTGTTTACTGAACATGCGGTATTTGGCATCCCCAGAGAGATCCATTTTGTTTTTGTACCAGAATATCTTTGGCTGGAGAACACAAAAGAGTATTTTCAAAATAGAAGGTAGTAGATGAAGACATGCAGCTTTAATTTGGCTGTCAAAGGTTTATGCGTTATATATGTATTACACACCAGTGTTAATAATTTTTCAAGGAACTTCTCATTCAGTGGAAATTATTGAAACTAATAATTTAAATATTGACTATTTTCTTTAACTCTCAAATACCACACAGAGAACATAGGCCTGTACCCTATTTTATTGCAATTTTCTAAAACCCCTACAAAAAGGCTACAAATGCATTCCTTCTGGAGTTATTTAATTGTGCTTATTGAAATATATCTAACTGCTTCAAATCTTACAGAAGGGGAATTAAACTACACAGGACAAGAGGGAATGGCCTCAAGCTCCACCAGGGGATATTTAGGCTGGACATTAGGAAAAAATTTTTCACAGAAAGGGTCATTGGGCACTGGCACAGGCTGCCCAGGGAGGTGGTTGAGTCACCTTCCCTGGAGGTGTTTAAAGGATGGGTGGATGAGGTGCTGAGGGGCATGGTTTAGTGTTTGATAGGAATGGTTGGACTCAATGATCCATTGGGTCTTTTCCAACCTAGTTGTTCTATGATTCTATGATTCTATGCACAGATTACTAGAGCAGAAGTGTCGTAAAGGTATGCAGATACTGGATGGTCAACTCAAGATGTCAAGGATTGGGCTGAGAGAGAATTCTAGAGTACTAGTATTTAGCATAGAAATCTAGCAAACGATTTAGCATATCTTTAGCAACTTCAGAAGTTCTGTTTGCTTCAGCTGAGCAATAAAGTAGTTGTCTCTGTACTGATTCAAGTCACTGTGTTTTGTTTCTAGTACTTGAAAATGTGCCTCTAATTTTTATAAGTGAAATTTTGAAAATGAAACATTCAATATAAAGCAAACCACTTTTGTTTATTTCAAGCTCATTAGTACATATAGTACAGAAATAGAGCTGATTGAGCAGAAGACCAAGCTCTGCATTCATCTGTTTTACTTTCAGAATTGGCATAATTTGCTTCTTCACCAATCAACCCATCCCCCAAAAAGTACTGCACTATGAGTGCATTCGAATCAACTGAATCACTTCTGTCTCTTACCTGTGATATAAAATGCAGTGCATCCCAGTTGCCATGCTTAATTTTCTTTCATAATTTTTTTCTGTTTTTTTATAGCTTCTTTATCTTTCTGGGTGTAGGTATTTTAATTCAGCTATGCTACCAGGGCATGAATATTGGCTCTGCTTGAACTGGTAACATTTTCATGCTGTACAGATCAGATCTGAGGTGGGTTTGATAATCTATAGTTATTCAGAACTGGAAAGCTCTAACTATAAGCTATTCTGTGTGAAGAAGACCTGCAGCAGGTACAGAATTTTTTGGTTAAGGTTAAATTGAGCAATGCAAGCACAGAAACATATTGCTTTAAGAGTATTAGGTGTACTGAAGGATGAGAACCTTTGTACCTCTCAGGTTATTGAGGAAGGAAGAGCTAGCATGCTCATATTCAAAAGCCTGCAACTCCTGTATTTAACAGCTGGGAAAGAAGATTTTTTTTCTTACAATCTCCTTAAGACCATGGCAACTGAATCAAGTGGATGTAGATGCACAAAAAAAAGTCAGTTAACCAAGAGGGGGTACCATTACTAACATTGCCGTTTCATAATGAATCTAAATTGAGTCAGCTCTGGGAGGATGTATTTTGCCTGCAGTTGCTGGAATTTCTTCTATAGTGTTCCTTTTCTTTTGTAGCTAATTATGTGAGTATGTTTCCTTTTTGGATTTGAGTTTTGTCTGGATTTGAGTTTTTGAGTTTTGTTTGGACCTCCATCTCCATGAACTGCAGCAAATGATTGCGTTAAGACTATGTGGGTATTTTTTTTTTTTTTTTAGTTAATTTGAACTTTGAGCAATTGTCATAAATGTTTTGCTGTGTAGCTATCAGATCCCTGTTCAGGCACAAGGAAGGGCGAGCAGATGGAGATAAGCAGCCAGAAGGGGAAGAGAAAGGATATTGAATATTTTGTGATTGTACTGATATAAATTTAGGACTAAACTATGCCATAATATGGCTAATTCTTTCATTGCAGACAAAAAGTCTATTTCCCTTTTTTGAGAAACCTAAATTTAGCTCCTAGCTAATGTGGTTTTTATATGGTTTTTCCTGACTAATTAAGAAGTACACCTTTTTGATATCTTTAAAGAGACTTCAACAAATATATTTAGACTGAGAAAATATTCTCATGAGACTAAAAAGAATAACCCCCCCAAAACTTGACACATGACAGCAGATCTTATTCTAGTTAATTTTGCAGAATAACTCAGACTCTCAAAAAGTAGTGTGGATCTATACATAACAAAAACTGGTGTTGCAATATATGATTTAGGTTAATAGAACATTAATTGCTCTTTTCTTGAAAGACTGAAAAGAACAAAATATACACTGTGGGAAGATACTTGTTGCTGTTTACCTTCTTCATTGAGCAGATTCTGTTTGCATTTTCAGGGGTGTGGTGTTACCGTAACCAATGTCTGTCCTTTCCTCTGTCTCTTTTACATTACTGCCCCACTGATCCTGAGCACAACCACACAAATGCTTCCACCATGCATTCCCATTAAGCATCATTTATGAGTGAGGCAAGAGATAATTAGGTGACCTTTGCTTTTACTTAGTACAGACATGTTACACTCCACTGATAACAAACTGACATGAATTCTAAGGCAGCCTCCTGGCTCAATGATAGTTGACGTAATCTGTACCTTGGGGATTCCTCTTACAGCGCAGCTCAGTGTGGTGTTGTATCCTGCGATCACAGAACGGTTTACTAAAGGGTGGGTAAATTTTGGAGGTTCAGAGAAGTCATGTTCTTTGTAACTAGGTGGCTTATAAGTGGTGCCTGCAATTCAAGGAAACAAAATAGTAAGAACTGTGTTTTTGCTTCTGTTGACTTGTGTACTATCTGTTTGTCTAATTTAGAAAAGCTTCAAAGCTACGACTTTTATGATACAACAAATCTTTAAACTAATTTAATTTTAAAATACATCTCATTTAGTACCTCATTTAAAGTACAAAGTCCTTGCATTCATGGGTTTTCAGCTTCTGTTGAAAATATGAAAGCCATACATTTCCAGGGGAAGTCTTCACCACAGACAGCTTAAACTTTTAGCCCCAGAATGGAAATACAGCCCCCTAGTTGTATTATTTTCTTAAATAGTAAAGATTAGGAAGACTGTGTGATTAAATATTTTTGTCAGATGTTCATGTTAGTACAGAAGATCTGCCTAGATGAGGGTTCTTGATGCTGAAATACCTTGGAAGTGCTGTTTAAAAAGTAATGAAAATATTTTTAGTGGCACATTTAGTATATTGTATTTTTCATTTACTGAAATATATTTACTGAAAAATATTTACTTTACTTCTAGTGCTTAGCAGCTTTTGCAATCATTGAAGAATGTTACCTGTTTTTTGGATATAGGCAGGATTTTTGGTGCCTGCAGCAGTTTCACTCAAGCCACACAAATTTTCACTGAAGACTCGAAAAAAATATTCATTTCCCATAATCAGGTCTGAGATGATACAGTTTGTGCGACGATAGTGATCAAAAACAGTATACCATTCCTGTAACAAGATTTTACTCTTTAGAAAGACACTACAAGAGGTCAGACATGGTGCTTGTTTTGGTATGGAGAGATCTTGCTACAAAGAAAAGACAGGTAGTTGGCTATTGGCCTGCAAAAGGAGTTTTATGTTGCTTCCCCTGAAGATCAGCTGATCTATTTTCTTACTTTTATTTTTCTGGCTGGTGTGATAAATGTATGGACACTTGCATTCTAAGAAAAAAACTCCACTCCTTTATATTTTAGCCCTATTTGTATGTGGGGAACCTGGTACAAGATATGTCCCTTGAACATGACTACTTGATGGGGACATCCATGAAAAAGACATTTTCTGGTTTGACTAGCATTCATACATCTCTCTTCATCCTCCCCTATAGTTTCTCCCTGAGTTTATGAAAAATATAATTCCAAATAAAAAATAAAATTCCACCTTCTCAGTAGAGCTATCTGTGCAGTCACCACCAGAGTTGGACAGGCTAGACCTCTCACATTTGCTCCTTGGCATTATATACAGCTCTAGAAGGAGCCTTTGGGTTCTTTTTAGATTCTGTTCTGCTGCCTCTGATATGTCATAGGACACCTTGGACACACAATTGAGGGTCATGAATTTAGCTGTTTTTCTCAAGTCGCTGTTTTTCTCAAGTCTCTGTTTTCCAAGAACAACTAGTAGTTTAAATTCCATACAAAGTCATTGTGCTTTCTTACCATTGTCTTTTTGTCAGCTTTCTGGACTGTATAGCCCAAAATCTGTGCATTACCATCATCTTGTGGAGGTGTCCACTCCAGGGCTGCATTAAATCCCCAAACATCTACAAGTTTTATATTCTGAGGAGGACCAGGCTTGTCTGCAGAGGAGATGAAAAAAAACACCTGAGCTTTTTGTTCAAGATCTAAGAGCTTTGTCATTTCCTCCCATACAGGAAAAAAAATAGAACTTGATAGCAATCTACAATTGTTCCATAGTAATACATATATAAGAAAGGAAAACTGTAAAACAGAAAGTAAGGAAATTTTCAAACATCCTCTTAGTACTATTTTGGGAGACCTGACACCTACTGAGAAATAGACAACATAGTAGAATTAGTAATGTAGGAACCAGACAAATTCTTCCTTAAAATGGAATAAGAAGTATGTGCTGTTTGGATGGGTGCAATTAACCCTTATTACAGTTTTGTTACTTGATTAGTTACCTCAGTGCATGTCCTCAACCCTTCAGGTACACTGAAACTAATAGAAGCAATGAAGACAACTGGGTATGTATACCGGTTGGCTAAGAAAAACCATTTGGAACTGACTTTTTTTCTTATTGCCACAGTGCTTGTTAGCTTGACTACTAGTAATATTTATCTGTAATATCTAGAAAAAGAGCAAACTCTCAAAGATGTACAGCAATCTGTGTCCATATGTATGGACATGTATATGGAAATATTTAGAATAATATATAAAATGATAATAATTTTCTTCTTTCAAGGATCATTCATGTTTATATTGTTGTTGTTTAGTCAAATACCATACCATTTAAATTAGATTTATTAAGTAATATTCCAGTCTGTTTTCACATGAAGGTGCTAGATCTCCATTTTGATATGTTAGATTGTTGCTCTAAGTGACAGGACCCATTAAGGGTGCGATCACTGGGCCTGAGTAAATGGTCTTGTGATTAAGGCAAGAGTGTCTTGGGGTCAATCTGGATAGCTGAATGGAAACTGTCGCCCCTCATCACTATGCTGGAAAAATGAAGAAAATAGTAAGAATTTGATGGATGTAGGTTTGAAATGAGCAAATCACAAAGGAACATAATTATAGATTGCTTGTAATTTAAAACTTGTAACTTAAAGAAGGATACACAAACCAGCCTTTACTGCTATTAGGAGATCTGTGAATTTCCATGTCAAAGCATGACATTATAATTTTCTTCTCGCTAGTGTAGTCTGGAATCAGACACTGCCCTATAATTAGATTTAACTCTTTCTATCCTCTAAATTGTTAAACAGTGGAGCCAAGTAAAACACTGCATGAAGGTCAGTAAGGAATATGAAACACATTGCTCTCATTCCATGTAATTTTTTTTTTGTTTTAAAGGGATGCTTGTCAAAACTCTCAAATTCACTCTGTCACTCACAAAGTGTTAGGAAGAAGGGAGGTAAAGACAAACAAAGATACAGAAAGGTGTATTTTTGAAAATAAACAAACATTTGAGGAAGTTAGCTGAGGAGAGTGGGACTGAAAGCTAAAAATCATAAGTAGCATGGAAAATTGTTTTTTCCTAATAAAAATGTATATGGATATCAAATGAGATTATTGGGAGACACTTAAAATATACTAAACAGGCAGTTGTGCATGCACATAAACTGAAATTCCTTACAAATTCCTTTGATTCTGAAACTAGATTTGGATTAAAAAAATTGACTGGATAAAATCATGCAAGGAAAAAGATCTCTCAGTAGCTAAGGTACTCACAGATAATACCTCTAACTCAGAAAGTCTCTAAGACACAGGTAATTTCAAACTAGGAAAATATACTAGGAAAATGAAGTGACATGGTAGCCCTGTTCAAAAACTTTGTTCTGGTTGTTTGCTGTCAACCATTGTCAGAGAAAGGATTCTTGGGTAGCTGGATTATTGGATTGCCTCTGTGTGGCCATTATTTTGTTTTGTATGATACTCTTGATTTTGATATTGTCAAGTTCTTACCTATGATTTGTATTGTTATTGAAACTTTATCAGTCATGTTTTCTATCTGAAGAATGACTTCATATGCTCCTGAGTGATGAAGCTCTGCCTTTCTGATAAAGAGGATTGTGTCCGTGTTGCTGTTCCTAATTCCCACATCCTTGGAGTCTAGAATCTGACCATTTTTCATCCAAATTATTTTGGGTCTTGGTTTACCCTAAAGAGAGGAAAAAAAGGATTATTATCTGCTTTTTCAGGCTATCATAGATTCCATTTTTTTTATTTTTCTGTTTTTTTAGACATCTACAATTCTAGAAAGCCTTATTTAATATGCAGTATTAAGATAGTAAATTCTCTAAACGTTTTACAATTTCTGTATCCTTGCAGACAAATATTTGTTCCCATCTGTGTGGTTTAGTGGCACCATGCCTTGAGGATGCCATGTAGTTATAATCAAAGAAGAGACTGAAATTATATTGAGAACAAATTCAGAAAATATATACTTGTGTTGATCTGGTACTCTTTCCAAGGAGTTTGTAAAGCCAATGTTTGATCTGGTTTGCTGTGATTATTATTAAATAACAGATGTCTTTAATATCCAAAGAGTTTATTAGCTTTCCTCTGCTCCTTCCTCTGCCTTTTAAAAACCTTTAGTTCTCTATACTTAGGTGTTTTTAAGATCTTTTGATAACTTGCTATAATCTTGAAGTCTTGGCATGTGAAACTTGCTGTATAATTCTTTCTGCATTGTGAAAATTACTCTGGTTATTTTCAACCTAAGCAATCTAACAGTGTTGCTACACTCATGGAAGATGAACTTCCATCCTATGAAATTGTGGAACCAGTAAGATATCTGTGGTTTACATCATTGTCACTCAGCCATTTTCCAGGAAAACTGGTAGATAATATTTAGTTCTTCAAAAGCTGTTTGAGTACTTCTTCCATAGTGTAGCTCCAAACCAAGAATTTCAAGAAAAAAGAACCTTGTCATAGTCATTAACTACATTTATAGTTAATCTTGCAGAAAAAACTTGGTGGATTTTTAAAGTTTCTGTTGGATAAACCATAGTGAGAAAGTGCAGCACAGAACTAGATGAATGCCAGGAATAACTCAAATAGAGAGGGAAAGTGAGACCATCAAAGCCTACAGTCAAATCTGCTTAGGCTGTCCTGGAACTAAGTCTACGGCATTGAAATAAGGACATGTGCTGCCCTCCACCTCTAGCCAGCAGCAGAGTAAGCACCTCTAGACAGCTCCTCAGTTCACTGGGTGCTTGGAACATGCTCTGTAAGCGTGTATCCTTTTCCTTAGGCTATGGAGGGAGATTAGGATACTCAGACTCTTGGTTTGGGTGCCTAAAAGTAGGCAGAATAAAAACAAATCTTTGTGCTTTGCTGCAACTTTCTTTCAGGTTTGTCTGGCATTTCTCAGAAAACATGCAGCATAATTTTCTTTTTCTGCGGCATTAGAAAAAACTTGTTTTATAAAAGTCAGACCAAGATCTGTCCAAAATTACATTTAGAGGTCTCTTAAGACACATGGAAATTTCTGTTCCTTAATAAATACTCTTTTCTATGGCATCTAAATCATCAGATGTATTTTAATTGAATTTTGCACTGAGCCCAGTAACAAATCTTGAATGAGCAATGGTTTTGTATCTTCAATTTTCCCCATCTGGTAATTGATTTTTGTACTGCTTTCTAGTGAAGACTATAGTCGTCCCAGGCCTGTAGCTCTTAAATATTAGATACAAGATTATTTTGTCCAGTTCTAGTGTACCTTCTCCCTAGTAATAAGGTTTAATAGTTCTAGATGGATTGAGGTGACTTGAGGGTCTTGCCCTAAATATCTTGACAAAAATGGGCATGAAAAACCACAGCATTATCTTTATCTTAAGAAGTATCTTAACTATAAATCAAGCTTTGCTACTACTAGTGTCCAAGTGTGATTGATCAGATACATTCACTCACAGCACCTCCTTTTCTGAGGTGCTGTGAGTTCCAGTGAAAGACGGCAAGTGCGTGAAGTATTGGTTTTCATATACTCTTATATTTGTAGACTGTGAAAACCATTAACACATAGCCCCTGTTCCTAATGCATATCTCGAAGGATTGGATTTCTGCAATGTGTAATAGGTAATCCGGGAATGAATTACAGAGTGGCTAAACAGCGCACCAGAGAAATTTCAGGGAGTTTATCATAGAATATGATTTAGTGCATGGGAAGAAAGAATTTAAGTTCTTTTAGACATTTATATTCACACGTATATGATGGGCAAGAAGGCTGCTCACTAGAAGCACATAATATCCCTTCAATCGTGTGCCCATATAGTTAATTTTGAAGTAAGAATGTGCTGATTCCCCTCCTTTCAGCAAAATGTCCCATCTTGTTAATGCACTCACACAAAAAGGGCTAGTAATAATATTGTGCTTGTTCTTTCCCATGCATTCTAATCTATAGATTGTAATAGGTTTGCAAATAGCATTTAGACCCGGATAACTTGACAAGGTATTTAATAGAAATTCAGTGTTAAATGACAGAGTAGTGATCACGGAGGTCACTGGCCGGGTTGCTCAGAAACTGCAAATAGCAGAAGACACTGCCACACAGTTTAGTTAGATAATATTCTGCTCATTTGTGTTTCCTAGCTCAGAGTTCACAGTAATTCCAGTATTTATGTATTTTCTGCAATATCATTTTTGTAATTCGAACATTGTAATCATAACTATTTAGAGTACTTTTCTTCAGTAGAAATGCTCAGTGGTTTAAACTTTTTCAGAATATTAAGTGAAATTTTCTTTTTGTTTTGCTTTTTTTGGACAAGCATCAGTTTTGCATTTACTAAATATCTTTTGCTGTATTAAGAATTGTAGCTATAGCTGAAATTAAACACTAATGCAAATATAATTACTTGAAAAATACCTCTTCCATTAAAATCCTCTATTTTTGTTCTTGGGCTGAAATTTGGTGTTGATGGATCAATTTTAGCTTTTTTTTGGTTAGTGTTAACTTTTAGGAGACAGAGTTTATACCATTGCAGGATTTGTGTGTCAATCAGCTGCTCTAACTTTTTGAATTGGTTCATTTCAGCTAAATTTGACAGTGAACTAGAATTCTTTAAAGATTAGTTTAGTACATTTTTGTGAAAACTGATGACAGGGTGATGTGCTACAACCTCAGTTAGTGTCCTTGCTCAAAAGAGGCAAGGGAAGACTAGGTCTTTATCTGTTTTGTTTGGTCTTGGCTGAATGATGAGGCAGGACAGGCAAAGCTCTGGATTAGTTGCTAAATATACTTTCCCTGGCCTGGGAAACTGAGGGCATGTCAGCTAGGACTGCATAGTGGAGTAGGGCAAAAATTGGCAAATCTCTGGGAATATTGCAATGAGGCTGCTCTAAGCAAATAGAAGGGTTATTACGCTGGGAAGAAGGTGATGTAGGACACATAAGACAGAAATCTTTAAAAAAAATATCAAACTTTGACAATTCCTCTGCTATAGGACAGCGTGTCAAGATTGTGCAAAATTTATTCAAATCGGACATCAAAGCAGCCAAAACATATGTTTGGGATTTTTCAAACTTATGTAACTAAAAAAATATCAGGTGTAAATCTTGAGTTTTACATATGGCTACACCTTAGAAAAGGGGCCTTTCTAGCAATTTTGCAGATAGATTTGGAAGATAGATATAAGGCAGATAGATATAAGCCTGTAATTATGTCAACGTAGTGCAAGCATGCAATTCAAGCCTATTACTCTGTGTATTGGGTTGCAAGTGTTTACTGATTAGAATAACTTTGTGGAAAACTAACTTTTCATGTAACCCAGTAACCACTGGGCAGAAGACCTATATTTTACTTTACATAGGTATTGCTCTTATAGATTTTTTTTGTCCTACTGGTACTGGACAAAAAAAAGAGTATAGGTAACATGTATACATATGTGTGCCTTGCTGAAAAAATATTCTGCACATCTCCAGCATCTTTTACATGAGAATTTCAAAACTCTTCACTAGTAACAGTGCCTTCATTTTCATAAATGTCCACCCTGGTCAGCACAGTAATTTTAGTTTCCTCAGATTATGAATGAGGACTAGATTAAATAATATATCTATTACTACTGAAGATATCTCTGTCAGAGGTCAGAACCAGAACCTGCAATTTACAATTTGATTTTCTATGTCTCAGAAAGTCTTCTCCTGTCACACAGCAATTCCTGAACTGTATTGCTATTATAGTCTTACATCTGAAAAAAAATGCATGTGGTGTTTTGCAGGTAGTCGTTATAGTTACCCTATAGATGTAGAAAATGCAAAGATAAGGTAACTGGTTAGGTCAGTCTGTGTGTGTATTGGATATTTTGTGCATGTGATAATCCTTGCCATGCAACATTTTTTTACATCTTGAGCTCATGTAAAGTAACACCCAAGCTATTCTTCGTGTAAACACAGATTTTACATATGGCAACTTATGATATTCTGTTTATGTACAAACTATAATTTTTGCAGTCAGCCTTTCAGAAATGAGTGTACACACTTCTGGCAAAGAAGTTGCCCAGTAGCATCATGCACTTTTCCTTCACATAAGTGATTGGCAGAATTCTAATACTTCTGTGTACTTCTCTCTTTAAGATACATCTTCTAGTCAATAAGCAAGAACAGACTTGCACTTACTTACAGAACTTATTTCCTTTCTTCCCCAAAAGGAGGGATTATGGAAGAAACTATGGCTTTTAAAAAATGTGACTGAAAGAAGAGGAGTTTATTATTTTTTTTCCTTTCTTTAATGTTTGAGAGGTTTTTTTAATCATCAGCCATACTTTATATAATACTGCTTAAGCAGTGAGACAAGGAAAATTTGCATAAGGGAAGCTACATTTGATAAGTAATGATAAATAACCATGACAAAATAGAAACTAATACATACCTGAAAAGGGATGACAATATTGATTGTCTCACCCACTTTCTTCACTAGAGTCTGTCTGAGATGGCGTGGCAACCAAATTTTGGGACGCTCTGCAATTAAGTGTTTGCACATTAAATACAAAGCTTTTGATAATTTGAAACATTGCTTATAGCACAAATAAAACACCAAAGAGAAGAGGCTTGAATACTTGTCAGCATAAGAAGAACAAGCCAATGCTGTTTATACAGTTAAGGATTAGTTAATTCTCCAAGTACTTTCAAATATATTTGGCTACTGCATACAAATTAAGTAGCAAATTTTAGTTATGTATTTGCAACTGAGCAGGTTTCAATGACAGTGAGACTTGTGAAACTGTGTCTCATCTGAAATGCCAGCTTTGGGTGATTTCCATCAGATATGAACCTTCTGTGTGGACTTCAGTTACCTTAAGAGCTTTCAGTTCAGTAGAATGAATGGGACAAAGAGTGTATTGGAGTAAAAGAGTAAAGGATTGTAGACTATGACTTATCTATTGCTATGTTGCTCTGGCAGCTTCTTTCTACAGCCAGTCAGTTGCAGTTCTTTCTTGAAGGTGGAAGGAGCTGAATCTCATTGTAGCAACCTAGTTTTTACTAACAAAAACCAGTGCTTGTTCTTTCATCTAGTCCCTCCTTTCCTCTACCTCACTGGAAGGCTTTCTATGTTCCCCATGTGTTTCTTATTTTTTGTCCTAGTCATTTACAGAAAGAATTTCTTACCATACAGTTGGAGTATCTGTCTCCATGTCCATGTGGTTTTGAGATGCATTACAACTTTGTTTCATTTACACAGAGTCATTTTACTGTCAGTGAGACTCTGGCAGACACTTCATGGGAGTAAAGGTTGAGGAATCCACTATTAGCAGCTCTTGATATCTTTTGGACTCCATTCAAATTACTTATAATCTACTGCTATTGTATGATACACAGGGTGTTTAAGTAATAACCTAGGACAACCAAGTACAGATAACCACTTTTATTTAAATAGATCTCTTGCCACAGCCAGCGAAGTAATTTTGCAATAACACAACAGCTCTCCCATCAGCTAGCTAAATGTTGAAAAATGTGTCTCTTAAATGGTGACAGTGCCTTTAAAAGAGGTGAAATGTCCATATTTTGAAAGTAAAAAGTGAGATTCTGTTTTAAGTTCTGTGCTTTAGAAATATAAGACCTGGACAGTATAGTAATGTTCTAGGGATCAGAAAATTCTAGGCAACTGGCCAATCTGAAAGAGCCATTTGGGTGTTATTCTCAGCAGACACAGGCTGGTCAGTCCCAAAGGTTTTCTGCATAGGTACGTGATTAGAATTTTGACCAGAGGAAACAGATGAATAAGATTCATTCAGTCGAGATACTCACGCAGGATTTCTTGAACTGTAACAGGCTCTTTGATTATTGCTGCTCCACTCTCACCAGCCAAGTTTATAGCCTTTATACGGAAATGAAGTTTGTCCCCTGTGACCAGGTCTTTGATCAGTGCAGATGTGCGCTCAGTTAGGCCGGGAAGAGCTGGAATCCAGTCTGCAGCTGCAAGTACAGGATTTGTGTATTGTAATAATACATTATTTTCCTAAACTGATGCCTTGTCTATGATTGAAAGTAGGGTAAAATTAATTTAACAGTCAATGCTACTTTTAAAAAGGAATAAACTAAGCTGGAAAAGGTGCTCTGGATATAGAACTTATATTTACACATGGAGTTATGGAATATATACACTTTGTATAGTCACAATAGCTAAGGGTAGGAAATCATCTTTGGGTAGTTCCCTTGGCATTTTGTTTTACAGAGCTTAGAGCCATGGGGCTTCTCTATGCTTATTTTCATTAGCAACAGGTGTGTGTGAGAGAACTTGGGAAGTATTTTTAGCAAGACAGTGAAGTTTTAATTTAAGTTTTTCTTGGAATGGGTGGATGTCCAAATGGATTTGCGTGTGTCACTTATGCTGAAAACAATAATAGACCACTCAACTGTTGAAATTTATTAATAAATTCTCAATTGACAATGTAGAACAGAATTCTTAGGGTTTTCTTAGTTATTCTAGTGACAAAGTACAACTCATGAAATAATTATTCTATGACGATGACATAGGGATTCTGGTGATACCATGATGATATCTCATTAAAGAGATTATTTATGAATAAATTATACCCTGTAAAAGCCCTAGTTAGGGTTATATGGCAATTGAGCTTAGTGTCAGAGAAAATGTCATGATTGAAGTGATTATAAATGGTATTTAATTTTTACAACATAAATGTTAAGTTGTAGCATCACAATAAATTGAGTGTTTTAGAGATGGTGCTGTTACACTCTTTATTATCACACCACAAGTACTAAGTGAGATAAGGTAACAGTTGCCTGAAAGCCTGACTAATGTTACAGTCATTTTATTATACTGTTTTTAAGATATACACAATGTGTGAGTGCAACATAAGTATCCTAGTGAGTATAGAACAGCACTGGCATTTATTTTAATACTTTTCTGCATTAGAGTGATTGTGAAGTTGATATTATTGTAGGTGTGTCTATCATGATTTTACAGCCATATTGTAGTAAGGCTGGTGATGGTTGGCAACGATGTTAGTTATAGATTACAGTTAAAATTTAATGGTACTGGATATGGTTAATTTATTGGCATACTGCAGTGAAGCTGTTGCAATTTGAGTGTTTTAGTGATGTTCAGTTGCTGATACCTAGTACTTGTGTTTACTTACATCCATCTTTGCAGTATTCCACAATATAGCCATCTAATCCCCCAGCTCCGATCCTCTCAGGGGGTCTCCACTTCAAGGTAACAGTGCTGTCAGAAACATCTTCGACTGTGAAGTGGGTTGGCTCACTTGGAGGAGCTATAAGGAAATACATAGAAGTAAATTCTGAGAAACAGTAATATAACTGAGAATTCAAAGGCTCTAGAAGGAGAGATTAGCAGCTGAATCACATACTACTATCTGTTTTAATAAAAGAAATTTACCGGAAGGTCACTTGTAAATGTAATTTAATACTTCATTTAATAGAAGTGGAGCATAAGATTCTTGTAATAGGGAGGGGAACAAGAGGTTAAGATAGTAGAATCATAGAATGGTTTGGATGGGAAGTGACCTTAAAGATCTTTCAGTTCCAACTCCCCTGTCATGGTCAGGGACACCTCCCACTGGACCAGGCTGCTTAAGGCTCCATCCAACCTAGCCTTGAATACCTCCAGTATCCCTGGGCAACCTGTGCCACTGATTCACCACCCTCACAATGAGGAACTTTTTCCTAATGCCTAGTCTAAATCTTTCATCCTATAATTTATAGCCATTCTCCTTCGTCCATGTATACTCCCTTATGAATAAAAGCCAGTGAAAAAAAGAAGACATGTAGATGGGAATCAAATTGTCAGCAGAAGACTGCAGAAAAGTTTAGAAATAAAAATCCATAGAATTTATATGCTGTAATTGCACCTTGATTGTAGTTAGCTAAAATTCACGTAGTCAGAAGACTGGATTAATCAGTGGCTAAATTTTACTTCACTCACTTTCCTCTAACAGTGGAGAAAATTATCTAAGTTCTGACTATGATTTGCGCATTCCTTATAGAGAAATACCTGAGAAAAATATTTTGGGGCTGAAAAATTTTCTCTTCAGTTAGGTACAGGTATCTCATATCTCTCCAGAACAGGAATGTCATGGCTTTTTTAAAATCCATAGTTCAGAAACACCACTAACTAAATTCTTTTTAGTTGTGACTGTTGTCTACTAATTAAAAATCAATCAAGCAAAACATTTACTGGAGAATACCAAATACACACAAATGCTACTGTGAAATCATTGATGCCAAAAAGTGAATAGAAAGATAACCTCTTCAAAATAACATCTAGAGTTAAACGGAATGTAAAATTTAGTATACAAGGCATAAGAGTGATCATGTTAAAGAAATGTATGTTTGGCCTGTTCTGTGTATATATATTACAAACCAAACATCTTTTACATATACATAGCAGATATTACTTTATACATTAAATATTTTAATATGTAATTTTAATACAGGTATATAGATTGTGAAAGCAATTGAAATTGGTCTTAGTTCCCAAGGTTATTGTAAAAAAAATTTTTGAACAAAAAAATCACCCAGTTTCCTTTCTATAGCTGTGTCAGCATTTTTCATATTGAAATGGTAGCAAAGACTGTAAACAGCACATAGGAGGCAAAGGCAGTTGGAAACACACAAACTACACAGTACATGATCAAACCCCCAAACCTCTTCTCTGAAGCAGCATGTCTGAAATTTATCCTTAATCAAGTAAAACACTGCCATGAAAACTTTGGACCTTTTTTTTCAGTAGCTCCGCTTGATGGTTTTGGTTTGCCCACTTTCGTTGCAGACCAGTTGTTGTTTGTTTGAAATCCAGAACTGAGAGACCCTTCTTGTAGTTCATCCTTTCCTTCTGTCCCTTTCGCTGCATCATCTGCTTTTACATTATCTCCTTCACCTGGCTGTCCCTCTTCACTATTATTTGTAGATTTAGCAATTCTAGTCATTTTAATCTCCAACTCCTTATATATTTGTCGATCTTCTCTCTAGAGCTTTTAGCAGACAGGCTTCCTGAAGACTCCTTTAGTTTTATTCTAGGAGACACTGCACTGCTGTGTTGGGAAGGATTATTTATAGAAAATCATTCCTCAAATATTTTCTTAATCAGCTATCCTTTTAGCTGTGGAGAGGACAAGGATTAAGGGAGTACTGGGTGGGATACTGTGATATTTGCACCCATGAGGGAATGGGGGAAGCTGAGAGGGACAGGGAAATTTCTATCAATTAGTTCTCCTCGTTTCCAGATCCAGTTTGACTCTCACGCTTCTAATTATAACAACTAAAAATTCATCAGCAATTTCATGAAACTGGAACCTCTGTGCTTCTCAGGAAGAGGAATGGGAGACAGAGAAGAGGAAGATTACAAAGGAAAAGGTTGATTAAATATAGAATATAAAGATGGTTGATAGCTTCTTTCCTGACATGTTCTTTTTAGGTGTAAGGGCAGTTGAAGAGAAGAGGTGAAAATTGTCCTGTCTTTATTTTGTCCTAGAAATAATATAGAATGTGGTAAAACTCACCAATTGGCATGAAGGGTTGTGAGGCAGGGCTTGGCCGGGATATGCCAATAGAATTCACAGCATAAATCCTCATCTCATAAACTACTCCTTCAATCATTCGCTTGGCTTCATAGGTTAGCTCTTTTAAAAGGTCAAAGTTGAGCCTCATCCATCTATAGCTCTTCTTCTTCTTTCTCTCTAAAATATAGCCTGGAAAGGATAATTCTGATGATATAAAAGAACTGCAAATTATCTCACAGAAAGAAAAATAAAAGAAAAAGGAATAAAAAGAAAACAACTTTTTTTTTCTTCCCTGATGCCTTTTTTCCCCCTAAAGAGCCAAATACTATTCAGAACTACTACATACAAATAAACTGCATGAACCTGTGGTATTTTCCTCCAGTTTCCTTTTGTATTACTTTCCTTCTATCTGACATTTTCACCTGAATGATTATACTTTCAAGAACAGAAGGTATTTGCAATTGCCTATGTCTGGTATTAGGCTTTAAGCACAATTTGCATGCTGTATACTACTACTAGGGTGTTTAAATCTATCTAGAATTGAGATACTAGCAGAGTTGGTTTAAATGATAGAACCTTTCTGGTGAGAATGTGGTCATTCAATCCTAATGGCAGAGAAATGCATGAAACACAACAGTTTAGCAAAAAACCCTTTCAGTGAAGGGGAAATTGCCTTTAAATGCATAAGATGAAACCTAGAGTTAAATATTTTTTCTTATATTTTGGTGTAACTAACGAATCTTGACCAACAACACAAATTCCAAAGCAAAAAAAGTAGTTGGAGGAACAGTTTGACACTTTCCTTTGGCATGGTGTGTTTTTATTTTATTTGGTTTTGGTTTAAAAAAGGATTTATTGAAGGATTTAAGTTAGATCTCTGTGTCCATTGCTAAGTGATGGAGTGCTTCCGAGACAGTGCAGATCCCTACATTTTTTTTTTCCATTGAGCTATGTTAAATTTTTGCTGCTTCCCTATGTGGCAGATAGTATGCCTGGATGTGATGCATGTAAACCTCTTTTAAACAGATTATGTTTATAAGCCTATAGTAAACGCACAGTAAAGATTTATGAATTGAGCTGTGCAGGGCAGTGATTCAGACCCTGCTGCTCACAAAGTCTATGGTAATCATAATTGCAGACATCCTTTTGGTATACCTGGGAAGTATGATTCACACTTGAAGCATCTAAAGGGAGATGGAGAACAGGTGCATTTGCTGACATATTATAGGAATAGACATCATGCATCAACAGCCTTTCCTGTTTACGCTGATTTTCAGGAAAAGCATAGGAGTCTACAGAACGCTTTGGGAAATGAGTGGTGGATGCACCTCTAACCAGACAGATTGTATCATCGCTTCTAATGTATAAAATTACTCCTGGCTTTCTTGTTTTCAGTAGCTTTTAAACAGGGTTAAATTCTGCAAACAAAGAACCTGTGGTTGCTTTGACACATTTCTGCTTATTTCTCTGTTCACCACTATGAGATTGGGAGAAGTTTCAGCAACTCCATTTTTGTTTTTCTGCCACTTTAGATACCTGTAGTTTTCTGTCAGAAAAGAGATACTTTGTCACTCTGGTGTACCAGAATTACAATTTATAAAAAAAGTTGGGGGGGGCAGGTGCAGGGAATCAAAAAGGCAAAAAGAAAATGCTGGTACTATCAGTGACACTTGCAGGCTGTTTCCCCAAGTGCACAGAATATATGATAGATAAAGATACTGCTTTAGTAATATAAAAGGTACACAAGACTCCCTGAAAGGGTTTGCATAACAGTGAAGATAAGGTGTGAATTTCTTTTCTATATCTGTTGGATATAGGTAATAAAGACTGTAGCAGTCTACCTACAATGCCATCTGTAATAATATAAATACAGATAAGAATGCACATGTCTTATACCCCTGCCATTTTAACTAGATTTTGAAGGCTTGCTTGAATGGATAGTGCTGCACCTTGGTTTCCACTTCACCCAGATATTTTCTTCTAGCTCTCTCTATTAGTAGTACAATCCTGTGCCACCTGAAGGCACCTCCTCATATAGTGCAAAAGGTTCTTACTGTAACACTAACAAAACCACTCCTTTGACAGTGAAAACAAATCAGCTCTACAAAGCCAAATAATATGCTTTGCGTAGACGGGGAAGTTTGGCTGTGGTAATAATATGTATCTTTACACGTGATAGTTTAAATTGTTAGCTTCTTGCTTGCTTCACTTCAAAACAGATGAAACCACAAAGGGCTGGCCCAGTAATTTCTTGTTTATTCCAGCGCAGATAACTTCTGTTGAATTAAATGAGGTTACTTTACTCTTTGGAAGTGAATGAAGTCCAAATATCCAAAAGCAAGTACAAACTTCTCTTGTCAAGATACTATGCAGGTAGTTAAATTATCTTAGAAAATACCAAGTCTCGGTATCTTGAAAAGAAACTAAAACCCCTGTAGTATTTTTTAAAACAAATTGCTAGATTTGTAGTCCAGAGGAATTTCCCCCTAAAACAGGCCAAGGCCCTGCATTATTTTATTCTCCTTCCAAGGACTGCAGGGAGTTTTATCTGAAACCCACCAGGTACTGCAGAGAACTTAAAATTATATTAATGATAGACTTGATTGGTTCTACTCATTTCCTGTATGACATGACAACTCTGATTTCTAGTTTTTAGTACAGATTTTGAAGTCATTAAAGTGATTGAAAGGCATTTTGTTGCCTGTGGTGTGCAGTTGTACATAAAGTAGGATTATGAAGTAGTTTTCTAAAAAAAAGTGTATTGCAAGTGTTTGAGATTGCAAATGACTGCAGTTGATGACTGAACTGACCACAGATCTCTTTTGGTACTCCTAGGTAAGTCTAAAGGCCTGTGTACTGACCCAAAATTTCAGTCTTGAATGAGAATGTTTAGCTTTAGCTATTTTTGGTATCACCTTGTGTTTTGCTAACGTTCTCACGAAACTATTTCTCTGATTCAAACAGCACGGGTAGAGAGCACTCTCTCCTTAAAATTAGAAGGACAGAATCCAGGTCATTTTGAAGTTTTGATCTATTACAGTAGTTAGCTCTAGCCTTACTAGAGTGAATAAACACAGAGAATCCTTTCAAAGAACAGCAAAATATACAGGTAAGACTGCTGGGGTCTTCATACATTAGCATTTCTTACCAAGTACTGGTTGCCCACCGTCGTATTTTGGTGGTTGCCACTGCACAGTGCAGTAATCTTCTCCAATGTTGCTGATTTGTGGAGCTTCTGGAGGGCCAGGAACATCTGAAGAAAGCATGAGAATGAGAGTTGTTGCCATTTCAGTTTCTCTATACAAGTCAATTAAATAGGTTTTAAAAACATTTTTTTCTGTATGGTATTGATACAGCTTTAACAGATAGGAACAGTAAATACTATTGAGACTGTATCATTGTGGTTCTTCTCTTTGATGCTTCTGTGTTAGATTTGTTTTCCTTTAGATACCATTGATTATTCATCTCCCTTGTTCTTCCAAGACATAATAAACTTTTACAAAAATGTAAGGTCATGAGGTAATTCTGTTGTGTAAGAAGCTTGCTCCATGGTTTCCTGTTTACTCTAGAATAAACTTCACAAAGAATACAATGGCTGCATGCTTTGCATTTTGTTAGTTTTGAGAAATTAGTAAATATCCTGACTTAAGAGTTATAAAAGATGGAAAGAGACTTAGTATTCAAGTAAGCAGTGAATTCTACACTTTAATACTGTAGGCAAAGACAATTCTCCTTTGTAATTTCTAAGTTTGCTTATAACCCTACCTCTTCTCATAAGTGTGTCAGGGTATAAGCAAGTTAAATATTATGAAAAGGTGTTATAAAAATTACTGTCTCAATTGTATTCCCCCAGCTCTCTTATGACTCATGGTGACAGTCTGCTTATCAGGTGCATTATATCTCTTTGTTCCATTAACAGTTTACCGCTTATACAATGAAGTAATCTTTGCTTAAAAACACAAACCACAACAAAATGACAAGAATTTTTTTCTTATCTCAGGCAAACATAGAATCATATATTTCAGAAAGGAATGTAATTTATAAAATGACAGGATCACCTGAGACTGGAAATACAAACTGGTGGTTATTCTCTTTTCACACAGAAGGAAACTATATGTGATAAGTGCTTCTGTCAAATTTTGTGATTGATAGTATTCTTGTCTTTATGACCCTTTTCTGCTTTTCTGTACCTAAATTCTGAACTTGCCTCAGTTTTAGAGAAATATGAATTTCAGTGAACTCAAGATGCTTTTAAGCTCTGGTTGTTTCCTTCCATCACTTACCAATAACTTTGACTGTGATATCAGCCTTATCTTCTCCCACTGGATTCTTGACTATAACTCTGTATACTCCCTCATCTTCCTTTTCTGCTCCTTCAATGATGAAGACACAATGATCTTCATGCATCTCCACACGAACTCTGCCTTCAGATTCAAACAGAAGCTGTGGACAGTGAAGGTAACAGATGAAGTCATAACAAGTTGTGTCAGGGACAGCCTGATAGGCCTGTAAGTAAGCTGGTGGAAAATCTTCAAATTATTGAATATTACAAAAATTATTTAAAACCTACAAGGTATTTCAAGTTCTACTTGTATATAAAGAGAGAAAATGTAGGCTAAGTAGCTTGAATAAATAACTTTTGGGAAAACTGGTTCTGAAAGTCTATGGTTTTTAAGTTTCATTGCTAGTTATTCATGCCCAGTTCGGTTTCAAAGAAGTTACTAAATGCTTCCACAATTTCCTGCTTGGGAGAGCCGTTAGTATCGACGTAAAGAGTTCAATGGATAACAGTTGGCAACAGTGTCTACAATTGGGGTCAGATAACATGGATTTGAACAATTTCTCTTTAAAAATAATATAGTATTTCTTGTAACTGTTAGTGGCATCAGTGTGGTTTCTGTCACTCAAGAATGTCATATGGGGTTAAGTTTCTACTCTTTTCTGATCTGAGGTCTAAACATAATGACCTCAACTTTGCTGTACATTCATTACACAATTGTTTCATCTTTTTGTGCCCATGTATCTTTAGACTTAGAATAAGAACCATTAGAAGGCATACATGCCTAAATTGTGACTGGTACAGCAGAATCCTAACTGTGGGAAAGGTTTATTGTAGCATAATAAATGTAGAAGATTTTTTTTTACTTTACCAATATATTTATTTATGACAAAAAGGAAACCTGTTGGAAAATGAATTCTCTTTCACTATTCTACACACGCACAGTTCAGTCTCTTGACCCACTGTCATATTTTCCTGTGTCACGTAAGATCTTGTCCTAGGTTTTTTTTCCTCTAGTTATTACTGCATCTCACAGGTTAGTAGGGACAAAAGGGGATAAATATTCACAAATATATTGAAAAGAGCTTTCAAATAACTGCTTTGATTCCTTGTAATCCTGTCACCATGTGATGGTGATTAGAAAGAGCAGCTTGAATTCTTGTGCCCATTCAAAGTGTTTGGTAATCACCGTAGTGAGGTAGGGTGTTGGGCCTGATGTGATGTTTGCTTTGCCAGTTTTAACATCTACTGATTTTAATTTTATTTCCTTCTGAATATGACTGGAAAACACTAAGTATTTTTGTGTGTCTGCATAACTAATAAAGGACTTACCTTACTCTCGGTATTTAAATCACTGCTGATTTCTGAGGGAGTTGTGGAATCATCATTGCTTCGAACAAGGTCAGTTTTCTAGATAAGCAAAGAAACCACAGAAAGTGACTTAAATCTTAGCAGAGCACTAAAGCTGTTTCTGCAAGAGAGGGGAGAAGAGTCCATAGGTTTGTAATGGGGCTTGAATACAGTGAGAAAAGAGCCAAGTGAGGCAGCAAGAAGATCTAGCAAGGAAAACTGATGTGTGAGTAAAAAGCAGAAACAGAAATAGATCTATCAGACTGCAGTGAATTAAGGGAAGAATAAGTCATTAAAACCAAATTGACAGCTTAACAATGGCGTGTGACATTGCTGCAGTAGAATTGCAACTGATTGTGAATCCATCTGTGTTCTGTTGCACCAGTTACTCATCTTGTGTGACTACAAAAATAAGAATTACTTCTTTTTGTAGCCATGGAGTAGTAAGTTGATGTAAATATTTTAACGCTCAGAAATACAGTTGTAACACAGCACAGAATGTTTTCTGGCTCTTTTCTACTGTTTGATTAGGATTTCATTAGTAAATGTATGTTATACACCCTTCAGATCAAAACTGGCTTCTTCTACTCACGTATTGAGGCCTCATACCCTAGAAATAACACTGTATAGGAATGTCTGATATTCAGTTGTCATTTTACTAGAGAAATTTGTGTATGAGAGTCAAGTTCTCTTAGTTCCCAAAAGAGAGACACAAGTCTTTTTGTTTATTTCCATACTAGTTCTGCTCTGCAGAAAGAAGCCTTGTGCTAATATGCTAACCTGAACAAAGAATGTGGCAGAATCATGAATAAATGAAAATGAGAGTATTAATATAGTTGGCAATATTATTTTGTCTATATCCACACCTATAGGAAGTGTAATGATGCAGTAGGATATTACATGATGTATTTCTGTCTTTTCTGCTAGTTCTAGTTCAAGAGCCAGCAGATTGTGAGGGTTGGGGATGTTCTGATATAACCAGAAAGGAAGATTACTTACTGGTTTGAGTCAAACTTCTAAATTTTTTCATTGATGTTTTGTAATTACTCTGATAAGGCAAATAGTAAGTGCCCTCTATTGTCATTATATGAAATGCAGTTAGCCCAATGGTCTCCTAAGAAGATATTTTCTTCACAGACTGTGGAATTCTTGAGGGAAAAAAAGATATAAAAAGAAGCTGCCATCTCCAGAACATGTCCATCCTATCAGTTGAAGGTGATGGGGATGAGTCATCATGTACTTCTTTTTCCTCTGAGGTAGGAAGTGAATAAATGTGCATGGTATCCTACTGTCTGCACATATACACATCTAGTCATATTCTAAACATATATACTCAACTCTTTCTTTTGGAATGAAAAACTGGCAATAATTCAGGAAAAGGATAGTCCAGGATGACTCTCACAAAAATAGCTAAATCCCCTGCAGTTGTACTGCAGATATTTACTTTTTTTCCTTGAAGTTTTTTAAAAAAAAAAGGAAGATAGAATACTTGACTACTTGTAACTAAGAGTAGCAACTGTAAATCAAATATTTGAGAGAGAAAATAAATTTCCTGTTGTGTCTTTGTTGCCTCAGATTCTTGGTTACATGTTACCTTGTTTACTTTCTGCCAGATGACAGTAGGTGTTGGGTCTCCTGATATGGGAACATCCAACCTCAATTTGTTCCCAGCTACCACGACAATAGTATCAGGGGATTGGCCCAGGCAGTCGAGGTGGATTTTGGGAGGTTCTATAGCAAAGGCAGAGAAAATAAGTTTTAAACATAGTTTGAGTGTTCTGTAATGGAGGGGGAAGAATATTCATAGATTAAATTAAAAAATGAGAAAACACTCCTTCCTTTGCTATTGAATGCATGTTTATTTGCATATAAATAATGACTGCTGTTCTTACCTTCTCTTGGTACAAAATCAATCTTGACCTCTGTGGAAAAAAAGAGGGAACAGTTATTAGGAGAAATCAGAAAACAGATTTTACGTAACATTTGCCCCCCAAAAGTATTTTTAACTTAATTATTAAAACCTCATAAGGCATATACATCAACAGATTACAGAATCACAGAACAACCAGGTTGGAAGGGACCCATAGGATCTTCTAGTCCAACCATTCCTATCTAACACTAAACCAAGTCCCTCAAGACCTCATCCACCCGTGTTTTAAACACCTCCAGGGAAGGTGACTCAACCACCTCCCTGGGCAGCCTATTCCAATGCCCAATGACCCTCTGCGTGAAAAACCTCCTCCTAATCTCCAGCCTAAATCTCCCCTGGTGGAGCTTGAGGCCATTCCCTCTTGTCCTGTCCCCTGTCACTTGGGAGAAGAGGCCAGCTCCCTCCTCTCCACAACCACCTTTCAGGTAGTTGTAGAGAGCAATGAGGTCTCCTCTCAACCTCCTCTTCTCCAGGCTAAACAACCACAGCTCTCTCAGCCGCTCCTCATAGGGTCTCTTCTCCAGCCCCTTCACCAGCCTCGTCGCTCTTCTCTGGACTTGCTCCAGAGCCTCAACATCCTTCTTGTGGTGAGGGGCCCAGAACTGGACACAATATTCAAGGAGCGGCCTCACCAGTGCTGAGTACAGAGGGAGAATCACCTCCCTGGACCTACTGGTCACACCATTTCTGATACAAACCAGGATGCCATTGGCCTTCTTGGCCACCTGGGCACACTGCTGGCTCATGTTCAGTCAGCTGTCAAGCAACACCCCCAGGTCCCTCTCCTCCTGGCAGTTTTCCAGCCAGGCTTCTCCCAGTCTGTAGCTCTGCATAGGGTTGTTGTACCCCAAGTGCAGGACCCGGCATTTGGCCGTGTTAAACCTCATGCCGTTGTGATAAAGTAGTGAGTTTTAACTAGTATTCTATGCTATTATTACTAGTTATATAGTAGTAACTACTATACTGGTTACTATTCTAATAACTGGCATTCTATGATTAAGACGTCTCTGTTAAACAACATGATAATAATAATATAAAATAGCAGGGAAAAGCAATGTGCCAACATTGAGGTATCAGGAAAGGGATTCTGCATGCTCTTTCCTGAAATAACCGTGATTCATGCCATCATTTTATCCCTCTGGAATTACCATTATGTATTCTAAGATAACTTACCCAAAAATTGAAGCTTGGCAGAAAGGTTGTAAGCAAACCCCTGAGGGATGAAGGAATAATCAGCTTCGTCATCTGGTGTTACATCCTCAATAGTTAGCTTATGGATTCTGGAAACATGGAGAAATACATTTCACTCCCTTACTTCTGCAGCAGAACAAGGCTATCTCAAGAGACAAGGTGCAGGCTATAAGATATTTATAGACATTGCTATTTCTTTTCCTCTTGCGTTAACATCAAGTCAACAGCCACCATGGAAAAAAAAAAGCTAAAAATTGATGTTCCCTGCCTGTATTATTGTAAATTCAAAACAAAATGTAGAAAGGGAGTACAATGGGAGAGTCTGGTCAAAGTCCTGTTTTATACTCCTGTCCCCTGAGACAGTAGTCCTGTGAATTTTAATGCAATATCCAAGGATGTACGGCTCTCTGAAGTAAGACTAACCTGCCAATATGGGAGATCTTTACCCTTTCATCTGGGATCACCTCCTTTCCATTTTTCAGCCAGATTCCTTTCACATTTTCATCAGAAACTTCACACTTGAAGACTGCCTGGTCACGTGCCTTCACTGTCAGGTCTGCAATGCTCTGATAAACTTCCAGTTTTTTCTCTGGTATTGTAAGAATAACCAATACACACGTCAACAAATGGGAATAGCTCTATAAGTAAACTGCTGGTGTGGCTTTACTGAGTAGAAAAGGCTAGGGTTGGGCAAGCTGTTACTGAAAGGGTGAAATAAGAAAGGAAATCCGTGGCATGCGGGGCTTTAACAAAACTGATAACTAAGCACATGTTATCATCAGAGTATCTGTTACATCCGGCACACAGGTCTGAGTTCTACTTGCGGCACTTATTATCAAACCTTATGCCTTTTGAGTCCTTTTTTCCTCTGGAGTGTGGATTATGTTACTCCTACGTGCTATCCTGAAGAAGGTTACCTTGAGCCTGTTTCGGTTTATCAGCTTCTCTAGTTCTGTAATATTACCTGTACGTACCTTGTACAATTAGTTCAGCAACTGATACTCCGCCGTTGGTCTTCACAGTGTAGTGTCCACTATCCTCCTTGGTTGTCTCATTAATAATTAGATACTGCTTTTTTCCATCTTTCTTGAATCGGTATTTGAATGTTTCTTCTCGTGTCAGCTCAATTCCATCTTTTTCCCTGCAATGCCAAATAGTACTAAGTAATTTTTCTGTGGTGGGAAGAGAAGAATAAGAGTCAACTCAATGTTACCAGAGATTGGAAGACACAAGGTCAATCTTTGTAGCATTTCAAGTTAATGAAAAAGAGGCCACTGTGCAAATGTTAGTGGAACCAGAATGCTTCTAGCTTGACCATTAATTTTCTCTGTATATTTGACTTCTGGTTCAAGAGCTCATTCACAAGACATTATTTGATTTTTACTATTTATCTGCTATAAATAGAACTAAAGTATGTTAAGTGCTGTAGAAGATACAGGGTTGAAGATGTACTTCACCAGCAGGGTATTTACTGTCTTAAAAGCTGCCATAAGGTTAATAGGGACTTACTGGAAATGTTTTAAAATCTTAATTATCCTGATGTGGATGATAATTGTTCATGGTTTGTGGGCATCAGTAAAATAAGAAAATTTTAGGGTGGATTTAAATGAATATATATTTTGTAGTCCTTTCCATTCAAGGACGCCACAGTATATTGAATACATTACTAAATTAAGCTTCATCACCCAGCCTGAGAGGAAATTTAATTATTGTAATTTCCAATCAGCATGAAGGGAAATGAGCAGAGAGGATTCATGCTGCTTAGTCAAGGTCACACAAAAATACATAAGAAGTTTTAAAGATTTCCTGTTCATAATCCTAAACAACATAAAAAGGCTACAAGAAAATTTGTTTGAAAATTTCTTCAACTTATTCCTTCTGCAGCATTTTATATTCTTCATTATTAATTGAATTTATTTATATTATGTTACCTGAATACTGCTGCGATTTATAAGCAGAGTTTTTCTCTTTGATACCTACCCATATAGAAAAAGAAATAGAAAAGATGTTATGCTTTTAACAGTAAGAATTTTCTTTCTGTCTCCTGTTATTTTCCATATTTGTTACTAGTGACGGTTCAGCTTAACAAATGAGCTTATAGGATAAAAAAGTGAAATGATACTTAAGGACTCCTTAAAATACTGTAGCTCTGATTTCTAGGTAAATGTATGCAAGAAAACCTTTTGCCCTTGTTAGAGTCTGGTGAAGTAGCTCACAAGATCAAAATTTGAGCAGGGATGGGAATCCTATAACTTGATTTAGATATATCTGCTGGAACTGCATTTCAAAATACTTACAGGTTACTCCCTCCTAACTATTTTTCACAGTTATTGGAACTTCTAGTTGGTTTAGAAAAATGCTGGCCTCCTTTCCAGATCACAGGAGTACAACACTAGTAAGGGAGGAAACAGTGGATGCCTATAACAACCACACAGAACACAGCATTTTGTGTTATGTGAGGATAATGTTTCCTCTGCTTGCTGAGCGGTGAGAGTCTGAAGTCATATGCAAGATGCTCTTCTAAGGCTGATATTATCATTCATGCAGACTGGTTTTGGAATAAGTGTTATAATGCAATGTGTATACCTTTGCTGAACTTCTAAAAATGGATGGTAATCCAGAAGTTCAGCACATTGGCAAAACCAGGCAAATGCACTTTGGCTAGTGATCAAAAGCTGAACTTCTAAATTTTATTTTTGGTAATGTATTTTGACATGTGGTTCATGAAAGATAACTGAATGTTCATCTGGTCCAGCCTGACACTTGATTCAGAACTAATACGTCATGGTTTAGTCTATCCAAGTCCTGAGCATCTGCAGGATCTAATATCTGTTCTCAGCTTTGCCACTCAAGACCTCTTTTCTCTGTCTGGAAATGCTTTCCTATTTCCTATTTAGATTCTAAGGATAAGCTGGTTAACAACATCTGAGGTATCACTGATATGGGTACTATGTGATAATGAGAAGTCACAAAATTATTGTTATTGTTACATTACTATAGCTTGGTTTACTTCAGAGCTGATAAGATGATACATTCAGGATTCCGTTTTCCAGATGGAAAAATCAGGTCAAAACTATTTTATTACACTTTATTCTTCAAGAACTATAGTTTTTCCGAGACTATATGAAGTTTAGAAATAACTAATCCATATATCCATGTATAGTAATAACGAATCCTTTCCGCGAGATCTAGAGAACATTCTTTCCTTGTTACTATGAACAGACCCACATAATGAGTTACCCAAGCCCTGGTCTGATGGCCATGCCTAAGAGGCTGTAAGCCTTATTTCTGTCCTATATAAGTCACATAATTGCTTTTGCTCATGTGCTTATGATTTCATATTCCATGTTTAAAGGTTGCAGGAGTTGTAACAGGTGCCCTGAGTTAGTGCCTGTTACTTGGCTTAAGCTACTGGGCTTTTCCCTAATGAACCATAAAACTGGAATTTTCTCTGTACTGTGTTTCATGTTTTCCCTGGGGACTTCTTTCCATTGCCCAAAATGCTCCCTTCATTGACAAAGAGCAATGACTGAATCTCACGTAATAAAATTGGTAAAATAGATATCCAAGAGCTCAGTTTTCTGTTGCTATGACTTGAAGTGTTTCTCTGACCATTTGCTGCAAGTCAGGCTGAGGCAGCTGCTGATTTGGCCTTGTCACACCAAATGCCCATCCCACAGATACCAGCTCTGCAAGATGTATGGGAGTTGTTCAAAGGCATAGGATCAAAGTGTGGCAGCTGCACTGTGCTCTGAAAGGGACAGATCTGATTGTCCTCATTTCTTGTGACCAGGCATCTGTAAGTAGTTCCTGAACAATAGCATGTGCGTGCCTGTGCATGTGGTTTTAATAGTGTAATACACACACTGTACTAGCTCTTGAGCTCTATTTAAATTCTCAGTTTCTTCCTTTGGGAGAGCAGATTAGTGGTTGGCACTTTCCAGGAATGTAATGGGCATTATGGGAATGGTTGATAACTGCATGCTTGAAGCTGTTAACAAGCTCAAGAGAATTTCATCTTGTAGAGAAATGAAGTGAGAACAGTGTGCGTAATACCTGGTATGTGAGCACTGCCTGCTGTGCCCACCCAAGCAGCATGAATCTTACAGCTTCCGCTCAGGTGGAATGCCCAGTAAAATGAACTCTGTGATCTAAATATTTGTCATCTTAATCCTGCTCTCTACATAGGCATAATGACCAGCTTTGAAGGATCACTACAACAGACAGGTTAAAATAAGTCGATGAGCTTTCCTCTTTGTCTCAATAGACACTAACATTTACCTAAGAAAAAAATACTTAAAAAGCCCCAAACCCTTCACTGCAGTTGGGGTGTCCAGAGGATTCTATAATGTATAGCAAATTCATCACAGTATGGATCTGATTAGTCTGGGCAGTAGTTAGACATCATTGTCACATGTTTGGAAAATTTTAAAGCTAATGGTTCGGTACAGCTGGTAGCATCTTGTAAACACTGCACAAGAAATCCAGAAACACTATAAAATATCTATATTTAATTTGTTTTCTGCCATCTACTTGCCTCTTGGTTCCTCCTCTGTGTTTGACATACAGGACGAGGATCAATCCTCTCCTGGAAACAATTATGTAGGATGTTTTCTTCCTTTTTATTCTACAGCTCTTGTCCAACAAATGCTGGTCCTAGAACACCCTATGGAGGAATATTGTTCCCCTCCTCCCCCTTTTTCTATTCTCCTACCATTTCACTGTAGCTCCTTCCTCAGACACTTCACATTCAAACTCCACTCTCTCTCCAACCATCACCATCTGGTCCTCCAGTGGGCGAGTGATCAGGATTGGAGGTTCTGGAAATGAAAAACACTTCTACTAATCCAATGTCCTGACAGACTGAAGACCAGAGGTAGATTTCACCACTCTGCACTCCTCAGGAAGAGCTGGCCAAATATATGGTGATGCTCTCTGTATTGGAAACTAATGTTTGAGCTGCCTTAACATTGCTATCTTAGCAATGTTATCAAATTACCTTTTGGTTTTTTCTTCACAAGACAGAATACAGACACAAAATTAATCAGTTTTCATATATATTGTGAAATTCTAAATGAGAGGAAGCGTAAGTTCTTCATAGTACTTGATCTGCTGGTAGAGCTTGAGGTATGTGTTTAGCTTGAACGGAATAAAGTTTTAAAGTAGGCTTCTAACCCTGTTGTTGAGAAGTATATTACTTTCCAAATGGGAATTAATGGTAATTATTACTATGGTGTTTCCTGTACTTCCTTAGTTGCAGCTATAGGGAAATTTTTCCTTCATTTAACTGGAAGAGAAATAACTACTTCAATAGATGTCAGTATTTGTATGCATATTTGAGATTTTCCTTTCTTACAGGATTAAGTAATCAGAAAATAGAGAAGGTGAGAGTAATTCACTGCTAAATGCTAGGGGAGATCTCTTTCCTTTAACTACCATTGCTCACCTTTTACAAATAACTCCGTGAGGCTCTTCTCCTCCCCTACCACACATTCGTATGCTGCATCATCAGCCAGAGAGCAGTGGTTTATAGTTAGTATTCTCTTGGTCCCAACAGACTCAAAAATGTATCTGAAAAGAGAATCAAAATGTAATTATCAGAAAGCAACTCTGTTGGACTCAGTTGTGTCTTCCCCTGCCTGGCAGAGGAAAATGATTCCTACTTTTCCTACTCTTTTTTCTGACACAAGTGGCAAGATTTCTTAAGACTCAAGCCCTATAACCCTGTCTCAGCAGCAGCAGCATTTGAAAAACTACCTTAGGAAATTATAGACAAATCTTCATACAAGCATGAAACATACAAACTCCTCTGAATGATGTTGGGTGCTTTTCTAACACCTAGCCATATTACAAACTTGACCATCATTAAAACTGCCTTGTCATGGCTTCAACACAGAATCACAGGAAATCAGTCTTGCAAACAAACTACACTGAATTATATCTATACAAAGAGAAAGAAATTTTGAACCCTAGATACACATGTAAAGATCAGAATATAATATGAGAACTTACTTGCTAAGTAGGTAGATGTAATCATTCATTTCCACACGTAGATATAGAGAGAAGAGGAAAGAAGAAGAAATAGTCATAAGAACAGTGAACTGAGCCTGAGCCAAAACATTATGTAGACTGTTTCTCAGTACCTTTTTCTCCCTATTTTATTCCTTACTCTTTAAGTAAAGCTAGATTTTTCCACTTTGTCCAGGCTGTAGCCGATACTTTTTTGGATTTCCTCTATTTCTCATTTACCTGCCGCTTACTTGGATTTCCTGTCCATTCTTCAGCCATTTTACATCAGCATCAGGATCAGCAACTTCAACCATTAATTTAATCTTTTGTCCTTTGTCCACTTGGTAAGCTGGATCCAGTTTCTTGAGGAATGCTAAGATGAAGAATGATTTTAAAAACGCAGTACTATTTTTTTATACTTAACATTTTGGGGTTTTGCATTTTATGTCAGGAAAGTAAATCTTTATTCCCTTTCCTGTCATTTACCACCATCCTAAACCTTCATTGCTTTCTGCATCCCTGTTTGTATTTTTACTATTTCTCTGTTCTGTTTTCTGTTATTGCCTAACATAGTGTGAAAAGCATATGATATAAATTAAAATAAGCAAAGTTGAATGTTCTTAATCAGGTGTGAGTATATATTTCAATGCAGAGTTACAGCTATATCTGCCCATGCAGGCAAGTGATACCAATGAACTACAGCTTGCCTTCTCTGTGTCAGACTTTCAAAACAAATTAAAGTTAGGTAATTAATACTTCACAAGACTAGAAACTACTCAAAAACTCCAAATATGTCATTCCAATGGAGATGAAATTTTTTAAATGTATCACTTAACACCTGACTGGTTTTGGGGATGAAGGAGTGGAGGTTGTTGTAGCTTTATGTTCAGGTAAAGATAAAGGGCAGAGCAGAAGAAACCACTAAAGTGAGCCAGTTCAGAATATCCAGAGTTTCAGAACAAGGTAGCTTGGGCATAGCTTTAATTTTTGGCAATCATTATTTCACATGTAAAGACTGTGTAACAACTGGGATAGGAAACACCTCTTTCTCATGCTCTTGTGTCTGGCTGCTGTTCATCTCAAGTTAAGGTGATGAACTCACAAAGTAGATATGGTTACATATTTAGAATAAATACAGCTCACAAACCTGTACTCTTTTTCTCTTCTTTCTTTATGCGTTTGAGGCGTTTCAGCATTCCACGCAAATCGGTGATACCATACTGAAAAGCAATTTTCTCATATTCAGAAGGAGGAGCTCTCCTCAGGATTTCCCAGACATCAACATCAGTCTGTGATTCAGATTTTGCTTCACCTCTGCAGAAAGGGATTAGAGTATCTGAATGCCACTATTAAGAGGATTTGAAAATAGGCATAGGCTTGGCAAGCTGCATATTGGCTTGATGAAGCTATCTCTTAATAAAGAATTCTATAATCTAACTTTTTACTATATTATTAGCCAAAATAATAAAATAAACCCGGTGACTAGTTTTACTTCCCTTTATATATACAGTGATAAATATGATTGCTGTCCTGAAGGTTTTACTTTCTAATAGCCAAAACAAATAAATATTAACTTCCCTAAGCAGTGGAAACACAAGGAGGCCTATTTTACAGTGATGATGGTATACAAAACATGTGGCAAAGCAAGGAACAGAACTAATATCCCAAGAACCCCTTATAAATAAGGCTGTTGGTGTATGTTAAGTAAGTAAGTCCTTTTCTACTCAGAGTGGGTTTTTTTTCTCTTCACTAAAATAAATCACAAATTATTAAAATATTTGTTGTCTATTGTAAAGACAATTACTGGAGGTAGTACTCTATAAAACATAAAGACACAGAAAGGTGAGTTGTGGCAAACAAGACAATATGTACAACACCCTGACTATTTTAGTTTAACCAAAGAACTAGCGATTATGGCAGAATTAATGTTTGGCTTAGCAAAACGAAGTGAAAATTTGGTTATCTGGCTGTGGGAAAGCAGTCTTCATCTGTCATTGTATTTTTTCTTCAAAAGATCATAAATAGAAAAAAGAAATTGGTATAACCTTACCGATTTACTGAGCGCAAGAAGCTGCTGTACTCCAGAACAATGCAGAAAATGGTTTGGAAAAACATGCAGGATCCCAATGGGCAAGAAAGAGGGATTTTGTTAATACAAAGAGTCATGAATGTCATTTTCATCTTCAGCAGAACATGCCTATGCTTCAGCAGCAGGGAGATGAAGGAGCTCATGCAAAAACTCTGAAATAGGCTTATGCAAAATGCTCTTCACTATTGAAGTCAAATTTGTTCCCATACTTTGAACAGTTCCACTCTGCAATTTATTTTATAATTGTAATAAATTCTGATTATTCCTAATTATGGCTGATCACATTATAAGGAAACAAATAACTCTGCTTCACATTGATGTTACCGAGTTTTTGCCTGTCACAGTTTGCATTGTGGTAAACAAAAAAATGGATGAAAGAAGTAATACTTCCTTAAAAATTTCTTTAGACAAAGGAATTTCTTGTGGTTGTTGTTTCTGATATCATTGGGTCCAAGCAGATTCCAGTGCAGCAGAACACACCCTTATAACGAAGCCATATTTGGTGGTAAAACCCAACAAACAGACAAATTATGCAGCAGGTAATGCAGAAAAAAGTGGAGGATTCTTTAGTCCTATTATTCTCTGAGAAATATTGCTACTTAAAAAGTATGACTGTAGTCAGTCTTAACAGTAGGTATGTCCAGACATTTCTGATACTAATTTTATTGCCCCTAAAAAATCTTGCTCATAATGAGAATGCTGCGTTTATTAATGTAATGTCCTGGCTTGGGGTTTCCAGCACCTTTATGGCTCTTAAACAGAATCAAAGATTTCAGCTCAGCGAGTTTGAGCTGAAATATGCTATGCAATATTTTGTATCTTTGGAGTGGTTTAACGCTCACTAAGCCTTTGCTAACACTCATTGAATTGACAGGTACATCTGATGTCTGGATGCCTTGTGATAAGCGCAGCCTCCAGAGTATTGGTTTTGTCATAAAAGTGCATCAACATCTCCCACAAGTTTTATTAGGAATATTCTTTGTATATCTATCATTTAGTTTGGGGCAGGTTTGTAGTTTTGCCTAGAGGAAGGCAAATAAATTGAACTAAGTTACCAAATAGACCAAGAGGGTTTTTTAACATAAGCAATTCTTGGGCTGATTGCTCTGATCATATCAATGAGCAAATTGAAAATATTTCTAAATACACATAAATTAGACTAGATATACAAGTACATAAAACTAGGAATATTTAATATTTCTAAGATGTACTGAGTACTTTGTGCTAGGACAAGTAATTTTCCATGGAGCAAAATGCATCTCAAAAGGAGATATAAAATCATAGGAAATAAGAAAGACTTAACAGATTAAAATATTACTATTTTCCTTCAGCATTATATATATATTGGTGGTCACTCTGTCTATCTCTATATCTCTGTGTTAATCTATATACACTCCTTTAGCTGAAAATTTGCAGGTACTTTTATTCATGGAGGTTTAAAAAGTATTCTGTGGGGGTTATCTTCAAATACATCATAAAGAAAAAAATCTTCCAATTTGGAAGCAATTCTACAGTCTAGTATATCTCACTATTGAAAAGACTTAATTTTTACTTTAGCTTTTCCATTACTCAGTGTCATCCCATTGTTATATCTGGCAATACAGTTCTTGTGCATGCAAGCTGAGATATGAGAGATTTGATCATAAGGAAGTGTTTAATCTTCTTGGAAATACTAATATTTTCTAATTATAGGCTTGTAGGCTGCATGGAAAATGGTAGTAAAAGCTAAAGGTTGTAATTTGTGTAGCCAAATTTAATTGGATTGTGGAAAAAAAAATCTCTTTCTCTGCCTCTGAACAAAGATTTCCTCATCCCTGTACTCCTTTTCATCGTTTCATATTTGTTAATACATTCTTTTTGATCCTGTAAAGACACAGAGTTTCCACAGTTAGGCTGTACCCTTCCACTACCAACAGGATCTAAGCAAAGTACAAAAAGTAATAGAGCACTTGGACTCCTGAAGTTTCTCCCACCCTTTTGTTACTCCCTCTGATGTTGGGGATCCCTCTTTAAAGTGATCACTTCATAGGATAACTATGCACTTGGGGGCATAAAGATGTAGCTTAGTGAACCCGCTGCAAGAGGAATATGCAGCTGATATATTTTAGTCATACGGGGAGGGGTTAAAAATAGTTTTCTACGGCTCAGAGATGGTTCCTTCCTATCCCATTACTGTCAACTGATTGGACCCTATCAGCTGTCACCTCCTTCAAGGTCTCTGCTCACTATCCCATTTGATAGTTCTGTGACAGCTGTTCCTTTCCTCTTCCCAATGACCTCTCCTTGGCCCATGACATCTGCATGTCAACACTAGTTAATTAAATTACAGTGATAGGAGATAGCACGTTAAATGAAAATCTTTACTATAGTGGGAATGTTCATTACCTCTGGATTGAGGTCCACTTGTAATTTACGTAGGATAAGGCAAAATGGGTAAAAGGATAACATTCAATTCTATTTGAATCTGCATAATGATGGTCCCTTTTTCTATTCTATTTCAATGAAGAATACTTTCCTTCCATAAGGAGTTTTCATTAATAGAGGCATGGTCTTCAACCTGTGCTGTGTGAAACCTGAAGGATCCAAAAATTACCTCTGAAGTGGCTATGAAAAACAACTAGGAGCAGTGAATTTATCAATATCCTGAAAGTCACAGAACACAGATGTGTAAGCTAAGCGAGGTCAAAACCACTGAGAAAATGCAATGAAATATATAAGCTTCTTTTGATTAATTATATTTCTGGTCTAACAAAACATGAACAGTTAGATCAACAAGTTGAGCATTTTTGAAATATTGGTGGGTTTTTCTACTTTTAGAGTGCTACCATTTCTCAAAACTAATTATGAAAGCAGAAAGGAAAGGCATTATGAGAAGGGCTCCATAGCACTTAGCACTTCATTCCAGCTGGAGTCACTGTACAAAATTATGCAAACATTTTCATGTTGATCTCCATTTATTTGAACTTTTTTTAAAAAAAGATCAACAATTCTTTATTTATCTTATGTTTTTAATGGGAATTAGGACATGTACAACCACCCTATTGAAGCTCTCAAGCCTGTTAATTTTTAATTACTGTCTTTAATCAGAAAGCATAGTTTCCCTAGTTTAGACTTCCAAAAAAAATCTAATGCATTTTATTTTTTCTGTAGGATTCATGATGAAACAAGAAACTTTGGTATCAATGTCAGCTATAGAAAGTTTTATAGGTGTGCTTTCTGTCTCATCTAGCTGGTCCTGTTGAGAGTTCTGGTTGTAGTGTTATCGCAAGGCCAGAATTCACATCCAGTTGGATACATTGGGTATTGTATAATGCAGGGATTTGTATACCTATGTGACCTTGTTTGGCTCACTGAAAGCCAGGTGAGTTAACCTGAGCAAAATATGAGACTATTGTGGCTTTATCGCCTTCCATGACCAAGCTATTTTGTATCTCTGCATGAACTTGTTCTCTTTGTGAAGATAAAGCACTTCTAATGAATTGCAATACCAATACCTGAGCAGAAACTGGACACAGATTTACAGCATTGTTTACCCAAATAATTGACTGTGAAAACTTAAACTGAGTAGGTTTAGATTTGCAAAAAATGAGTATATGACAAGTACTCATAATAACCTCATGGGCTGGAAAGACAGAGTGATCACCCAGGGGTAGTAAACAGAAAGAAGCATACTTGGAGTAATGAGACGATAATGAGAAATGTAAACTTTACTTGGAATGAAAAACAATGTTTTGTAACAGAGAAGCCTGTGCATTTACTGAATAAGTGATTTGAGCAATATGTTCCATTAACATGTCTAGGGATGGATGGAACAAAACTTCAGCATATATTTGATAGGCAGCAGCAGGCATATTTTTCTGATTCTAATTTCTATGATGACTGGAATTTAAAGTAGCAGGTTATTGAGAAAATCTGAAAATTAAAGAACAATTTAGAACTACTTATAAAAGAAAACCAAAAGACATACAGAGAAATACATTGATTTGTATTGAATAGTTCACCCTTAACTTCTACTACTTGTTTAAAAGCACTTTTGTCTCAGAAACTGGCACCTGATAGTTTTATTTCTTTCTCTCTACCTTGTGTCACACTCTACATGTAAGAAAAATAAAGATGCACGCATTATTTCAAAGCAAATAGTTCTTACATTTAGCCTGAACCATGCATTTACAATGAAATTAATCATAAATCTTACTCTCTGTTGGCAGTAGCGGAATCCAAAACATCCAGATTAAGGCAGTGGTAAAAAGAGAAAAACATAAGTAGACAGGTTATGAAAACATATGTGACAAGCAAGGATGAGAATGGGAAAAAAATTTCCACAAAAAAGTTCAAGGTAAAAATAAGAAATAAGAATTAGAATTAGAAGAGTAAAAAATGTTTACATAAAATTAACACTAAATAGATTATCTTTTCATATATATCAGATAAACAGCTATATAATACTTGAATCCTGTGTTCAGTTCTGGGCCCCTCACCACAAGAACGATGTTGAGGCTCTGGAGCGAGTCCAGGGAAGAGCAACAAAGCTGGTGAAGGGGATGGAGAACAGAACCTATGAGGAGCGACTGAGAGAGCTGGGGTTGTTTAGCCTGGAGAAGAGGAGGCTGAGGGGAGACCTCATTGCTCTCTACATCTACCTGAAAGGAGGTTATGGAAAGGAGAGAGCTGGCCTCTTCTCCCAGTTGACAGGGGACAGGACAAGAGGGAATGGCCTCAAGCTCCACCAGTGGAGATTTAGGCTGAACATTAGGAAAAAGTTTTTCACAGAAAGGGTCATTAGGCACTGGAACAGGCTGCCCAAGGAGGTGATTGAGTTACTTTCCCTGGAGGTGTTTAAGGTGCAGGTGGATGAGGTACTGAGGGGCATGGTTTGGTGTTTGATAGGAATGGCTGGACTTCAAGATCCAGTAGGTCTCTTCCAACCTGGTTATTCTATGATAATGCATAATGCATAGCTGTATAGTGTCATAGTAACCTTTGGATATCTAATAAAAAGATTTGTCCTTCCAGCTCTCTGCTCAAGGTATTGGGGATATTTAGGACAGAAAACTCTTAGTAACTCAGTAGTATAGACAGGTATTGTAAATTGTTGTTGTGTTTTGAAATTTTTAATGAGAAGTGCTAGTGGAAGCATGTAATTACTCACATTCCAGCCTTTTCTATGTAGAGGAAGATCAATCTTTTTTTTTTCCTCCCTTCCACTATAAACTTGGCAAAAATGCAGCAAATACTGAGTATTTGAGGAAATTGCTGTAATCAACCGTCATCCTTTTTTTATGAGTTTGAGCTGCTTTAGGAAAACTTAAAGGATTCTGAATTTACATAACTTTCCCTTATTCTAGTTTTAGTGTTTTCGGAGTTGTTCAGCAGGAGCTGGTTACTTTATTTCTCTAGGCATATGGATTTTTTTTACTCACCTCTTTTTCAGCAGAGCACTAAAATTAAACTCTCCACCTTCTTCATGGCCCTCGGTACTATATAGTAACAGAAAACCACAGTTAGTTTCAGAAGAATTTATGAGAATCTTGTGAAACAGTACCATTATTCAAGTGATGTGATTCTGTTTGGAAGTAGTTGATGGGTTTAGAATGACTTGGAATGAGCACAGATATGGAAAGTGACTTAATAAGGTTCTTTATCCATATTGATCTTCATATAGGTTTAAGAAATATATGTAATTAATTTATATTCTATACTGATTATGGAGTGGTTTCTGCAGGGTTTAATTTGGTGTTCCTATTGATCTGGAAGGTATTCATTATCATAAAGATGTTGCAGAAGATTTTCTTCCAAATCTTTTGTGCTTTCGGAAAGCTGTAGCTTCAGGAATGTGGATATTGTTTACAGAGTGGGGCAGTATTTAACTAACCATTTTGTGGAACTTCTTTCAGTCTTAAATAGCTTTGGGGTTTTTTTTAGTATTATCCCAGGTGTAATTGTTTGTTAAGGCTCTTTGCAATTCCAGAATTCATTACACTGAAAAGAGCGTCACATCATTGGTGGCTGGGAGATTAAAGGGGGAATTTTGTGATCTGATTTGATTCTGAGATGAGCTCTAATCTGTTGTTCAACAAGCACTGTGGCAAGCTGTCTTGTGATGAACTGATTCATGAGAATAAGAAGCAACAAGCAGGAGTCGAAGTATAATTCTGTTTCTTACATATGGTGAACTTAGCATAAGGTCACTAAAATCACTTCTTGGGGTTTACTTCCTAAAAAAAAGAAAAATCACTTCAGGGTTTTGATATCAAAGTATTGGGAGTTACACTGGTGTTCCCAACTATTTATTATTCAACTTAGCAAAATGGTCTTTTTGCATTCAGACAGGGTTTAGAAAGTCAAAATGGATTTTCTTAATCTCAGTCAGTCTCCCATCATCAATGTTCAGCTGCTCCTTGACGTCTCTGTCATCTTGAGTATCAGAACACACTGATGCCATGTTACAGCATATGCACACTTCCAGCAGCAACACCTTATATTTAATTATTGTTTCATATACTGAAATTATTCCTTTCGATTGTGCTGGTGGTAGTGGTAGCCCATAGTGCTGTCTCTGTCCATACACTACTGCTTCAGAGAAAATCAGTCTGTCTGTAGAAGTGTAAACCAGAATGTCAGGAAAACTCAGTACTGCAAGAACAAATATTTTTAAAAGTAAGAGAAAAGCCTCATCAGATAAATGGTGAGCACTTTAACAAAATGGAAGAGAAGTGAGTGCCAAACTTCTTGTGCTGCTTGACAATGCAAGACAGCAATTTTGAATCGGTGTCATTTTGAATATGTTGAGAGATCTTTTTATTTAGAAAGCACCATTTTTACTTTTGTGATTACTTTCAAGATAGTACAATACTGAGATTAAGAAAATCCATTTTGACTTTCTAAACCCTGTCAGAGTGCATAAAAGACCAATTTTCTGTGAATACTGCTCAAACAGAGAAGTGTCTTCTTGGCCACTTTTTTCCCTACTTTCAGAAGAATTTCAGTGTTTGTAGGCATAAAGTTGACATAAAAATTACTAGTATAATAACAAATATGAAAAGGGTTTTTTGTGATCAGATGTTCAGGAATCAGAATCTACAGCTGGGACAAGAACTAGTCACCTTATTACTTCCCAGGTGGTACTTACATGAGATTTTCAGGAAAGCCTGACAATCAATACCTAGCTTTTCAGAATAATAAGGCCCTAATAATTGTTTTAACATACATAGAGTTAAGACTAATGTCAGAGTTCCTGTTTTCATTGTGGTAGAAGATATTGGGCCAAAAGGGATAGGATGGGAAATATAATAATACAAGGATGAAGAATGTGCCAGGAAACAACAGATTTTCATGTTCATGTATGCTGGTACATTTCTGTGAGCAGTGGCAATTCCAGTCAGGATGTGCTCAGGAGAGCAGAAAATATGTAAAACGGAGGGAGCAGAAGTGTGTATAATCCGAAGTTACATTTTATTTCTAACAATGGTGAAAGCAACATGCCTTTTCTATTCATGAATCTGCCTTTCACTGAACTGTCAAACTACTCTTTTCATTATTTATACTCAGCTTACCTGTCTATTTACTTGTATATATTTGTCTCAAATAAATACTACATACTATTAACAATGATTTATTTGTAATTGAAGGTGCAGCTTCTTTGGGTGGGACATGTGGTTTTGGGGTTTTTTTTCTTTTCCTTAGAAGAGAGAGCCAGTTCAGTGTTAGACTTGAATTCGTCTCCTGACACAGACAGTGGCTACCTGAGGAAGGCTGAAGTCATCCGTCTCCCCGCTCCTGCCAGGCTCCTGAGTGAGGGTATCAAAGACAAAGCTTCAGTTTTAAACAATTTGGTTAAAAATTCGGCTACCTTTTTGTAGAAGAAACTGAACAACCTGAAATGGCTCACACTGTGCTCACTTTGAACTGATTCTAAATTCTTCTAGTTGTGCTGAATGTGGGGCTGATCAGCTATCTATGGGTGGATTTGACTGTAGGTAAATTCTGCAAACCTTTTCTAGTTCTTTGTTCTTTGTTAAACCACCTCCCCATCCCCCCAGTATAAAAATAGCACTTATAGCTCAGGGAGTAGCTATCAATGGTTTATATTCTAAGTCAGAAAAATTGACATTTGTTGGAATGGTTTTGATCTAGTAAGTTTGCAAAACTATGTAAAAACTATAACAGAAACTGGATTACACAAAGGAAGAAGAAATACTCCACAGTGAAAAAACTCATGTTAATGTCTGAGTAATAAAAAAGCACAATTTTGCAAATTTTACTAAGTGAATGAAACACTATTCCATTAAGTCATATATCAATTCAGACAGTGTTACATATGTGGGGAGAACAGCCTTTTCAATATCAGTGCAATACCTTGCAGTCTTTAATAGGTAGACCTGCACATATTTGAGTTTCTACACAGACACTTAGAGTACCATCACTTTCATTCATGTAATACAATTTTAAAACTTGAATACAATCAAAAGGCTTGTATTAATGTTATTAGTGGTATGCTCCTTACAGAGCTCACTTCTTTGTTTATCAAATGTTTATATTAAAATACACAGTTAGTTCCTCAGCCACACAAAATTAAGGCTAGGCACTATGCAGAATCTTTTCCTTTTCTGTTGGTCTACGTCTGGAGTACTCTTTACAGATCTTGAAAAAAAGTGCTGAACTTCTTGGTAGAATTACACAGATTATCAGTTATGTAAGGGAATACAAGCATGATTGTTGTGCTTGAACAAAGTCTAAACTCAGATTATTTCTAAGAGTTACATAGTATTTTAATGCTAGAAATATTTTCTTAATATAAATAATTTCTTAATAGATTTCTCTGTGCTTGTTTGTACAACAGCTTTGCTTTTAGTAATTTTTGTCTAGAAAAGTAATCTGATTTCCACATGGAAGCATAATCTAATTTACACAAGGTTATACTATACATACTCACGTGCGTCGGAATGCAGAGCGAATATCCAAGTCTCCAGTTATTGGTGCTTCTGATGTGACAAAAGAGGATGAACAAGAATAGGGAGGGCAAGTGAAAATAATGCAAAATACAGCACAATTATAAAGCTTTTCCTGTGCAGCTTTTTTTTCATAAAGTCATTATACTATAAATTGTGATCAATAACATATTGAAAAATTGAAGCATCATCTTTAAACTTGTAGCCTTTACTAATTAGCTTTCAACTTCCAGTATTTCATGCATAACTGAATTCTATCTCACTCTTCATCATAACCTGCAGTATAAGCAGCCATCTTATCTCACGTTTGCCAGTTTTCCTGCTGATAAATTTTAGTCTCAATAATGACTTCACAGGGCATGTAAACCTCAATGAGAAGATCTCTGGATATCAATTGAATATTGTTGCTAATAATAATAAATTTTAATCCATGCCTTGAAAGCAAAGGTACATTCCTGGAAATACGTAGAGATACACAGAACCTCTATCAAGGATGTCACATAGAGAGAACCGGATTGCTCTGTTCTAAGCTTCTGTTGATATGAACAGGTGTACTGCTACTATTGAGATAAAAACTGTTCTCAATCTCAGCTCCCAAGTCTTTTGAGTCCTGCAGCGAACTAGCAAATCTTCAAAAATTAACACTGCTGAGTGAGTACCTTCAATAAACTTTTGTCTTTGCATGTTAAGCTAATTGGTTGCAGTCCCATCAACAGAATCACTGAAATAGGAAGTGTTCCAAATGCTTAACCCCATGGTCCACGCTTATACTGTTTTACCTGAACTCTCCCGCACTGGGGGGAAATTGATGTTAAAGTGTACTTCCTTTTCAACTGCTGATAAGTTTTTCAGTATAGCAGTTGTGAAAGTGGCATCATGTAAGTATGGCATTAAGTAAAGTGAGTCACCTAATCTTAAAGCAATTTTACATAACAAAGTGCTTCTGCACTGAATTTATAGGGAAGAAAGTAATTTATAATAGTGTCACATGTTTAAAAATTCTCATCTCCCTCTTCTTTTCTTTCCTTTTCAAGTACTGATTTTTAGCACTGAGCTTTAGCCAAAGTAAGAACAGACCTCTCTTTTATTCTAGTGACATTAAATATTATGAGAGAATGGAGCTGAAATCAGAATAAAGCCAGGGAAAATGTGGGCTGATTTTCATCTTTCTGTGTGCTTTCTTTAAGAGCATCACAGTTTTTACTTGAGTGACATCCAGGTGTTTCTTCTGATGCTCTAGATCACTGCCAACCAATCCCGGTCCTCATTTGTGGACATCTGTAAGTGTGCCTGTAGCTCTGTGGGCCTATATTTCAGATGTATGCTTGCCTAGAAGCCATTATGTACCAGAAAGAATTGTTGGTAGGCATACAGGAAGAAAAAAAAAATAATAAAATTAAAAACAAGTTGTCAGGAATTAATCTTACCATGGACTGTCAGGTTGAAGTTAGAACTATCAAACTTGTCCTTGGTAGACACCTCACACCTATATCCTCCTGCAAAAGTCATGTTTGCTTCCATGATTTCCATTTCAAAGGTGTACACCTAGAGCATATGCCAATGATACAATTCATAAGTTAGAAAATTAAATTATAAAACGGAGAGAAAAAACACAATATATTAAGGCATGGAGAGAAATATACAAGGTATGTGACTCTTTATAATTAAGAAACTCCTGAGCATGTAGCTCATTACTGTCATAAAAATTACCCCCTCAACATATAATCTCCCCAAAGTACCCCTTCCCTCCAATTCAGTAGGAACACCTAAAGAATATTATCACTACAGGTATTCCAGAGGACACAGTGTTATATTAGCAAAATATACTGGTGTACCGGTATTTGCAGACAGCACATACACTAATTATTTATAGATTGGAATATGGGCCAGGACTGAACAAATACAGCCTCCACTCAGGATATATACAGCACATTTTAGAAATCAGCAAATGGAGTGTCTAATGTGAGCAAGTCTGTTCTGTTCCATCCAGGAGAGGGTAGTAGTGTTTCATGTACCAGACAGAGTGAGAAGCCAAGGTACAGACTCTCCTGTATTCTTGTTTGTGTATCTTTGAACACATTTGTGGTAAAAATGCATCTTACTCAGTTATTTACGGTAGTCTAGACACACAAGAGAACAATAAATACCAACAGTAATGGCTGACTGCTCGGTGTGTTAAAACCAAGACCATACTTCAATATCTTATTGGTTTATCTTGAATATTATGGCTAGTACTTGCAAAAAAGAGAGAGGGACTCCTGCAGTAGACAGTGCAAAATTGCCTCACTAGTCTTCCAGATATTTTCTCCTTTCATCATAGGTAAGGTGCTCAAGAGTCTATATGTAGTGCTTGTCTCTTTTCTGCACATAGACTTCTATGCCTAAGCATAACATTGTGTGTAGCTTGGAGCACCTTAACATGAAAATGTTCCTCTATTAGCTTAAATTTTCCACAAATTAAAGATTAGAGTCTAGAAGACTGAGAACATTACTCTGCCAATTGTACCTTGTTATTTCGGTCATAACTGTCATGCAGCTGGAGATGTTTCCCCACTTTGCTTCCCAGATCCATCCACTTCCCTTTGAACCATTTCACTGATGGTTTCTTCAGCAGGCTCTCACCTGCCACTTTTGCAGTAAATGTGATGTTTCCACCTTGTAAGGGAAGTGGGATAAAATAAGATTATGAATAGTGTCTAATTTATGTTGTATCACTGTTATCAAGCTGTACATGGAGACCTAATTAGTCAAGCGACAGGTACAGTTTACAAATATCACTTGACTCACATTTTGTACTTACCAACAGTAACTTCTCCATCCTGGGGCCGTGTCAAAAATAGCCCAATAGGGTCCAGAGGCTCTTCTGGTTGAGTCTCAGCAGTTGTAACTAAAATAAATATCAGAACTACCAGTTGGAACTTTCTGCACCAGCTTCTGTTACAGCTTATATAGTGAATTTGTTAAGTTATTTCAATACGTTTCTTCTGTCTCTGAGATTCTTTATTCTTTATTTTGAGTAATTTATCACTGGTGGTCTGCTTTCAGCTACTGTCTCTACCTTACTGACTCTAAGGATTCCCTGTTTCTGTTCTTCTTTTCTGTTAGTGAACCAGACTTGATATCAGAGTTAGTTCTCTGTTACCTTCTGTGATTTGACTGCTTTCTGCTGGTGGAGCAGGCGCCTCTGAGGTAGCTGGGGCTGGAGCAGCTTCAGCAGGTGTGACTGTCTCACTCTTTTCTGTAAGTGAACACAAGCAAAGTTTAGGGAAAGCCATGTTTCTACTTCCTTTCTGAAGAAATCTTGCCCAAGATATGTGTTAAGGAGTGTAGAGAAATTAGCTGCAAGCTTGGTGGATGTGTTGGAAGGAGAAGGGACTTTCTGAAGTTGGATAATGAGGCTCTTCCTTTTGCTGGGCTTGGAAAGAACACTGACTTTGAGTTTTTAAATTCTATAGTCTCGAGGTGTAGAAACTTGCCAGCTGATGAATAACACTATTGTTTGATGTGAATTTCAGTGCTCTAAATAGAAAAGGTAGTGAAAAATGGTGTGATTATTATTTTTCTAAACACTTTCAATTTGCTTATTCATGAGATTTTGTTTAACTTTGCTGTTGGAATATAATATTCCAAATTCCCTGTGTGCAGCTTGGGAAAAAGCTCAAGACACTGCTAGGAATCCACACAGAGAAAGTATTTTAAAAATCTGACTTCCCCTGGCTTGGACAAGTTTATGGCTTCTCAATTAAACCATGACCCATGACCTCACAAATTCAACCAACTGCATTTGGCACAATGGAGAAGACAGAAATATAAGAGAAGGGAGTAGGAATGAGCAACTGGGGCAGATGGAGGGAGGCAGACTTCTTGAAACAGATGAGTCACAGAGGGGTTTTATTGTTTATCCTATACGTAGTGGAATCACTTCCAAAGAGCCTTGTTCACCTCTTTTAGGTACCACGTGCAGTTTCCCTGCTATTTGCAAAGTCTTTTCCACCAGAGACTTCGGGCCTTGTTAAGCCATGAGATGACTAATTTGAGTGGTCACAAACAGAGGTGGCTGTGTCTCAGTAGGTTAGGGTTCCTTTTTTTTAATGAAGAGCTGAAATTACTATTGTTTGTGAAAATATTGATGTGTAATACCGTTACTCTTTGGAAATCTGATCTTAGCAAGGTCTGTAAAACAAGACAGTTACTGTGAACATATGAACATGAGTTCAGCCCTGCTCTCAGAAGATTTATGCCTTTTACCCTAATCTGTATTTTTGTCTTGAAACAAAACATGGTGGTTTTAAATTGGTATTATTTTAATACTGAAATATCAAATTCTACACCTCTTATTGTTAGAAGGTATCCATCTAGAACTTGTCCAATTGAATTTCAACTCAATTTTTACTGGAAAGAACTAAGTATTATTTTAACTGCCATAGTGTGGTGCTCCCATAATGTGGATGTGTAGCTGCTTGACATCTGATTCCTCCATCACTGATGTGTGCTTTTCAGAGGTGTACTACTTTTAAGTAATGATTACACTTCCAGATGCATTAAGTCTGTTTTTTGTGGGATGTGTGCCTGTAGCAGGCTGTACCTGCAATTAATCTGAAGGACAATGAGCAAGATAAAACCAGTATAATGTGTACCTGTTTACTTTCAGGATGAGATCACCAGCAGAATCATGCTTTTATGTGCTCTGACAGTTGTTAAATTGTCTTAATCTATATGAGGATTTCCCCTTCCTCATAACCCATCATGCACTTTTCACCTCAAACAGAATACCTTGTCTCCTGTTAAACATTCTCCAGTTTATTTTCAATAGACCAGATCTCACTACCATCGTGCTGCTAGGATAAACAGTGATAGCACAGGAGAGGAGGTGATATAAAGAATCCGAGTTTAAGGTTTTTCACCAAAACAGAAAGGGAAAATTAAAATACTAAAAGTGATAAATTTGGATCATTTTGGAGGGGGGAAAAAAGTAAAAATGCTTCAAAACCCAAGTGATTTCATCTATCCTTAGCATCTTCAGACATTTTTTCATTAGAAAGGGGCAGAAAATTTGGCTCTTTGGGTTTTTCCCTAGGAAAAGCCTGGGGAAGTTTTTCAATACCCCATCTAACTTATACTTCAGTGCATACAGAGATAGTAACAAGGTATATCTTTTTATTAGCACGTGGTTTGAGACAGTTCGGGGGAACTTATGAGCTCCTACAAACCTTACAGCATAATTTTTAATTTTTTTGTTGATTGTTATAATTTTGTATTTAAATACAACAATTTTAAGAAGAATAAAATACCAGGCCTATATTTAGGTTAGGTTAGGTTAGACTAGTTTTGCTTTGCTTTTCAACAGATAAATTGAAAAGCTGAAGATGGACATTAAGATTTCTTGTCTCCTCCACTGCGTGGACTTCTGACACTGGGAAATGGGTGTTTTAACCACATGAAATGTTTTCCTCAGCTTAACATTAATGGGTAGCTTCAAATAACTGGCAAGTAGAAGTATTGCTGGAAGAGATATTTTACAGTGTTAAGTCAGGCTAATTTCCAAGGACATCATTCATGACGTTTACATGTGGGACTGGAAATACTGATGAAATCAGAATTGCTTAAGAAACATTGTACCTGGCTCCTTGACCTTGAGTTCAAATTTGACCTTGGAGCTTCCAGCTATTACAGCATATGTCACATCATCTTCTTTTCCTACATTATTGATTGCCAGTGAGTGCTTGTTTCCTTCTGCCTTGATGACATATTTCTCACTTTCTGTAATTTCCATGCCAGCTCGCTGCCATTTCACCTTGATCCCAGCTTTTTCTGTCTCTGCTTCAAACACAGCTGTGCTTCCGGCTGTCACCTCTGTCGTCTTTGGCTTCTTGGTAAATGCAGAAACTAAAAAAAGAGAGAAGGCTTGCTGAAATCTATTTTGCAATTGTGGCATATCTGGTATAGTCAGCTGTTGTGGCTGCAACAGCTGTCTACTTTCTCTTCCATCTGCCCATGCAAGATATAAATTACAGCACTTTCCATGGAGATGTCGTGGAGTTGTCTTTGTGTTTATCGAGTTCTGTCTCTGATTGAGATGTCATATCTTTTCATATTGTCATGAAATAAAATGGAGTGGACAGCAAACTCATCTCACTGTCCATATTCCTCTTTCCTTTCCCCATAATGAGCTCTGATTATTCATAAGTGAATGTTTTATCTATGACCAAATGGTATGATATATATTCTTATATATCAAGCTCTCGACATTACTTGGACATGCAGTTTTATTTAGAAATATTAATTCTGTCCTAAGACTTGCTTAGTACACTTGTTAAACAGGATCAGCATCTGTTTCTCCAACAAAATTGCAGTTGGTGCAGTAACCTGTGTCCTAGTATACCACAATGAATTAATGAGTTGTCTTCAGTCATTCTGTTTTGACTGACCAAAGCTTTAGTGGAAAGAGATGCACATTCCTGTGGTGGCCCTTGTCATTTTATCCCAGCTGAGATAGTATCAACGGTTGTTTTCGTTCAAATGTTTAGTCCAGCATTAAAAGTTAAATACTTGCCTGTGTAGCACTCTACAACTAATTTTCTAAATAACTACAACGTGGATCAGACTATTTCCTCTATACATTGAGAAGCACTTATCATGCCTATAATGAGAATCAATTAAATTATTAATATGCAGGGGTGAACAAGCATAAACCATATGATCTGGTTTGGTTCATATGTAATCAAAGTAGCACCACAGATACGAATTTGGAAAGCAAGCAATGTATTGTGATTTTGATCTATGAGTATCCTGATCTTTCTCAAGAGTAGATTTTAATATAGTAACTTATTTTTCTAATTTCTTTACCCTGGTTTATTTATTTTTATTTCTTTAATTTTATGTTGAATCAAGTTTCTGGTTTTATGCTTGTGTTTTGGTCTTCTGCTAATTGTCATGAGCTATGTTCATGTTTAAAAATATCAGTAATTGACATTATGATTCATACACAAATGGTTTTTGTGCACAATTATGTAACTTTTTTTATTAACTTACACCTGCATAACCATGCTTTTATAAAATATTAGTAATTCCATCACAGTTGATTACAGTTGTTGCCTCTGTGGCATCTTGCCTATGGCTTTTCTATTTTGATAGCAACAAGAACTATCCAAGCACCAAGACAATGGTTGTAGTTGCCTCTATATGTTTTATTCTGCTTTATAAAAATGAAGGGAACATGACATAGAAGTATTTTAAAATAGGGGTGTTTTATACTCATGCTCAAACAGGTGCTTTAGTTTGTATAAGTGCTATATTACTAATACCATCTGTTCCTTGCATAAAATCTCTGTTCCTGTAGCATTTCCTCAGACTGTATAAATTAATTGACCTCAGTGTAGTTACATCTGCAAAAATATCATCTGAGGGCCTTTGGATTTGAGTCATAATACAGTTTATATTTCTTACGTTGTTTTGCAAAGTATTTGAAACTGTTTAAACATGAATTAAAGTATCAATTGCAAATACTTTTAGAATTTGATATGTAGTGTATTTTTACTCTCTTTGTTATATAAAACACCTAAATTGTATTTTTCTCTTTCTTTTTTTTCTTTTTCACTCCACATTTATATATTGATATAACAATTTTAGTTTGCAATGAGCCTGTAGTAGCCTCAACCAAGTCCTGTTATATTCTACTGTATGCTTTTCTTCCACATCAAGATAGAAGTGTAAGAAATTTCCCTGAAAGGGGGATGCCCCTGCATGCTGTTTTAAATTTTTTTCTAACCTCAGCCTGGTAAGTGGTATAATTGCTCCTGAACAGTAAACAACACAGTCCTGTGTAGAATAAAATCTACAGTACAGCATAATACTCAAATGCCTGTTACCAGTTGCACATCTTTTAAGACAGCATTGTACTTCAGTAAATAACAAAACAGGGTATACTTTGATGTATTGTATCTTGGATAATTGCAAAAGAATTATTTGAGACAGCAGGTTTGAAGTACACAATTCAAAAGATTTCAAAGGACTTGCAGAGGTGGCCAGGCTACCACACTGTGTGGAGCCAGGCCAGTTCTGGAACCCACTCTTGAAATACCTACTAACTGGCTCCTCTCCCGGTGACGCGAGAGGTGAAGCAGCTAAGAGACATCGTTATTTTGTCTCTGAGCACTATCATAATCACTCTTCTATTTAAGCACAAAAGAATCTATAAATATATTAATTACTTAACAGCAATGTGTCCTGTAAAGTTTCCAGATTACAAATGGCTTTCACACCCACCAAAAAGATTAGGTTTCTTACATTTACTTTAGGTGCTTCGACAAAAATAGATTGTTGGCTAGAATTAGATGCAGTGAGAAATCTGCACTATCACATAATATTTCTGACATTTGGGAAATACAAATATGTATGTAGAAGATTACAAGTAAGTCTCCTTGTCTTTTTTTTTTTCTCCCTCCCTTTACTGCCAAAAGATTCACTTCAGTGCCAACTTAAAATGATTGTGAATACTTCCACAGAAGCATAAAATTGCAATAGCTATAAATCTCTCACGAAATATAAACTTGCAAGAACCATTGTTGAGAACCCTATTTTTTTTTTTTTTTTTTTTTTTTTTTTTTTGCAGGTAAAGGAGTCTCTGAGTCATTTACCTGCACTTGAGATTCAGAACCAGTGCATGATGGTGTCCAAGAGTATTTCTATTCCCTTTCATCTTCCACTATTCTTATTGGCAAAGGAAAATTAGTGATGTACAGCTGGAGGTTTTACAGGAAATTACTTTGTTTTAGAAGGGAGACCGCTGAACAAGCACCTGAAAGGAATGCCATCATTTTTCCTTCTGGGAAAAAAACAATGGGCTGCTTAGCAGAAGAAAGAGAAGTGAGAGATCAGCTATTCCTAATCTCCTTCATTGTGGTTGCTACTTTAAGTAAAATGTAAATCTAACCTGACCAGCAGAATGGGTTTTTGTCATGCATTTATACCAATGAGCACATTCCCCATACCACAAGAAGACCCCTCACCACAAGAAGGATGTTGAGGCTCTGGAGCAAGTTCAGAGAAGAGCAACAAAGCGGTGAAGGGGATGAAGAACAAGTCTTACAAGGAGCGACTGAGAGAGCTGGGGTTGTTTAGCCTGGAGAAGAGGAGGCTGAGGGGAGACCTTATTGCTCTCTACAACTACCTGAAAGGAGGTTATGGAGAGGAGGGTGCTGCCCTCTTCTCCCAAGTGACAGGGGACAGGACAAGAGGGAATGGTCTCAAACTCCACCAGGAGATATTCAGGCTCAACATAAGGAAAAAATTCTTCACAGAAAGGGTCATTAGGCACTGGAACAGGCTGCCCAGGGAGGTGGTTGACTCGCCTTCCCTGAAGGTGTTTAAGGTGTGGGTGGATGAGGTACTGAGGGGCATGGTTTAGAGATTGGTGGGAATGGTTGGACTCGATGATCTGGTGGGTCTCTCCCAACCTGGTGATTCTATGATACTATGATTCATACAGCAACCTCTCTCACTTCAGCATTTGACTTCTACCCAGATTTGTTCCTCTGAATTCCATAAATCTATTCTGTACTCAAATCACTCTTGGATATGACCACCACCATCAATCTGTAGAAAACCAAATGACTGTGACACCTCTCATGGGATGCTCTGGAATGTCTTACAGTTCTCATGCCTGTCAGGCACTGACAGATATCTCTCAGGTACCGTCACATGCTTATGCAGACTGCAGTCAGACATGCACGTAGAACCTGTTGAACAGAGGCACCTGATGACAAATTATCCCATGTCCTCTTCTACATATTTGGTTAGCCCTCTGCTTCCCAGTAAATTCTAACCCACCCTTCACAAAGGTGGAGAAAGATGACTTAGTAAGAGCACCCTGTGGAAATTCTGGAGAGAAAGCAAAGATGCCCATGAGTTACCAGTGACACTGATGTGAGGAATTATTGAAAGGAAGGAGAGTAATAGGTGCACTTTGAACCCATTTTTCAGCACTTCACTTCTCATATCCCAGACTCCTAATCAATTCTAACTTCTGTAATGCGAAGAACTTCCTATAACTTCTGAGTAATGTGAACCAGCAAATTTCTACCCCAGGCAGAAGAGGAAGCAGGCTGTGTGTGGTCTGCGAGGTTCTTGTAGAAAACTTTTTGCTGGTTAATGTTGCTGCTCCCAGAATTTGCATACAGCACCTATCCTTTAAAAGTCTTGTAACATCTGAAGACATACACATCAGCTGCACAGTTATGTATGTTACATGAGTTACAGCTCTGTTAATTAGTAATAAAAAGCCCTATTTGGAGTCCATGATCAGATTATAATTTGATACAAAATTATTAATAAGTCTTTCAATCAGGAGGATGAGGAAATATAAAAGACATTTGCTTTTGGCTAAATTAAACTATAATAAAATAATTTAAGTTCTAAAGCAAATTTCCTTGAGTTTCTACCTAAAAAAAATAATAAAACTTACGTCCTGTCTTCCTACTGCTGCCATTTATTGAATCTGCATACTAGCACCTTCAAGGTTTCTCCCTTGCTTTATGACCTGCTTTGAAGCAATCTCCTTCTAACATCTACCATCAACCTAGTTTGCTTTTCTGCTTCAAAATTTTTTCATACTCTCCTATGCAAAAGCCTAGAAAATTACTAAGCTACTACTCAGGTCACTGTCTGTTTTACTAACAATTTTTTCATTTTCTCTCTTGTTGAACTACTTCTTTACTGGGCTTTTATTTTGTAAGTGTTTTGAGGCAGAGATTGTTTTTCTGTTGTCTTTGTACAGCATCAAACTGTTAGTAGGTAACTAACAGTTACCTGAAAATAATAAAATTTAGTATTAGAAGCTAGAAATTAGATTCCTGTTTGATTATTCTCAGAATAAATGGAGATGAAATGAATAGTAAAATAATGTTTAAATAACAGGAATAATTTCAATTCCTAGCCACACTGTCTAAAAAAATTGTCTTGTTGAGAATCACAAGCATTAGGTGAAAACCTTTTCCTAAGAATTGCTGAATTTCAAAGTATGCATAAAGTATGTGAAATGAAAGTGAGGAAGAAACGTGGTTTCCACAGGTTTGATTTTAACTAGGTAGAGTGATGGAGGAGAGCTATTAACGTGCTATTTTTATTTCAGCCTACTTTTCATAGAAGTGGCTCTGACTACAGTTCCTTATCATTCATTATTTGTGATGTGTACATGGAGGAGAAGGAGATAAGCACTTAAGGAGAATGTGTGTTAGTTACAACTTTCAAAAGCTATTTCTGCCTTTCTGAAATAAAAACTACTAAAGGTATACATGTTTTAGGAGAAACTAATGTATCTGGCTGAACACATATGCTGCAAATTCCAGCAGAAATCTATGATGAGTGTAATTAGAAAAAACAGAGTCACGGTTTTTCTCCCACAAAACTGTTATCTTACTGCACATTCTGTGCATTTGGTATCAAAATATGTATCTAGTGAATGTATTTAATGAATATTAAAAAAGTAGTATTAGCTTTTGAAATTCCTGAATTTGTTAAGGCTTCATGTTGAACAATAATCTTTGCTTTGGTACTTACATTTGGTATCTAGTTTTCCTTTTATACCATTTGCTCTTCCATTGAGTAAGAAGCCAAACTCTGGCCAAGCAGACGGCAGTAACAGAGCTTGTAAATTCCTTGCCGAGGAACTATATAAAGATGCTAAACATTCCTTGGTCAGGACCTAAGTGGCTTCTTGCAACTACAGGCTTAATCAGTCCATGATCCAAAAGCTATTGAACTACCCAATCTTATCATTCCTTGCCTACTTCAGCAGCTGAGATTGCAAATTCATGTAACAAGAGCAACAGGCAAGGAATAGCTTCACTATCAGAGTCACCTCTCTCACTATGCATCCATCATACTTTCCGTAAAATAACGTTCAACTTACTTTGAATTTTAACTTACACAAGAGGAAAACATACCTATAAAAATTTTTTTTCTATTATTGTAGTACAAAGAAGCTTGTTATCATGGATCAGTTCTTATGGTGTTAGGTGCTGGCAAATGTAAAAAAATGAGCTTAGATTGAAACTAAATATTCTACAGTAGGCTCTTCATTATGCAGCACTGATGGTTATTAAGTCCAAAAGGCTCTGTGTACTTCCAAGGCAGGTTGCTTATAAACCCTGATAAAGTTTTCTAATCTGAATTGCAAACTCTAGACTCCTCAATCGATAAGATATGTGAATGAAAGTTGACTGATTTTCAAGAGGAGGTAATATCAGACTTCTCCTTTCCCAGAGAATGCAGACATTTCCCATTAAGTCCCATTTGTCTATTAAACTTGGTGTTTAAAAGGTCAGATGTTTCCTCTTAATGCCACAGAATATTGTTAGGGAAAGAGATGGAACTTTTTTTAAACCTTTCTGAATTTCCACAACAAAATAAGCAATCAAAACTTCCCAAAGAATGAGCCTCTGAACAGAGATTAACTATGACATGTTTATATCAAAGGGAGAAGAATATAAATATTCTTTAAAAGAACTCAGCAGAAATTGATGGGTTTTAATGCTTGTTTGCTCTGCACTGAAGTGCTACAGGTCTTCTAAACCCTGCTGATTGGGGAGGGGGTGTATAGATTTTCTGGAAAGCTATGACAGCTCTTTTGGTATTCTATGAATAGATAGAGTGGTATCTTATCCTGAAGGTTTTTTGTTGCACAGTTTTAAGTAAAAGAATATTTTTTTGACAGTCAGCTTTACTGTTTTAGGTTTTGTAGGGTCTTTTTGTATACCTATTTGGCTGGGGTTTTTTAACATGTTAAAAGGTTTGTTAAAATGGCAGATATAGACAGAATATCTATGACCATTCTCTGGCAGAAAGTGTTTCCCTTTGTAAGAATTGCTAGATGATTATTCAGCCTTCTTGAGATTATGCTTAACATTATCCCATCTTGAAATGTCTTGAACTGTATAAACAACATGAAATAGAAAACCAAAGGGATTAATGTCTCTTGGGAGAATGAGAAGATCCCCTCTAGAAGTTACAGGGCATGTGACTGGTTCTGTCTCAGTCAGAGTGGGTAATAAAAGCTTTTCCTTCCCCTGCTGCGATAATCACAGTGTTTGGGCTGGTATGTTCTTAAGAATTGTGTGGGACTTGTGATGCTAGACACCTGTTAAATTCCTTGGTAGAAATTAGCTGGAATAGAATTTCTCTTCACATCAGATAGCAAAGGTGGGCATCTTCACAAACAGAGAAACTGACTCTCATCCACAGAGACTGAAAATGTTAATTTAAAGGCAGTTAAATCATGCAAATCAAAAGTTGCAATGCCTAGATGATCATACAGTCAAATTTTGCCCACTCCATCATGTTTCTTTTTTCCTGTATTGTCAATCACAAACATTAGACATTTGAAAAAAAATCTCAGGAATCATGTAACTTTAAAAATAGAATATGAATTCAAATGCCTTATTTTTTAAGTGACTGCCGAACACTTACAGCTTATATTTTCAAGGTTTTCTCTACAATTACAAGGTCTGATATGTACCTATTTTTTATATACCATTCTACTTCCATTTGATTTCAGAAACTGTAATTTTAAGAACACCAAATGATGCTGTAGTTGTGGTAAAATCGAAGAACTGGTGACACCACCATTGCTTTAGAGTTATTGTGTAGAGGGAACATAAAAAATCTTGTTGGAGTAAATCATGCTTTAGTGTTCTGCAGTTCTTAATGGGATATATGAGCTGTATTCGTGCTCTGCCTCTGATAATGGTTGATTGAAAGCATTTTGACCAAAATGAAAGTTCTTCTTAAGAAATTCTGCTTCTTTTGTTGTAGTGATCAGATTTTCCCATTGATCAACCTAACAGAAGAATGATGCCTGTTCAGTCCTTTGCAAAGCATGAAGGCCTACGTTAATAAGTATCAACAGCTATTATTATTGACTAACTTGGGAAACAGCTTGCTATTTAAAAAGCATGCACCCTGTACTGTACTTTGAGGTAGCAGCATTTCACATCAGTGAAGTTCTAGAAGCAAAGAAACCCAGATTTAGTACAATTTTCTCTAGGCTTGTGTATTGGATATGTGCACACCTTTCAAACAATTATAAATTTATATACTGACAACTTTTTTCCAAAAGTAATTGTGGGCACAAAGAAACACATCTTCCTCTACCCACACACAGGTGTTCTGAGGCTAAACTTTCCCTATCTCGGCTTCCCAGGCCGTCTTCCTCCTTCTCAGAAAAACAATTAACTGTACCTTACACCCCATCCTAGCCCTCCCATACTTCCCTGTGTGGGCAGCCTCTGAGTGATTTCTTATTTCCCAATCTTAAAGTAGGAATTTTACATTTTATATTAAAATCCTAAAGGACTTTCCTAAAACTGAAGAATTTTCCTGATGTTTTTCTAGTGGAGCAGGATTTGCACTGGGCTCTGTGACCTTGGCTTTCTGAAAATGGTTGGTTATCTTCTGGCTCAAGGGGAAAGGATAAAGGACTGTGAGTGAAAAGAAATACGTGTATATTCTTTACAATGTAAAGTCTTCTTTTTTTCCCCCCTATTGCTCTGCCATCACTGACTGGAAGAACTAGACAGAGTAAGCAAACTCTGAACCAGGTACCATTTGCTTTCATTTTCACAGAAATTTCACTTACTATAAATGCAATCAAAATTTGCTATTTATACTTCATTGAAAGTATCAGGATAAAAAATAAAGCCAGAAGAGGTTTATACTGCCTAATTGCCCAAGAGAGGGACTACAGCTTTTTTTTCAGAGTCCTAAAGTAGACTGGGAGAGGAAATGAGAAATTTAAATAATCTGAAAATTAAACCTGTTTCACCTCTATTCTTTCTTCATCCAAAGTCTCTTGAGAGAACCCTGTGGCTGAGGGCTGCCAAACTAGTTATTTATTTCTCTGCAAGATCACTGAACATCTCTTATATTTATAACTTCATAAAGTATTGTCTCTTTTTCCTCACTTTTATTTTTTTTCCACTGAAGCATCTCATTTCTTCAGCACACAAAAGTTACTCATATTTTATTGTGTCAAGCTGCTCTTAGATTTTGTCTGTTAGTTATGATGCTTACCTGTTTTCTTTACAGGCTCTGGCATCTTCACTTTGTTTCTGATAAAGCTCCCAGCTGCATCTAGAAAGCAGTGTCCAAGCTAAACAGGACTGAGTCTGCAGGGCTTTTGAGACCCCCTAAACAAACACTTGATGGAAACCCCCATCCTGCTCCTCCCCTTTGATCCCCACTGTTGTCGACTACAGCCCCTTATCAACAGCAGGACACACTTGACAGGCTACATCATCTGGGATAAATATAGCCAAGTTCCAGGACCCAGATTGCTCAAACCACTTTAGAGTGGCTACTACAGATCTTCTGGTACAAACTGGAGCACAATCTGATATTGCATATGTATACAGTACATTTTCCAGCATCATGTACGTATTGCATTAAGAATTCCTAACTTTATGTTTACAGCACACTGGACAAACTAGATCTTGTAGTTACATCTCCTGTATGCTGGTTGTGTACTTACTTTAAGTGTGTATCTGCTTGCATTCTTGCTAACAGTCTTTGTTGTTATAACTGGGTCAGAACTGAACAGCCATCAGAAAGCGTTTTTCAATTTTTTGTTTCTTTTTTTTTCCCCCCTCCCTTTAACCAAAGACTGGGTTTGTAGAACTAAATGCAAACTTTCAGGAAAGAGCTTTCTTTTTCAAACACATTTGCACATTTATACATTTCTGCCATTTGCAGTCACAATTAGAGAGCATAACACTACTTAAACACTTTCAGTTCTTCCTCCCTCTCCACCCACTAGATCTATGGCATACATTTCTTCAAAATTAGCAAGTCTTTTTGCTTTTAATTTTACGTACCATTAAAAAAAATCATTCCAAGGTTCCATTTGATACTTTTAGAAGTTTTAATTTTCCTTAATTATATAGAAAGAACCTAGGGAAATATCACTAGAAAAATTACTCTGGTATTGCCATTTCATGCTCCACTCACTGCTTCTTATTTATTCATACAATTAGCATATGTCAAATGTTAATAGTAACTGTGAACGGTTTATTCACTTGGTGGCATATCCATTTCCTGTCGCTGTTTAGTCTGTCTCATTTTTAGTTTTGAGCTTAATTAAAAAACTCTCTAGACCAAGCATTCTGCACATTTCAGCTACCACTAGTATCAGATACAGAACTTTTAGAAAAAGATGATTTTCAGTTTTTCCAGTTTAACTAGCCTGTAAAAACCTCAACATCAAAGGGATTTCTCCTTTTGGCTGGGAGCTTAGAGCAGATGAGTGTGCAAGCAGTCCATTAGTCACTGTACTTTGTGCCTGTCTTTCACAGCTGAATCTTTAGGCAGACTGATAGGATAAATGTGAACATGTAAGAATGACTACTGCTGCGTCTCCTGATTTTGGGCCAAATACTTCCTCCCCTTCTCCTGGAGGAATTTTTTTTGCATTTAAGTCAGGAAGCTGGACAGGATGTGTCCTATGTACATCTTCCAGTGCCTCTGTTTCTAGTGGAGCACATATTAGCACAATAGGGTTTTGACCTACTATCTTGTGCCTGAGGAATTTCACTGAGTGTCAGGAAATCTTGTCTCTTTGAAAGTGTGGAGGCCAAAGCAAAGAGCTTGGGCCCTGCAGTATGAAAAAAATCTGTCACTTGACTATTGAATATCATAATTTCTTTCTTAAACGTTTCTCCCTCTTCTCTCCAGACCTGATTCTTGGCACACTGTTGGAACTGTATCCAGAACCCTTCTGGGAAAAGAGTTTTCTCCCTGCAGCCTTAGACAATAGAGGTGACAGGAGTCAAAGCTACCAAGGATGATATGGAGAAATAAAACCTATGCAGATTATTCAGAGGTGAACTGAATAGCCGTGATTCTTCTTCTCAGGTTAGTTGCCTCTCTAGTATGGTCCATGAAATATTGTTTGCAAGGAAAACTGGCTGACTAGAAGACACCACTTCAGCATATAAACCATGAAACTCTTGTAATTGCCATCAGAATATACTAATTTTTCTAAGGAATCATTTTCCCTAGAGGATAATTTTTTTCTACTTCAACTTTCTCCCTCACCTATTAGCAAATAATTGTTTTTACTGAAAGCCTGTATGCTATGTTTTAAGGTTCTTGATTTGATAAAATACATAGTATGCTGACCTATTTTGGAAGATTTGGATTCAAAAGATTGTTTAGTTCTGAGGATTTTTATACACTTAGCACCACAGGCCTTTAGTACCACCAACTAAATCAGTCTAACTGGAAATAAACACATTTTTATGGGTTTAAAGAAAATATATACTTACATAGAAACTCTTTAAAATGCAGGTGCATAGTATTTATAATATACTCCAAGCCTGTATTTGTTCTCTGTAAGTGCCCAGTAGGAGGTGCTTCAAAGCAAGAACTGAGAACCTTGGAATAATTAGATATGGGATAATGCATATTTTGACTCATTCTCAATGCTAATACGTATCGGTTTAAATAAATCTTAAATATTTCATCTAAATTCTTGGAAATGCCAATATTATTGATTCTCCTAAGCACTCATTTCTCTCTAAAATGGGAGAATCTCTATGGACTAAATTCTTTCTAATAGTGATGGTTCTATTGTTGAAATACAGATTGTAAAAAATAGGAATTCTATTATTGATTCTGAATTTTTCAGCTTTCAATTTTACTATCTTCTTGTTCCAGAAGAACAGAAATTACTGTTCAGTGTATGAATGTTGGTTGCTCTCTATTCTTTTGTAACAGCACCTCCATTTTTATTAAGACAAAAAATACAGCTGTGTAAATCTACATTAAAATACTTATAAACCTGGCATTACATACAGAATTCTTTCCCTTTATTTGGTACTTTCTTATTGTCAGTTATTTGTCTGTATGATTGTCAGACTTGTGTCTGATGATCTGTCTGAAAGAGTCACTTCTATCACTGATGGTGATGGAAGGGTCCTCCTTCCTCCAGGACAAAAAGAGAATTCACCTTGCCATTGTGTGGCTTAAAGAATAATTGCACTTGTATGTTTCTCTGGAATTTTATAGGATGATATAAACCATGTTGCCATTCAAAGGAGACAGTCATTTGTTAAACCAGATTCTAAGGGTATGTTGTTTCAGAGTGATATACCAATAACTCTCTATGAGCCATTATTTCCTCAGGAATTTGAAAGAAGTTTATGCTAATCTAAATAACCTAATATGCTAGAATAATAACTCCCTAAAAATAAGTCATAAGATGATGAAGCATTCACATTGTGCATTAGAATGGAAAGCTGGACAATATACTCTGCATTTCTTTATTAACATAGTGTGCTCAAAATCAGGCATATTTAACTCAAGTTCTGTAGTGAGTCAGTCCTTTTGCTAGTATTCTCCACAGATACTTTCCAGGATTCAGAACTATGTTTAATCTGGGGAGGGCGTGAGTTATTTCTTCCCCACAATGAAACACAACCATGAGAATTATTCAGCCTGAGGCAGGGAAATGATCCTGTTCCAGTCATAATTTCACAGATTTTTTTTATTTTAAAGGATTTTAAAAATAGTATACATAGGTTCATGGCAGAGCAAAATGAATATTTTCTCTGCTATTACCCTTCTGGTTACCAGGTGGCAGCATTGTCGTAAAAGTAAACTTTTTTCTAGCATTTTCTAAATTTTATTTATTTCTTTATTTGCCCACTTTTAATAACAAAACTGATATGTAAATGAGTTGTATGATAGCAATGGCTACACTGGCCCAAAATAGAACTGTACTGGATTGTGACAACTACTTACCAATGCCCTACAACTGCAGACAACTTCTTTAGAAAGTGAGTGAAATTTCACTCTATATTCAAGTGAAGTTGATGTATAAACATACTGAAGCAACACATAATAAATGTCTCTGGGGCTTTGCTAAAAAAACATGAATGAGAGGGAAAAGGTGTCCTTCCTTGTCAGAGGAATTACCTTGCATGTCTGTGCCCCAGGCAGTGGCTTTCATCATGCAGTTCAAAATCAAGTTAAAAATTGACAGTAATACGTGGTCTGCAGTGACTGGCCATGTGATGTACCTTCCTGATTTTGGATAGTTGCAGCATGGCTTATGCAGAGAAACCCGAGGATTTATTATTTATAGACCAAGTTAGCATCATAGCCTTCTAACAGGTCTATCCAACTTCCTACTTAAAGGCTAAGTTTTCAGGTGGTTTCAACTTTGCCCAAATGTGGCTATCCAGGTGGAAAACCTATATATTAGTTTTCTACTTTGGCCTTTTATTCCTTTTTATTTCTGTCATACCATTTGATTTCTTGTCTCTTTCTCTGTTTGCATCTCTGCCTCTTAGGGTTTTTTTTGTGAAAATATCACCTCCTCCTTTATTTAGTAGTTTCTGCAGAGTAGTATAATTACCTCTTGGTTCTGGGGACTGCAGATTTACTAGCATGAATGGTGGGATAGCTAAGCTGGCTTGGTGCAGAGCACAGGTCCAGCAGGAGTCATTCATTGAAGTGCTGGACCCCACAAACCCAGGTAGGCTGTTTCCTTTGTGCTTTTGAAACACAAATGTCTGAGGCACTTGTCTCTTGGCCTCACTGAGATACAGATAGCACTGGTCCTGCTAATTTAAGCCTCCCTCTGCACACTTGTTTTGTATCCCTGCACTTTAAACCCCATATCTGGAATCTTTCTGGACATTTCACAGTTAACTTTCTTTCATGTCAGGGGTGTAACTTCAGCTGTCTTCATGATAACCAACCTGACCTGCTCCATATTCTAGGCCATAGAAAAAAAAATGCCATCTACATATGCTCAGTGAGAACTTTCTATATTTTATGCTCTGAAGAAGTTTTGATTGCCAGTTAGATCCAGAGTAGGGGTCAGCAGAATATTCACTGCATTATCTCCAGGCTATTGTGGGGCTTGGGCTGAATCTATACACTTGAACATACAAAACATGCAAAGAGCACGTATGTCCTATGCTGCAAATAGCATCTCCCTCAGTGCATACAAAGTGGAGGAGAGAGCTGTGGAGAACAAAGAACTGGACCTTCAGAGTAAATGGAATGCACAATGTAAAGTGGGACAAGGAAATAAAAATATGTGATTGAAGGGTATGGGTGGGGAGAAGAACACTGAGGCTGGAGGTAGTGGGAGGGGTTTGAAATACATCTTCAAGGGACAAGAATATTAAATGGAGGGCTGGGGTACAAATGAGAGAGAGTAGAGAGAACTGGGTGTAAGAAGGTGATAAGACTGAAAATGCAAGAGGATATGGGACAGGAAAATAATAAATGGATGAACAAATACTGACAACTGAGAACCATTCCCATAAACAGAAGCTGACTGGAGGCACATGTGAGAAAAGTTGGTCTGAAAGGAAGAAATAAGACTAGCTGGGCTAAAGTTGAAACCTGACACTAAGAATAAGGCAACTGGGATCTACTAAAGATGGAGGGATCAGGTGTCTCATCCTAGAGATGGAGAAAAGTTAAACAAAAAGTTCGGAGTGGATATCTGGGGCTGGCTGAGAAGGGAACAAAATGCAGAGTGTTGGTGGGTTAAAAAAAATGAAGAGGGAATGCCTAAAGAAGAATTCTAGAACTGTGCTTCTAAAAGCAAACACTCAAAACTCAGAAAATTAGTTAGTTAAATTTAAAAGAAACCCAAACTGATTTGTATATACAAATGTCCTCCTCAGCACCCAAACAAGCTTCACTTTGCATATGGTAGAGGCATCAGAGCATTCCACACAAAGGCATCAGTGGTCAAGGGGCTTCTCATACAAAGAACGCTGCTGCTCTGCTGCTGGGGAGTTAAAACAAAAACTCAAAGGGAGCACTTAAAGCACAGAAACTGCATTCCTTCCTACCACAAAGCCGCTTCCCCAATCCTTTGCATAACCTTGGTCTCCCCAACACCTCCTCCCACCCTTCCTTCTCCTCCACCACCTCCTGCTAAACCTTATCTGCTCTACCACATCCTCATTCTCCTCCTGTCCATAGACTGCTCTGCTCATTCTCACGTACTGCTTTGACTCCCCAGTAGTAAAAAGCAACACTGTGGGGAACTGAAGGTATGAAGAAGGGGGATGTGGCTGTATGAGTGGAGAGAATGGAAAGAAACAAGAGAATAGAAAGTTGCCTTGAGAAACCTGACCTAATAGGTCTGCTTTGAGTAAGGGGTTGGATGAGGCAACCTCCAGAGGTCTCTTCCAACCTGTTACTGTGTGGTGAATTGAGATGTTGTGAGAGAAATAAATGGGGCTAAAGCAGATGCAGTTATGAGTGAGAAAAGGAGAAAGAATATCTTTGACCTATTGCTGTTATCATGTTCTTTGGGAGAAGATGTCATTCCCCAGTTCCTGGGGACTTGACTGTGGCTATATACAGACCTCCCTAACACCACAAGCTCAACTGAACCAACCAAGGTGAAACTTGGTGAAGTTTTAGTTATGTTACAGTTGCTTCAAAGGGTGAAACTCTTTGTCTACTTGCCTGTATTATGAGATTAGTGGGTTCACTAGAGTATTAGAAACTTTACATTTTTTGTGTTTGAGATATATGGGTATGTGAAATTATGTAAATCTGGTTTGACTGTTGCTTAGAACAAGGGAAGGTGTTGAGGCAGCAATTTAAAACACAAAATAAATTAGAAATAAATGCAAATTCTTGCAATTGGTACCTGCAGAGTAGTCTATGTCATATTGTAATCTATGTCATACCCTAGTCTTTTCTACCAGAAATACATACATTTTAAGTACACAAGAGTGGGATTCCCATGGAGAAGATACTGGTTTTATTTTTGTAAAAGAAAAAATGCCTATTGTATTGCCGTCAGTGAAAAGTCCCTGCTATAAATTTACCATGTGCAGCTTGAGTATAAGCAAAATTAGAGCAACAGAGTAAGTGAAGTGAATTGAACAGTCACGTGATATAGGTATTTATTAGAGAATTGGCACTATAGCTGGAACTAAGATTGATGATTATGAAGTGACTTTTATTGTGCAGAGATCTAAATGAAGGATTAAAAATCTAGAAAGAAATGGAAGAAAGAAAAAGATTAGGGATACAAACAGTAGAAGTAAACTGATGCAAGGTTTACTGATGCAAAAAAAACCTGGCAAAGTACTAAGTATAGCCCACATTGTAATCAAAATTGAAGACAAAGGAAGATTATAAAACTCTGGCAGTGTATGGATCTTGAAATGAGGTTACAGAGATAAAATTCAATGAAGCGTGAGAAAAAAAAGTATGAATATCCAGCTATAGTATAAGTGCTTACTCTGAAAGGGGATTGATGATCTCTTAACAGCAGTGGGTGACAAAATGTTCCAATAAGCTTGTGCTAATCATGGGTCACCTTTCAGATAATGATGCGAACAACCTTTTTCCAACATGTCTGCCTGTCTGGTACTTGGCCACTTTCAGAGAAAATGGAATGACTGCTTCCCTGTAATTTTCCTGAACCAGTGATTTTGTCACATTAATTTTGGTGGTTTTCTCTAAAACAGCCAAAGAGCTTCTGCTTGCATGTGCAACTGAATGGTGATAATTCAGCTTGATTAGACAGTCTGCTATCCAGACTAGTTTGGATGGCATGCTAACAGTGCTGCAGTGAAGAAGCACCATCATTTGGTCTTCATCACAGCTGCAATACATGATTATTCAGACTCTTTAAGTCACAGATGAAAAGCCTAACCAGAAACAGATGGGGAGTTAATATTTTTAGAAACAGTATTTCAAAGCATTAACAAGAGGAAGAGAAAAAGATTTCAAATTTGGAGACAAAGAAAATTGTAAGCTTGCTTGTTAAAGTACATTCAGTAGTATTTAAAAAAATGTTTTAGTTACAAATAATACTACCCCCAAATATTTTTTGCTCAGATTCTTCCATTTCTGTGTTACTAGTGTAAAATGCAAATTCTTCAATTCAAGTAAAAGTAGCTGCTCTAAAATAATATTTCATAATAATACAGGGTTCAAATCTCTCATTTAAATGTTCTTGCTGTTTCTGTTTGATGTTTATTTAAATTTTCTATTATTTTTTCAGCATCTAGTTGTTTTCTATTGAAGAATTAATCCTCTAGTTTTCTTGATTATCACGTCTGCAAGTTTAATGAGGGCAAATGCCTTTTACCTCTTTCTAGTAGCAAGTTGGTAGTGGAAAGATATCATTAGTACCAAACACGAAATTCCTGTGTTTCTAGCTCAGCATTAAAGAATCCCTAATTATGCCAGCGTTGAGTGTTCTAGTCTTCCAAGAGCTACCTTCGGTGTCTTCAGCTTCCATCATACAACTGTAATGTGAATGCAGAAGGAGCTTATATAAATCCAATTTAGTGAGTAGTACATTTTGTCCTTTAGGAAGTAAATACTTACAGTACAATTTCAGAAACAAAGTATCTTCTTAAGTTGTTTTACAGCTTTGACATATCCTAACCCTAACTGATTAAAGTATCTTTGATTAGGAGAGTACACGTGATCTGTAACTAACAGTAACTAATATTTGGGTTGCAAGAGTTTTTATAAGACTGAAAGTTAATTTCTACTTATTATTCTAGTCTTGAATTGGGAAAGCTCTGAAGCCCTCACCTGTTTCTGACTCTCAGCTGATTTCTAGCATTGACTGATGTATTTATTGTGCTCATGAACTGGGAAGAATAATTGGGAAGCACTACATTGTGATATTTTTTTAAGCAGCAGCTTCTGGAGCTTCTTTCTGTTTGGCTGTAAGGTGACACTGTAGCACAGTAATGTCACCAGACTTTTCACATCCACAGTGAGATTGTTAGTGTAGATAAAACTGACTGCATTTAGTCAGAATTTCAAGAATTTGGGTCTGCAAGGAGTTCATCATTTTCAACTAGTTCTGGTTTCAGTGAGGAGGAAGCTCTGAAAATCTTCAAGTTAGTTAGCCATGTTACTTAGCTATGACTTCAAAATGGTCACATTTTGTATGTTCTACTACATCTAACTATTGTTAAACAAAGCCATATCTCCTTTAACCTCATGTTTTGGAAGAGTCATGATGATACTTCCTGTTTTCCGAGTGTCAAAAATAGTTACTGCCATTTTAAATAATATTAAAAGTTAAAATGCTCTTTTTTTTTTAGTGTTGGTTGATGTTGGTAGTCTTTCTGTGCTTTGATGCTTTAGGTAACTTTACCATGGTATCTGAGATGTTGAATTATTTTTTATTTTGCATAATCTATACAATGCAGTTGTTATTAATCACTATTAATTGTTTTACAACAGGGACTAAAATCCACAGTTAAAAGCTTGGAAACTTTTTTTACTAGAATTCTGCAGAAACATGATTAAATGCAACTTATTTCCAGAAAGTTTCATAAGCTAACATCAAGATATCACTGTAGGGGTAAGCAAGCAAGATCAAAGAATGGGGGCAGGATAATACGTGAAACAACGTAGGAGCATAGCTAATTGTTATGTTCTAAACTGGATATAGATATAAATGCTATTCTTGGTATGAGTAGAAGTTATTCAACTGGCAGAGCTTCATTTACATAGGAAAAAATGATGGAGATATATATATATATATGTATCTGAAAATTTATTTCCATACTGTTGTCTCTTTCACAATAATGTATCTTGCCTATTATCTTTGCTAATTAGTTTGACAACATTAATGATGTTTCTAAATAAATTAAAAAGTAGTGACAGATCAATAACGCCCTATAACCCACTGTGCTTTTTGTTCAGGTAACACGTGAGGTGCATCTGCACATCTGAATGCCTATGAGATTTGTTTGTGAAGTAATCATTTATTATGCAAACATCAGAACTTCATTATATCAAATTTTATTAAATATGTACATGTTATTACTATATAAAAGAATGAGTATCATTCCAAGATCTGCAAACTTCTCTCTAGCTTTGAGAGCTGCGGCAGAGCCTGTATTAATGCTAGTTTGAAAGCTGTAAGCTAATGCAGCGTCACTGTGAATGACACAGCACCACCTTTGAAGGCAAAACTTCATCAGCTGTATTCTTTAGTTATAATACAATCAAAAAAACCTTTCCTAACAATAATATTTTTCAAACTTGTTTAAATTTCCCAACTCTGTCCAACTTGTAGGATGGAAGCAAAGAACTCTGTTATGTTTAGGATTCTCAGATGCTGAAGAAGGGAATTCGTACCAGAAACATCTGATGGTAAAGGCCCTTGAAAGGCAGAGAAGGAGACACAGGAAGCAAAGAGAAAGATGGGTCCGTCCCCTTTGCTGGTATCCAGCCAGGAGGTCTTAATATTTTTCTTGCTTAGGGTCCCATGGCCTCAGTGAGGATAATGCTTCCTCTCAGTGACCCCCCTTCCCATCACCTCTCCACTAAACTGGTAGGTCAGCTTCTTCTTGACTTTCTTGACCTCCCCTGTCTTGCCGTAGTTTCTCAAAGCTCGTGCCATCTTCTGGTAGGTCATTTTCTTGCGATTGCCTTTCTGGATGCCCCAGCGATGCGCCAATGCTTCTTTGTGTTTTGAAGAGAACTGGAAAGTACCTTTTTCTTTGTCCACCCACCAGATGCTGTCCTTCATGTCTCCACTGCGAAGAAGGTCCAGAAGGAACTGATACAGACGTATCTTTTTCTTGCTGCCTGTGTGAATCAGAGGAGAGAGAGAGTGGAGTATTAGTACTAGCACGGAGTTGCTGGTGAAACTGCAGAATGAATATAATTCATACAACTGTTTCACCTAGTTTGTAAGTCATGTAACTTCTTCAGTTTGTGACATTTATAACAATAGACAGTGTTACATTGTGAGGACATAGTGTGGATTGAGGTACCAAGAGTTAAAAAAAAGAATAAGGAATTCAAAAGGCCAAACCCTTGTTCTGAAACTAATTTTCTGATTTGAAACTAATATGAAGCCAATCTGGACAGGTTGTACAGAGCCTGATTTTCAAACAGAGCTAAATATTTTTAAAAATCAGTTTCTTGACATTGTTGCCTTGGTTTTCTCATCTTTTAATGGAAATTGGAGTAGAAAAGGCAAAAACCAATTCCATTCAGGAGCCCTGAATAGGCAAGGCAGAGGAAGAATTGGGAGTAGGCGAAGAAATGAGATTTGACCTATAGACACAGTTATGGCCATAAAAGATTTGGAGGACAGGAGAGTGCAAGGAGCCAGGGAAAGTTAAGCTTTCGTGGTGGGATAAAATATTAGCACAGCAGTTCTACAGTTTTGTTCATTATCATCATGTTAATATAACACCTGCTGAGCACACATTTTGACAAAGTCAAAGTCGTTCTGTCTTCACTGACCTGTTTCTCCATGCATAATTCCAGGCCCAGGGTCCACACCATCAGTCTCTCCATCTGATACCTCCAATGGGGGACTCTGCCTCTCTATGTCTTCTTCATCAGAACTGGGCTGCGGTGGAGAGGAGTACTGTAGGCACATCCGGGGCAAATAGGACACCTTTCAGAGAGAAGAGTAGTAGAAGGGAGGAGGCAGTTACAGAGAGTGGGGTGTTGAGATAAAATGAGGAAATGTCATGGAGAGAGGTACAGAAAAAGAAAGAACAGAGAAAGTAAGACGTATACAAGATTGTTTAGGGCAATAGTGAGTTACCTAGCTGTTGACATTTATAACAAATACAATGCAATTAAGAAATACTTCTAGCTAACACTCAAAATTTACATGTGTGCAAAGATGCATCTTTACAAGATGGAAGGAGGAATAAGGTTGCAAGTCAGAACTTTCCTATGTTATATCCTACACAAGTGATATTCCCTCATGCCTCCCCAAAGCTAGCATTCTTCCTAATGATTTTCTGATCCCTGTTGCCTATCCTCATCATAAAACTCTTTCTGTAAACAACTTTTTTTTTTTTTTTTTTTTTTTTTTTTTTTTAACACAGACCTTCTGGAAGTATTCTTTCAAATTTGAAAGAGCTGAACAGTTCTGGCCTAGCATGGCTACTTTGTCTGGCATTGGCTTTGTTGTCCTCATCCTCTCTCATGCATAAAACCTTCTGGCAGCACTGAATCCTTCCCTGTAGGACCACATGCAACTCTGCACATGAGGTTACATGGGACTGTCAGCTTCCTGTCCTGAATTTCCCCCATGAGGAGGTGAATAGCTTTAGCACTGAAATAAAGGGTATATCATATTAGCTCACATACTCTTTTCCTAAGTGGCTACCTGAAAATTTCCCATTAATGGGGATTTCTCATCTGCAAAGCTAGCAAGCCAGCTTTTGCGCTAAATTCTGTTGCCTTTATATATAGGTTTTATCAGAAGCTTTGTAGAATATACCTTAGCTCTCTAAATTCTCAGTTGCAGTCTGGTTTGTTAGGGATCATGACCAGTTGCAAACAATTATTGCAGCTTCTTATTTAAGAATGAGAAACCAATCAGCCTGAATGGCACAGAGTAAGAATCCAGTTCCTACATTTAAAAAAAACAACAATAAAACAAACCTAACCAACATCCCCCAAACTCAGCAGCATATAGAATGTGATTTTCATTAAATGGGCCAGATTAATAATGCTAGAAGGTGAGCTCCTTTTGAATTCCTCCCTCCACTAAGATAGGACTTCTTGAGCTTGATTGCCTTCCCAGAAGACCTTAGGCACTGAAGCAGGGAGTGGGTGTTCACTTCATGAGTCACACCACCCACCACATGTCAGGCATTGCCAAGTGGTGCTTTTCAGATGAGTTTTGCACCAGCTCAAAATGTCCCAATAAGGAGCGTGCAAAGTGCTGGTTTTGGGGTGCAGCTGGCGGTTAATGAGTTGGCAGATTGGCTGGTGCCAATCTGGCAGGAAAGCCAGGATTGGGTAAGAGTGTGTGTAAGCTTCCTGTCACATCCCCAAGAGTGAAACTTCAGCTCTCACCACAGTCACCTTTAACTTTTTACAGTTAAGAAAGCTGTGGCCCTAGGGTTAGGAAGGGAGGGAGAGATTCTGCTATGGTGGGGAGGGGAATGAAAGGGTGGGACAATGTCTTACAGGGGAGGCAAACAGAGATTGGTGCCTCTGCAGAGAAAAAGGTTGTGGAAACCTGCGGTAGTGTGGGAGTAAAGAAACTGTTCCTCTGGGGCAGAAAAGTGCTGGGGAGTAGGGAGGGAGAATGGTGTCTTACAAGCAAAGGTACTGCAAAGGCCAGCCTGGGAAGTTGAATAAGCTTAACCAGCACTGTCCCAGCTTTTCCTGGATGCTATATTTTTGCTTACACTTCCTTTGAGCCTGAAACTCAGCATAGGTCAACATATATAGTGTCACACAGTTATGCTACAGTTTTGTTACAGAGTCACAGAAAACCTGCTAGTGTGTTGAAATAGCCAGAGGGCTAATACAGTACTGGAGAGAGAAAGCTTAAGAAACTGCTAGCTACTTTCCATATTCTGGTGTTGTCTCAGTTTCTGTGGTATCTCTTCCTACAATTCTTTATGGGTTTCAAATCTTTTCTTTTGTTCTCCCTTCAGAATGACTATTCTGCTCTTAATTTATTGTTTGGTGAGACTACCTGTGCATAGGCTAGCAGAACTTTTAAACAAATCTTGTCCAAGAACATCTTGAACTGCAAATTTCATTTCACAAAATAATGTGATATCAACAGAAAATAGAAGAAATAACTTTGCATATTCTTCCTTTGTTTGCAAACTGTAACTCTGATATCTCATGTCAAGCAAGAGTGCGGCTAGTAACTGGCAAATCCAGCAGAGGATTAAAGCTTTCTTCCTGCTTCTGTTTCTTTGAAAATACCTTGAGTAAAATATGTGTTGCCTAGGACTATGGCTGAGATACACCAGAGTCTGAACCTCAGAACATGCTGAGTACCACTTTTGTGTGCTACTCTAGCTTAAAGTAAAAATCCAAAGATCTCCAGCTACTAATGCCCTCTGCAGCTTGATATGGGATGGGGCAGGGAGAGCACCATAGTCTTTATCAGAAGTTGCAACAAAATTAACTCTGTCTTTCATCCTAAAATAAAGATCATAACTGAGTAGAGTGAAGGAGATACACCCTCTCTTGGTTTTTTTGGTGGTGGTTCCAAAGATCTCCATAATGGAGCCAGTATTTATTGTTAGCCTTTGTTTAGAGGTAACAGTTGGTCTTTATGTATTAGCAGTTGCAGTAAGCAACTGAAACGACTTGCAGCTTCCCACAGACTGCTGTTCCATGAAGCATTTTTTATATTTGTAACTTTCTGTTCCTAATTCTTTGTTTGTATCTGCACTAAATATTCTATTCCTGATTTTTTTTCTGAGTGGTAGGTGAGATGTTTGATGGCTTGCAGTCAGTTTCCTGTTGACAGTGTTAACTTATTACTCTGTTTTCCCCCTTCTGTGTTTTTGATTAGTACACTATTTGTGTGCAATTTCAGTTTGCTTTGAGCAAAGAAGCCCAAGATGACAAGTCCATGCTTGCAGTTTCTCTCACTTCAGCAATGGCTCCATTATACGCAGTGCTGTAATCAGCCAGCACGTTTTTCTCAGAATTCAGTCCTCCTCTAGTCTTGTATTCAGCACATTGCATGTAGCTTGCCTGCCTTGCAAAACTCCTTAGCAACAGGTTCTTCTTGCTCCCAGTTAGTATTTCTTGTATGGGTCATGTAAAAGTGTAAGGGTTGCTTGGAAATATTTCCAGGCTTTCCTACTCTTTTGAGATTCAGAATACTTCACAGTAGACATGGATACCCTTACCATGACAATACATAACTTCTCAGGTCCAGTTACTCTGCAGAATTTCAAAAGAGTGGATTATCAGTCCAAATTAAACAAAATGTTGAAATTCAAAAAACCTTCACAAAATGCAATTATCCTTTTAGTCACAATTTGAGGAAAATGACTCTTCACTATCCAGACAAAAAGAATGTTTAAGTCACATCATCCTGAAAATGAGGAGTTTTATATCAAATGCTTCTGCATTAAGAACCTCTATAATTCATTGCACCTCTTTCATATAAGAGTATGCATTCCCTGATGCATTATTTTCCTTACCTTTAACTATCACCCTGAATTCTGAGTAAGGTAACTATACCTGATGGTTGAGTCCAATGTGTGTGGTTGGGATTGCAGAATCCAAGACATGCATTTGTTCGATCTCCATGTGCCGGTACAGCTGCTGCAGCTGGGGGGGTTGTACGCTCTGCAGTTCTGTGAAGTGATTGTCTCCAAAGGTCTCAAACTCACTGTGCATGTGGTGTGGATGATATTCCCAGTAATGATCTAACAAAAATAAGATCAGATTGTTTGATTATGAAATGTGACATTTACCTGGTTGTCATTGGTTCTTCCTCCTGTCACTGTCCTTTCTGCCCTCTCCACACTATCCCCATTGACCACTCTGTCTTTGGTGACAATCTATACAGGTCCCTGTAAAGTTTCTTTTCCTAGTCTCATAAATGCCTGTGGCTGAAAAATCTTATTTAGGCCATTCTAACTGGGAATACTCTTAGATGGAGAGATGATAATTTAGCACAAGATGCACAAGATGCTGGCATCTTGTTCAAGAAAAGACTAATTGCCTCATGTTTTCATTCTTTAGGCAACATATTCTACTGATTAACATATATTCTCATTACACTCTTCCTCAAGGCATGGAAATAAGGAGATGGAGAAAATTTACAGAACATTATGCAAGGACAAACAATTGTGACAGTCTGTGTACAGTGTTTACAGTAAGGCAAAATTCTGGTGCAGATGCTCTCCTGTCTTTTTTGTCTCTTTAGTATGTTTGAAATGTCTGTGATAATATAGTTATTTTTCCAAAAACTTAAAAATTACTCAGATAACCACTATACCATTTTGTTTTATTTACTTCTGAAATTAAATTCCATATAATTCTCAGTTTTAAATGTCTGTTTTTCAGTAAAACTTGCAAAAGTTTTAGAACTTCATATTTGCTACTCAAAATTTACAGTCCGCTAGACGAAATGTGAAGCATTAAGTATTCTATTTCTCTCACATACCATAGCTGCATGGATAATAATGCACACATTTGTGTTCACTCTATTTTTTAAAATCAAAGTCAGCGTCACATCTTCTGCTCTAACTGAGCTAGAAAGTATCCTCCATAGTTAAACTTTCTTGCATAATTCCATGCATGACCAAAATTTCTTTATGATATTCAATACAACAGTTCTAATTTATCTCTTACTGTTCCGAGTTTACTTCTCTTGTATTATTATTAAATAATTTCTGTCCTGCTCTTCAAATGCTTTCAGGTTGCTATCGTGTACCCTTACAATCTACTCCTAATTATCACTTAACCCAGTTTCCTGTATTCAGCTCTCAGTGTTTCAATGGGAGTCAATATAATCATGTCTTATTCATACTTGTACACTTCTCCAAGCTCCCTCCCAGTTGTTGACATCCTTTTGATACTGTGAGGGACAATACTGAACACCTTGTTCCAAGTGTAGTTGCACTGAGTTTATAGAGGAGAAATTGTCTTATTCTGAAATATGGAATTATTGCCTATGACATTATCTGAATACTAATGCGCTGTAAATATTTTTTCCTAGTACCAGTTTCATTCTTTCTCTCAACAAACACAGTTGTACCTGAGGATTTAGTGGTTGTTATAGCTCAGGCTTTTAGAAATTAATTTGGAAGTTCTATCAGACCATTTACCACACCAGTATTACTTTTTCGTCCTTTCTGATTTTGTGATTCACGGATAAACCACACCATTGCATGTGAAAGGGATGGAAAGGTGCTTATAAAAGCACCCAGAAAGCTGTTGTATTACTTTGTAATTTCTCTGCTTGGCTGTATAGCTCTTTCTGTTTGCTATGCACAGATTTTATAGCCCAAAATTGTAATTATAGTGGACAGTAACACTTCTTCCTGTTGCAGAGAAAACAAAAAAATTGCTTTCTCTGTTAAAAAATGGGGTTTTTATGGGCACAAAGTACTCAGCTACTTTTACATTCACAGCTGCTCCAACTCAGGAAATGGCAGTATGTATGTGAGTTTTAATCTGCAGGTCTCCTATGGCTGCATCCTGGTAGGAGACTTTAGGCATTTTCAAACTGAAATGTTTTAGTTTAGTTGAAAGATTAAGCCACACTAACCCATATTTTTTCTGTTTTAAATTACTGCAGGTTTCTCTAAGTAGGGCCAACCGTTGAGGCCCCATAGACCATGGGCAGACTTCTGTAATAAATTGTTGAGAATACATTACAGGAGTAATCTATGCTCTTCTTCCTTAGAATGATCTGGCTCTGCTCCTTGCGCAGAAAGTCTTCTGTCACAAAGCAATGTATATTCTCTTTGCTAATCAGCTACAGCAAATGAGGTCAATGCGTAATTGTGAGGATGACAAAGCCCAGGCAAAACTCTCTGATGCTGTCAATGGCAGGTCTTCAGCTATGAACCTTTTACTAGCAGTAACTATGATTTTCAAGGGAGAACACAGTGCATTTCCAACATACATAACCATGAGTATTTGTGCTGTGAAGGATCTACTTTTGATTATTCTGAAATATTTTTTATAGGCAGTTGTTTGTGTAATTCAAGAAGCCTAATGTGTTTTCTAGAGCTTATGACAAGGTTCCTGCTTCTCCAGAGCTGTTCTTTTAACTTCTTTCTTGGCAAATAAATGAACCTATGGTACACTGTTTATGAATATTCATGTTAATCACTATGTAATACTTAGCCTAGTCATTACTGAATTCCTTTTTTATAGTATTAGATGCTGCTCCAGAAATACTATAAAATAATAGCACTACTAGCACAGTATTTAGGGACTTGCAGTGACCACGTAACACCAACATACTACAAAATAAATCTAAGTCAGAAATTACTTCAACTGAAACTTATATCCAAATATTCAAATTGTGACAGGGGGAAAAGTCATTATTTCTTTCTAAATTATTTGTAATTTCAGCGTGATACTTAGGAAAACCAATATTAGTTTCTTGATGTTAAAGGAGACATTCTGAATTCTGTCTCTACAAACCTCTGTGCAGATAACTATCCTGGCTAAGTTACCACTCATGAAAATATTTATTAAAAAAAAAAAATTCTAAATATCTGTTTCTGGAATTATTAGAGCTACCAGCAACTATTTATTTCTATGTTCTTTGTGAGTTGTATATCAGTAACACATAGCAATTCTGTTCTTGTCTCACAAACATAAAGGTGGAAGGAAGAAAGGAAGAAAAAAGGAGAGAAATTCTAGAAATGGAAAGTGTCTGTTCTTTGGGTAAAGATAAATATAATTTAAAGCCAAACTATAACTACACAATGGAGTCATTATGAGAAATTTCATGTGAAGTGAAAGAGGATGTGAAAAAAATTCTCTCTTACAGAGAAATGGAGACCATGTTTGTTTTGGCCTTGTACATAGTGAAAGGTTAGAGGAAGGACAACCATGAATTCTGAACTCCCTCCTATGACAGAGAGGATGCTAGCTGTTTGGGAAGAGGACCTAAAGGCATTGTGTTGATATTAACCGTGGAGGTAGATTCTCCCTTCTAGAGTGAGAAAACATAACCGAACTTTTTCAGTCATCTTCTGACCAATGTAAATTGATTTCCTCCTGTTTTAATAGATGAATAATGTTAGAACTAGTAGCTAGATTACAAAATAGGCCTAAGCAAGGTATTTAGTATGAAGTCAAGTAATGGGCTAAATCTATATCATACAGTGCAAAACATTGCAAAAATTCATGAGCCAGCACTTGAACCGGAAACGTGACAGCTCTGTCAGCATAACACTGCCCAGGCTGAAGAGATGACTGTGTCAACATGGCTCTACTTGAAAGGTCTGAGCAAGTGTCTTTGAGTGGTTCTGCTCTCTGCTCTGCAGAGAAAACTGATGTCTTGATTCCCTTCTTGATTTTTCTCTGTTGAATGAAATACTGTGCTCCTAGGCAGTGCAGCAGTCATTTATAAAGAATGTGGGATCTCATTAGCTCTCATTTTACAAACTTCATGATTTTAATAATGCCAAATGTTTGAAAATCCAGGAATCAGGCCCCAGGAAATAATCTTAATGGCTTTGATGCGAGGGGATTTTTACATGAAGTTTGGAGTTCTTTCTGTTTTCCATATAACATTTAAGACTAAGGTTCACATATTTGGACTTTCCCCCATTTCCATTACAGCTAAAATCCTAACAAAATGAAAGTTGAGATTCTCAAATGATCAAATTACTCCAGGAGGCAGGATGAAAATAAAATCCCAGATGAAATCTAGTAAATTCCACATGGCTATCAACAAAATGAATGAGGATCAGCATTCAGCTTCATACCAAAAGTGATTTTTTACTAAGCCAATTATGTTTAGTAATAAGTTAGAGACAAAGCAGCAGTGGAATTTTATAATTACTAAGATTGCATTAGTGTTACAAAATATACTGTGTTACATTTACAGACTTACTATCATACAAGCTCATCATAAGGTGATGGACTAATACATGGTCACTTGAAGTAGCTGTCTGTGTTTTTAAAGTGTTTACAAAATAGTTAAACTACAGTACACAAAATAAATACAAACAATGGAGATTGTGATGGACATAGGGATTTTTTATAGTGTGTTTTTGCTTTTTAAATTTCACAATTTACTGGCAATGATTTCTTACATATTAAATTTGACACACTATGGTGTGTGCTTTATTGCCTACTCAAGTAAACATGGAGTAAGGGCTGCCTTCTGCATTATGTTCTAAAAAATGACAGTAATGCACACAGTACAGACCTACAGAATAAACTATTGCCATCTCCTTTTCACAAAATTCATTTGCTAGCTGTGAGAGAGAGGTAGTCTGACATTTGAGCAAGACTTTCTATTTGTTTAGCAGCCCCTTATCAGCAAAAGCAAAAGTATCTTTCTGTCTTGTAGTATATATTTTCTCTGGTAGCTTTACTTTGAAGTCCATAGAGTTTTTGAGTAGCCTTGCAAAATTATTTTTTATACATTGCCAGTGATCTCTCAGTACCACAATCTGAACTCCTTTCTCACAGTTCTGTCCTACTTATTTATTTTTTTCTTATCTGTGTTCTGTCTTTCACTTCACTGCTATAACTGCAGTACCTTATTTATCCATTTTCCCCAAAATTTTTCAATCATTGTGGTTTTATCCACATTGTTCTGAACACTTAGTACAGATTTCCAAAAGTAGTTTCTGATCTCATTTTTCTGCTCTTCCATGGCTCTTCTCAATACCTGCTACTTCTGTCACATTAACAAAACAGAAGCCAAATTTGGGGTTGTCAATGTTTACAGAAAAGAAGCAAAATGTGTTAATTTGTGGTTTTCACTTCCTTTTGTATTCTTTGGTCGTTCACTGTCCTTTTGGACTGTGAGATATTCAGGAAAGCACAGGGCATATTGGATATTTAGACACAACCATCTGCATTAGAGGTGCTTTCACAAATACAAATTTGATTGAAATGTGCAGGTTGGGTTTAATTTGCCCCTCCAATCATCATCTATGGTAGGAGTTAAAACATTAAGCTATAGAGTTTGGGATCTTTAGGACAACTGCAACACAAGTGTAGGAACAGATGAGTTTCTGTTCGAAGTGCAGTTTAGGTACTACATAGGCTGTAACCCACTTAGGTGACTTGTTCTTTTGCTCATTAGAATGAGTAAAAATGTGTTAATGGTCCGAGCAGTGAAGCTTAGGAACAGCCTTCCAAGAGGAAAATGAGCAGTAAAACCGATGGGTTGATAAGATTATGAAAGATGAATGGCTGTTGTTGCTTGTAGTAGCCTAGATTTAACAACAGAAAAGTTATTTCCCAGTGCTTTTTCCTATATGGCATCTTTTGTATTTATTGCTTAATTGTCACAATTGCCTTTTGAGATAACAAATGTTATCCTGTTTTTATAGGTGTGTAAACAGGTATAGAGTATAATGTAAAAACCCAGAATTTCCATGTGGAATTTGCTGGGTTTGACTAATGTGACTTGACAGATGCTATGAGGTAACTCATAAAAACTGAATTAATTCTTTGTCTCCAAGTGTTAAGAATATCATAGATGTTTCTTGAATTCAACGTAGAGTACAAATGTACATAGAACTTTTTTTCAATTCAATGCCCAGAACAATCCCATTCTGTAACTTGTTGTTCCTTAAGGTACCTTCTGTTGCCACAGATGAAACAGTGATATGCTGTAAAATTAAGTGCCTTAAATAAAGCAGTGACGGCTAGTTGCTGTATCAGTGGCAGTCTTTTAGGGAAACTCCAGGATCTGAAGGGACTGACACAAGTGACACAGTAGAAGGGTGCTTTTCCTTCCTGAGTCAGTATTGACTCTGATAGCTCCAGGCTGATGTTGTTGGACCACTGTATTGCACTGGAGACAAAATTCACAAAGCAAGACTCTCCCCTCTGTATTGATTTTGAGTCCAGTTCCCAGAGGATGTGAGAATATAAATGCACTAAGACTTTGAAATCACATACATAAATTGAAGCAAGAAATGATCATACAGTATTTTTATATTGAACTAGCTTTACGTACAAACAGCTACAAGGAAGTTTTACATAGATTTAGAGAGAGGAAGTACTTGGGTGTACTGGAAGAAGAGTGAAAGCTAAACTTAGGTGTGGCAGCATGCAAAAAAGATCAAAAGAAAGAGAAATATATGGAGTTTAAACAGGTCAAATACCAAAGAAATATAGCTAAAATGAAGGGACAAATGGACTATTTAGGACCATATTCAAACAGGAATTGGAGATGGAAATACAGGAAGAAAAATAGAATATTGAAAATCTGCAATATAGCTCTGAAACAAGAAGAGTGTTGAGGAATGTAAAAACACAGTGAAGATTATGAAGAATATAGATCATGAGATCTCACCTTCCTGGCAATACACTTAATGTCCTGGAAGCTCCTTACATCATTCAGAGCTTTCTAAATTTCTCTTTCAGAGAAACTGTGTTGCTGTTGCTGATTTGGAGCAGTGCCATTAAACAGAATAAAATATTGTTGGTTTCTGGTTTGAAAGCATGAGCCTATGCATTATAGATCACAGAAACATGTTGGTTATTTTTTTCTCCTGAATGCCCTAAATCTCTTTCCTGTGGTATCCCATGAGACTTTATGCTCCAAAGAGATATTTTTTAACTTACCACCATGACTTTCTCCATCACTGTTGAGATATTGGTAATAGTCATGGGGCTGTCGGTAGAGGTCTGACTCATAGGGTACCATATCTTCAGAGGGCTGTAAGGAGAAAAGGAATTCTTAGAACTGTAATTTTACACAAATACCTTCAAAATTATTCATATAGTTAGTAAAAAACACATGTCAACATATTTTACATTGCCAAGGGAAGGAAAGGGGAGGCTTCAAGTTCTTATTGAATCAGGAGAAGTAATCCATCTTCTTACACTCAGTCTGTGTAGCAAAACTCGTCCTGTGGTATTACACAAGTTCTTGAGTTCTTGATATTCCAACCTTCTGCAGATACAACTTAGAGAGTTATCTTGGACATCAAGACAAATGCCGTCACAGCGGGAAAACATCTTCTTTGTTACTGACAGACATTTTATTATTATTATTATCATTATTGTTGTTGTTGTTGTTATTATTATTCCTCCTGTACACATAAGAGAAAGCAGAAATTTGTCTTCCCTAAGCATGTTATTCTAAGTGTCTCAAGGAGATCTCACTAAATGGTAGCAGTTTCTAGGAGGGTAAAGATCTTGACAGAGGGCATAAAAACATTTTTTTTCTCAGTTTTTGTCCAAGATGAATCGTAAGTTTTGCTGGTTCAAACTGGCTGCACAGGGCTACTAGGTATGCACAGACGTGATATAAAAAGTCCTAATGTGGGGCAGATATTGAGTTGTGAGCTATTGGAAGCTTAGCTGTAGAATTAGTCCTCTCTATTTTCTTTTAAAAAAAAGGGCAACTTTCCCACTTGTCTTTCTCCCCACTCCTAGTACTCAGATGTTAGTGTTTAGGCTTAAGTTGGTTCAATAAAGATAGTCTGTTATTATTAGTTGTGCACAATGTTGTTGATTCATTTAATATTTGGTTTTGTCTTTTCCAGAATGACGAGTTAGAGCAGGGCAATGTCCTTCACAGGGCTTTCTTAAACATTTGTCCACTTAAGTTCATTACAATATTTTCTTCCAATCTGAACCAATTTTTATTGTTTCAACAGTAATGGAGAACTCGGACATCTTCTTACTGTTTGTTCTGAAAAGAAATTATTTCTGGGAGGTGAATAGAATAATTTTTTTTCTGGTAGTGACTTTAGCTTAAAGAAAAGGATAAATGTTTAAGAAAACATAATAGCTTACGTGATAGATTTTTTTTTTATGTTTATATGTTCGTATACCTATCTGTATGTGCCAAACTGTTATCATCATCCATAGGTCTGTCTCATTTTTGGAATATCAGAATTTGTATGCTTAGGATGTGGTGACAGCATGCCAGAAATGCAGATGACCTTCTTTTTATCCTACTTCCTTTAGACTGCTCAAGTACATGAACCCTAAGGCAGCAGCTGCCATTAAAATCCAGACTGAGGTGGTAGATAAGCAACTGGCAAGAGGAAAAGATTGCATTTCCTGGTGCAAACTACATCAGAGTTACCACTGCTTGTTAACTCTACTCTTTAATTTTTCTAATTAACTCTTTTAGTTAATTCTGTTGGAATTTGGGGCTGTAAAGATAGTTCTTTTCTAGGGATGTGATTTCTGTGACGACATTGAAGAAATTAGATCAAGAAAATGAGGGACTTGCTCACAGAGGATCAAGATGTTAGAACACAAAATAATGGAAAACACTTTGGACCTTGTTAGATCCCTAGTATCAACCCTGTGCTGCATTAGTGTATTATATTAAAATGCACAGATAATATTGCCTAAAATATCATGATTTCCAGAATACACGCTAACTAGGCATCACATCTGCAGAATATTCAAAGCCTCAGGAGCAATTCCACTGCCTGACTGTTGGCTCTCAATATTATCTGTGGTGGTGGATAATTGTTTGGTGGGAATCTTGATAAAACGATAACGCACAATAAAGGAAATCTAAGGGAAAGGTTAAGTAAATGGAACAAACAATCAATTAATTGAACCCACAGCAGTGAAGGGACCCCTTTTATTTATGGTCTCCAAAGGATGTAGATGCAGTCTCCCTTTCCAAATCAATAGGATTCCAATAGATTTGCTCCTCATCTACACAGAGACTTAATGGGAAGCACAACCTGTTTTCCAGATTTCAGAGTGATGGTCAAAGGAGACAGTATAGCATAGATACTCTCTGATGCTTCTGGTTTTCCTCTATCTATTTTCTTTGTGTTGTCTCTTGCTGTGAGTGGTAATGTGCACTAACTCATACCCATTCCTTAAGCCTGTGGTTCGCTCTGATCTCCGACAGAAAAAAAGTAATGAGTCTGTGTTCTGCTTTCTTCAGGATTAAGCTCTGAATGGAATTTCTACTTTTCATTATTTTTGCAAATTAGTTTCCCCACTTCCTTTCCATAAATATGTTTCCTGTTACACCATGTCAACCTGAAGAATGTATGAAGTTTTTGCCTTCATATTCAGAATTATTAACTTGTCATAACCCATAATGTTCATATTCTGTGAAGGGAAGGATCTCAACATCCACAATGGAAAATGGACATCATACTGTATGGGAGAAGTGGAGGTTAAAAAAGTCATATAAATGTATGCAATTTGAAAGAAAAATCTTTGTTTCCTTTAAACCAAAATACTAGAAACTGACTGAAATTATTAAAAATTTATGTATCTAAATGCACCAGAAGTTGTAGCTCTGATATTTAGCCAAAAGAAATCCAAAGGAATCAGTGTCCTGTCAATCCAGGCTTAATTTGCTACATATAAAATTTCCACTTCTACAAGAAAAGCTCTGTCACTCCTCTTTACATAAGTATAGCTTGGCAGGAAGGCTAAGCATCAGCCCCAAAGTAGACACACAATACACATTTTGGGCATGGGGAAGATTGTTTGACTTTTCCTAGCTGCGTTCTTCCTTTGTTATCTCTTCTTCCTTAAGACTTTCCAGACCCCCTCGTTTCACTCCAACATACCGCAACAGCCAATGGTGTTTCACATTGTGAGAACCTAGAATGAAACATTTCTACTATTCAAAAGCTAGATTTACAAGTTCAGATATGTATTCAGTGAGTAGAGCTAACGTGTGTTAAACAGACTCTTTTTAAACGTGATTTCCTTAATATTTACAGATATGGCTGACAGCAGAGTGAGTTACAGATACCCAAGATCTAAAAAAATAGTCTGCTTTTACATAGGTCATTGTTTTTTTATATACTCTGATTTGAAAGTCTAGGACATAAAAGTCTCTTTGTTGTGGATTGTGGGATTTTTATTCCTTGAATTTGTTTTCTGCTCAGTGATCCATTTGATAAAATACGTATGTGCATATCCTTGTTAACCCATGCAACCTGGACCAACTTGTCCCCACAAAGGACTTGAACTGGCATCACTTTCTATATTGGTCTGATCTTGAATGGTACAGTAATTAATACAGGCAAATGTATATTAAATCTGAAAGTTTATGTACCATAAGCTTAATCATATGATGGTCTAAGGAGACAGTACAGCATGGATTCTCTCCAATTTTTTAACTCTATTCATTAGAAAAACTATTTCTAGGAACCTGTTAATATCTCTCTGTTGTTTGCTTGTTTGGGTTTTTTTGGTTTTATTAAAAGCTTTTTCTCTATTTGGAGAGAAAAGGTTTTAATATGTGCTTCTGTTTCTTCTTGCACCAATTTTTACCCACTTGCCCCAAACTTCTCTGGAACCTCCCCACCCACAGACTCATTTCATAATTTTAATTACTAATAGCATTTCCATGATACCAAACTATTTTGTTTTTCCTGACAAAAAGCAAAGAATGGCTCACTACAAAATTTAATATTTAATGGATGTCGAGGGTCATTTGTTCTATTGTTTCCATGTAAAAGAGGGACAGAAAGCATTGTTAGCAACTTATAACTGTGGTCTGAATTATATATCTTCCTTCCTACATGCCATGAATATATAACAATATTCGAACATCAAGCAAGAAGTCAACAAACAATACTTTATCTGTTACAGACTTTGATAAATGGAGATTTGCCTCCATCTTCCTTCTTTGCCCTGAGAATCAAGGAAAAAGCCACAAAACTACTTCAAGGAAGCTTGGTGGACATTAATTAAGAGAGATACAGGGGACTCAACTGAACAGCAATCTGAAAATCATTGTTATTCATCAAGACTTTGTCAGATGATTCCAGATAATTGTAAATTCACTAAATGCTGATCTTTTTTTGTTATCCTGAATAACTATTCAATGACAAGTGATTCAGAAATACTACACACTGTTTCCAATGAGGTGTGGCTGAGACAAATTTTAAAGGCCAAGATTAACTGTATTTCCCTGGAAAAAAAATACAATATAAGCATTTTAGAAACGATGAGTAAAAATATTAGCATGATCACTTGTTGGGCCAGCCTCAGTGGACCATGCTGGCAAAGCAGTTATGTAGGACACAATGTTTCTGTGGGGCATTTTTGCTCTCATACAGACACACTTCCATTCAAAGCCGTAATTTCTACAGGTGGCTGCTTAAAGATTCACATTTAACTAGGGTCCTCTTTAGGAAAAGGTGTTTGATTTATCAATTTTTTGCCCGGTAGCAGAACTATATTCTATCATACACTGGAAGACACAGGCCCAATTTGCAGAGCTTTTACACACAAAATTCCTAGTTTTCAGAGAAAGATACAGTAATCCTAAACCATTTGAGTGGCATTTTCCAAATGAAGGGTAAGAGTTTCTTAGCATAGTCAAGAGGAAGGCAGTTTCTAACCCACCCTCAACTGAAAGGGGAGGGGCAGAGGAGGAAAGTATTGCTTCACAGAAACCCCTGTCTAGAAACAGACTCATGTCTCCCCTCTGAAAAAGTCCCAGGAGGCACAGACATTTATAGCAATACCATATGGGGGTCCCACTGGCACATTTAAAACAATTTTTAAGTACAAACCACAGAATTATTAATTATCAGACATTTAGCCACAAAAATAAAACCCAAATTACCCTGTCAACTGCTCCTGCAAGACTTAATTGTATTTCGCTGCCTTTTGTACCATTTATCTGAACAGAGTTCAGCCAGAATATTAACTGCAATCCAAATTAGAATGTGGACAGACCTTGTTAGATTTTCACTCCAGTTATTCAATGTATGCACTGGAATTCAATGCTGAAAAAAACATCCTAGAAAACTTGGCTATGAGTAAACGAGTGGACAGAAAACTAACAATTATATGTACATATTTGTAAATAGAGATGCTGGGTTCTGGGGTAGTTGAGGAAAAGGTTTGGGTTTCTTTTTAACTTTTTTTCTAAGCCCAACAAGTAACATATTGAGAAATCTTTGTGTACTTCTTTCATTTTCTCAGTTTCTTTTTACATTTCTCTCCTGGTACATTTACAGTATACTCACTGGGCAACTCAGTGTATTTAAGAAAACTAAAAAAGATTTTTAGGGTCTTCTCAGCCTTTAGGTAGATAGGTTATTTTAGAACCACTGATGATGAACTGCTGGGATGAAGAGTCTCCTGAAAAGAAGACATACTTTTTCAGCCAATGTGGATACCAAACATGAAAGGAAATTTAAGGGCCATCTTTCCTGATGGAAGATAAGGAAACATGTCTTTAGCCTTCAGGAGATGGGTCAAGACAAAAAGGAAACTCAATACAAGTCTTTTTTTAAAGGATTCTTGGATCTGCATTGTCTCTTTCTGTTTCTGAACACATTCAGAAATTACCGTAAGTCATCTACCACATAGAAAGCCAAGTAAAACACCTTATCTGATATCTCTTCAGCTTCCACAAACTTAATAAAATCTAGTTAGGGCCCCATATACTCATTCTTCTTAGCGATTTCCCACTAATGCTTGTTTCTGAACAACAGCTGACATTCATGCTTCATAAATAATAATTTCTTAATTCAGCATACGATAAATTACAGCAGTGTAACGAATCTTCAGAGTTAAATAAAGACTAGAAACAGCCTGATAAGCATACAAAACCAAAAAAATGTATCTTGGAGAAAATATTAGAAGACCAAATTAAATCTGTGGGGGTTTGCCCCTCATTCACCAATTGCTTTTTCATAGCAAGTGAATTTAAGATAATTCAGTTCAAGAGAAGCTTAAGTTAGAAACTAAAATGCCATCATAACAAAAAAACACAGAGTACTAAAATCTGCAATGTGTAAAATCAGCATTCAGTTAATTCCTCTCTCACAGGCTTTTAGATAGCTAATACATAAACTACGTCAGAGACTCCAGATTATTAAGAATTACAACCTGAAGAAAGACTTGGCCTTATATCACAAAGATGGGACTGAAGAAAAAAATTTACTGACTTGCTATATGCATATGGTACAAAAACACCATACATTAAGTCTGTGAAAATAAATGGAGATCAAAATCAGATACAAGTTTAGGGAGGAAATGTTAATTTCCCATTCATCACATTGTTGACACTAGCTTTATACATTGACCTAAGCCGAACTTCCTGACATAACAAATACAGAATAAACCAGAGATAGTCTCAAAGAAGAAAAATCTCGTTTATTTTGCCTTTAGCCACTGAGCCCAATGATCCATATTAGGAATAAACCCCATATACTCACAGGGGGGATGAGGGGAAATCCTTCCATTTTGCAAGCTTGCAACATTCAGCCAAGTTCTGAATGAATTTTTCTTAATTCAGTTTTCAAACATCCAGAATGACTGACTTCAGAAAGTCAGATGAAAAAAAAAAAGAAGAAGAAAAAGAAAACAAAAAGGAAAAAGTGAGATCCTTGGACTCCGTGAAGTCCCTTTGTAGTGATGGACTTCAGGACAGGAGAAGGACCCTAACAAGTTTTCATAGTTTGCCCTAGTAGTTTCTGAGGTGAACTTCTTCCTGAGTTGTATGTGAAGTTCCTGATTTTATTGAATGTCTGTAGAAGGCAGATAGCCCTTGGGTCTATCAGTGCGCCGTGACATCACAGCTTTGAGCCAGTTTGCATAAATCTCATTTCAGGGAGCTGTGGCTCTGTAACAGGAAGCCTGCCCTGGGCCAGATCTGCCATGGGCAGGTGCTTACTGTATAATCAGCAACCCAGAGCCTGGGCCTGCTACCAATAAACAAGCATATGGGCACAGTACTTTGGAAGACTGTGTGCTTCTTACTGTAGATGAAGGATAACAATGGTGGTGCTTTCTGGTTTAATGGTGTGTCGTTGAGACGCAGTCTTGACAGCTTCTGTGAGCACAGTACAGTGGCAAACACTTGCTTTAGTAACAGTCCTATGCTAGAATTAAGTTGCAGTACTTTGCAGAAAGGACTGAAATCAAGCCCATAAGGCTTTTTTCATAAACATTGCAACAAAGCTGAATTATTCAGTGAATCCTTTTTCAGCGAATCCTTAGTCCATTTACTCGATTCTTGTGATTTCTTTTCTTTTCTACCTTCTGCAATGAAAAAGTAAGTGGGGAAAAGGAGAAGGTACTACATGTCCCATGCAATAACTTGACTTCTCTCGTTAAAGTGCCTTAAATAGTGAGTAGACTAGTAGGTTTTTAGACTTGTATCTGAACAGTCGGGTGCCAAAATTTCTTGTAGAGATTTTGCTTCAGCTATTTTCACATGGTGTTCTCCCTCTCTTTATCCCACTGTTTTACTTGAATTTGCCTACATTGAAAAATTGCCCTTCGTACTGAGGTTCTGGCAGGGGTAGGGGTGGTTGCGCCACGGGGCAGGATGTAGAAGGTGGAGCCTTGCTGCAAGGGGAGAACATTCTCATTCTTGAAAATGCCTTCTTGCTTTGCAGTTAGTTATAGTTGTCTTGGAAAAGTGAAGTTTCTTTGTCTAGGTTGTTCCCCTTCAATTTATGCCTATGTGCCACAGGTTCTGCTTTTGAAAGCAGCCCGTTCACCGCTCACCTGGGTCCATGTGTGAGGGGGAATTTCAGCCACTATAGACTTCCTCCCTTCTACACTGGTAAAACCAGAGGCCACTCACAAGTTCTTCTCTTTCCACACCCTAAGGAACTCAACAAGTGAACTGTGTTAGTTAGCAATGGAGTAAGATCAAGAACATGGTGAGAGATTAACTCTTGAAGCCCCAAACTGAATTTCACCAGCATCAGTTGATACATAAGCATTTCATTCTTATTTTATTTGCATGATGAAACCTTGACTTTAACACAGAAATACAAAACTATTAAACTGTCCACTCCTGTCTATGAGACAGTTCTCAAGTCTCCCCTTGGATACCCGCTTGGAAGTGATCAGAATCAACTGGGGAAAAGGTAAGAAGCAAAGTACAGTCCTCATGATAAAATTCAGTGCAAACAGAGGAGAAGGGAGTGAACAACAGTATGTACAAATCTTAAAGTGGGCAATTGGATAATAGCTGACAGAAGTAATTGTATGCTTTAAAAAAGCTATTCAGAACAAAGAAGATATTGTATATGATTCATTGTAGACTGAAAGATACTTTAAGCAGCTACTAGAAGGTTTAACAATGTAGTGGTTTACACAGAGATGCTTCTGTTGAAGTGGAATGTAACTATATTTCATACAGTGGAGGATATTTCTGTGCTGTGTCACAGCACAGGAAATTACCTAATAAGGACAGATATTTCATATCAGCCTTACTGCACTCAGAGAATGCTAGATTATCAAAGTTATCAACCAATTTTAACATACGAGAATCATATGCACACCAAGGTTATAAGTATAAATAATGTCTTTGATTCTCTGTATGATGAACGAGAACCAGATATTATGCCATAAAGCTTAAGGACCAGCAGAAAGTACAGAAGTTGATTAAACTTCCTGGGAAGGAGGGTATCTCCATAAGCAGAAAATCTAAAAGCAAAATAAAATGCTTAAACTGTTATGTTTGTATAAGAACATCACAAGTGACGATTGTGCTAAAAGTCAACATAGATTACTTTCTCACTGTCACACAGAACTGGTGTTTTATCCTGTCATCACAAAATCCTCTTACTCCTAAAGGTACCAGAGAAGACACTTTTGACCCAGGTCCTTGCAGTACCATATTTGATGACTTACATGCAGAAAACGGATGAAGTTACCAAACATCTTTACAGCAGAGAACAGATTTTCAGGGGCATTTCATGTGCACTGCTACTAACAGAGACCTTCAAAAGGCTTTTGAAGTAGGGTAGGGATTCTTCTTCATGATGGGAAGTTGGAGAACTACAGAAAAACCTACTGAGTTGAAAGATTAGATTTCTGAAAGACTGTTTCTGAAAACGTTTAACAGTCATTAATCTCAGAGATTTCTCCTCTATGTGTCACCTCATCGTGTGTAATGTTTTTGGAGCAGTTCTTCCTCTACCTCTACCCATTTATTCTTCAAGCTATTTCTAACCACAAGCTACAAAAGCAAAAAGGTTTCAACTCACAGCCACATCACAGAGAGGTCTCATTACCTCAAACCCTCTTTGGTGTTTGGAAGGTAAATTTTCTCCCTACTAAAACCTCACACAACATCACTCATCCTGAAGTCTTCTAATCAGAAACAGGGGTTTACATAGATTCTGCTACTGATAAAACAAGACCTCTAGGCAACAGATTCCCTGATATGTTCCATATTCTTCACAGAGATATGTTTTCCATTGAACTTGCTTAATCTAGAATTAATATTGCTTGTGGATCTTGTATACTATCGGTTAATATTGAATATCCATTCAAGTAGCTTTGGAGGGAGAGTGGCTGCCTCTTCTCCTAAAAGAGTTTAAGAGACTCTATGACTCTAGAACCTGTGAAGTCTGGAGCTCTAGGGCACGATCCTCTTTGTTATGTATACTGCTACTGAGTTGAAGTTATGAGCTGAAATATCTTTGTTGCATTTTCCCATAACGAGACAGTAGGAGCCAGAAAATGGCTGCTGCAAGTTCCTGGCTGAAAAGAATTTGTTACATTTTTTCTTATGTGGAGCTTCATCTTAGTATCCTTAAAAGTCTGAATGTAGACTGCTGAAATATGTTCTCTTCTTTCCACTGTGATAGGTTACCACTAACTGATATGGCTGGTATGGCTGCATTTGAACACAGACTTTTCCTCACTATGAGGGCATCCCCTCCTTGAGTTGACGCAGATCTCAGTGGCAAAAAGTGCTTTTAACAGTCCAGCTTTCACAAGTCCCTGACTTTTATGTAATGGCATTTGTACAAGGAATTTCACCAGCTGGAAATGTCATAAAAATGTAATCAAAATATCAGTCTTAACTAACTTCTCTATATTGACAAAGATTTTCAAGCATAGACTAGACTTAATCCATATCAGATTGAAGATAACCATTTTCATTGAGAGGAAGAGGAGTAATTTAATTCAGTACTAATCCAGAAAGCCTCATTCATTTTTTAAGAACCATTATGATATGCAACCCTTTACAGAAATAAAAAGCACTTTATTTCTTAATTTATTAGTAATGTTTAAACTGTCCATTAAGTAGAACTCAGCAGAGATGAAAATCTTTCTTTGGCAAACTATATAGCTTCAAGGTCTGTTTAAATCTCACCTATGTTTTACTATTTACTGTATTTCAAAACTTGTTTCGGCTTTAAGGCATGTTAAGTAGCAATAAAATTTGATGTCACTTTTAATGATCTTCTGCATTATGAAGGCTATAGATTTTCAGTTGACACATTCCTGCTCATTTATAATCATCCTGTCACTCAAATCTTTTGTATCATTTGAAGCAATTAACATGGAGGAGTGCTCTAATTTTGTCTATGCCTTAGAGTCAGTAGCACCAGTAAGATGCAAGCAGTATTGTCTAACAACCCTTCATGGACTTATGCCTTGAACCTAAAGACCAATTAGTTCTCCACTTCGAAAATCTAGTACTTTAGTAGTCAGAATCAAGCTGTAAAGAAGAAATGCATCTGAGACACGGTTCAATAAGAGCATATCTGTAGAGAAAAATGTTGTTGCTGAAGGCTCAACAACCACTCTGTACTTCCTTTGGGAGGTGTAACTTCAGACTGGTTCCAGTCTGATGCCATAGATTGAATTGCCATTTGCCACAGCTTCAGTTCTATCTGAAAAGAATCCAGTTTGTGCACTCCAATGCTGCTACATGGTGCAAATTAAACTAGACTAAGCAGGGAGGATCAGGAGATTAATTTTAGAAGTGTACTTACAATCTAAACCACATTGCTGATCCACGCCCACCATTAAAAAGTATTATTTCCCTAGGTTGATAGGGGCCTCTGCCAAGCTGCGTCAGAAATACCTCTGCTGTATGGAGTCTGATTTGAATATTTAGGCAGCAGCTTTTTCCGGAGAGTGCATCTATGTCTAGGAAGAGGTCTTTGTCTCCTAACATAAATAATGCTCGCGTCAAACTTGCATCTAACTAGGAATATACCTCCCAGTAACCTCAGAATTCTAGAGAGAGAACACTTCATATGACCATTTCTTTAGGTAGCCGGTGGACTTACAACTGCACTTCCTGTTCTCTGCCATCACTTTCACAAGGACTTCAAGTCTGGAATTTTGCATAAGCAGAGGAAATTAAGTACTAGAAGCCAATGCTCTTTATACATTCTCACAATAGACATCTAGCTGCATAAGATGAGAAGCATGTTTGCAGGCCTCATGTCACAGCTTTGTGTATAACTAGGACAGGTGTAGTAGTATATAATCTATAGAAACTTCTTTTCATACAGAGCTATTTACTAATAAGAAAAATTGAGTTTGAATTATTTGTTTCCTTCTTTCGTAACCTTAGACCAACGTGCAGTTAAACTCTCCAGTCTTCACTTTTTGCTTTCTTGCCTGTGGGTTTTTTCAGGTGCTTTGAAATTTGCAGGGTTTGGTAAAAAGATGACATCTTTCACTAATCTTCTGGGGGAAAAAAATAACTGTCTACAGATAAGTAGCTCTATCTTAATCTGTTTGATATTTTGGAAGCACAGATTACTTATTGCTTTGATAAATGCTGCATCAACCATGTAAAGACTGCAGGCCCATTGAAGTAGTTGATAATTTTTGTTTGGCTTTAGTTATTTTGCTCTGTATTTTAATACTCTATTTTTTGTAAAGTTGCTCTGCTAACAATATATGGGTTGATACTTTATTTCCTTGCTCCTGTTGTTCTCATGACTGTGCTCATTGCTCTTTGAATTTAGGAATCTTTTTTAATGCAAGCAATTTTCTGTACTTACAGTCCAGTATTTTACTATACTGTATTTAACTCTTCTTCTTTTTGTGCCATAAGTATTATATCAAATATTAAACAACTACATTACTGTATTATATTATACATCAAACAAATAAAGACTGGGAAGGACCAGTTGTGTGAGGGATCTTAATGGGACTTCAAAACTTATTTTCAACATGTTCATTGGTAGAAATGTAGCAGAGAAACACAAAAGAGAGCACTTGAACAAAATTTTGGATCCTGGAGAAAAGAGAGGAAGGGAGAAGAGGGTCTGAAGCCAGAAAGGCCAGGGAGAAGGAGACTGCCAGAGTTCTGGTCATAGTTTATAGTTGGGGGGTGAGAGTTTAGGCAATTACAAGAAAGTGAAAAGGTTTGATCATACGGAGGTCCTGCAAGAGGAAGCTGCACTCCTTGAAAAAACTTGCCTGTGTAGATTGGCTTAGTGTCAGAGACAACACAGAAGTAACAGTGAGAATAAGAAGAATAGCTTTGCTAAAAGAAGGAGGTAGAAGGAAGGAAAAGAGAGGTTTTGTTTTAACTATGTGATATTAGTGGTAGCAGTGAAACATTTTAAAGAACATTACCAAAGAATAAGCTGAAGTATATCTGTATCTGAGAAAATGAGGGGAAAAAAAAGAAATTATCTTCCTGTTTTAGGAGAAGAAATCTCTACAAATATGACCCAATTAACAGAGCCTAAAGTCTCATGACTAAGAAGATTTCACTGCAGCAACAGACAAGTGCTGAGGAGCTGAATGCTTTGGATGCTAAGTGCTTATATATGGCTGAAAGGAAAATAGGGAAAGAGGAACTTGGAGTACCTAAGCTTATAGGAGTCACAGAATCACAGAATCACCGAACAACCAATGAATGATAGTTCCCAGAAGGAGTTAAATATTTTCTGGGGTTAAAGTGAATCAGAGTCTGCACACCGTGTGCTGGAAATTCCCTAAATGATTTTAGTGGTCATTAAGAAAAGGGAAATGGTTCTTTTCTGAGTAGGACATGCTAGGAAACAGAGGAGTAGACACCAAAACAGAGTGGCGGCTGAATATTTATAACTTAGCTGACTCTGTCCCCAGATTGTAGGATTCCTGCCAGCTGAGGGGACAGACTTTTCAAATGGCTTTGTCTGTTGAGAAGGGTCTTGTTAGTAGCCATTGTGATTGATAACACCACGGACTGAGATAGTTACAGTTCTATTAGGAATGCTACACACACTTATGTACAGTATGGGCAAAAATAGGTAAAGCTGCTGCTAAAATGTGCTCTGCTGAGAAGTGGTGCTTCAACTGTTCTGCAGTCACCTTATTTCCAGTCTGATGTCCTTGGTTGGGCTTACTCAAGTTTTTTTGTCTCTTCAGTCACAGACCTCACCTGTATACAAAGCTTTAACTTTTTATTTGAAATTTAATTCAAGTACCGATTTGTCTGTTTTAAACAGTGACTAAATTTAATGTAGTTTTCAGTTGCAACATGCCATTACCCATGCTGTTGGTTTTGTTTATTTCAGTAATACAGAATTTAGTTTAACCAGTGCAAGTACTATGTTCAGACCTATATTTTCCAGGTCATGATTTAGTGACTTTTCAACACATGGTTTGTAAGCCTCTGCAAGTCTGTGGGGTGTTTCTGAGAGATCTGAGAAAAATCATAAAAATTTACCTGGTTATCAGTAGGCTTAAACTGACCATATAAATTGCATGCATGTTTGCACCTACATGTAAGTATTTTAGAAACCTGCAAGTAAAAAAATTGTGGAACTCCGTGACCTAGAGGAACCTCCAATTTTATTTTCTTTGTATATCTTTTCTTCTGTGTACAATTTGTCTTAAGCTGAGATGTTTCTATCACCCCTCAGTCCCTAACTGGCTGTAGGATTTGTACCAGGGTGAGAAGAAATATAAAGTTTTTGTCCCAAGCTGGTTTATCCACCAAGCCAATAGCAAAGTTTGCCTTTGGAGGCAGAGTACATAGACTTTGAGAGTACTGGTGCTGTTTATCTCACTATCCCAACCCAAAGTATTTCCTCAGCCCTGCTCCGGCTCCTTCCCATTGTTGCTTCTACCTGGTTTCCTAGTAATCTTTCCTTGATGGTATGGCTGGGCTAAGCTTTTTTCAATCTTTTGTTCCTAGCCATTCATATAATCATAAATTTTCTGGACAGCACTCTAGATGCCCATTCATCCTGTGTCTGGTTTTAAAGATGTATGAGATGCTGTATAAGATTCCTCTACAATTGAACATCTCAATATTGTTTTTTGCTTCACAGCTATTGTTCTAATCATGGTATCCCTTTGCATGTTCAGGGCAGATTACTGTCAGCCTAGTATAACTATAATACTGACTGCCCAGCTGTGGTTTAAACTTCTAGAGGCAATGACTCACATATGCATTGTGCAGAAGTTCTTTACTACTTATTCATGGGAATGCTTTTCCACTTTTAGTTTATGCTACATAAATGCATATGTTTAGCACAAAATAGTCGTCTATACTGAATATTTTTGAACATGCTCTTTAAGTGTTTTGGAATTAAAAGTATGGTGGTTATAAAATTTAAAGCAAATCTGATCTGCAACCAAACACAAACCCACAGAAGTAGCTGCAGCACTGAGCTCACCATGTAGTTTCCAAACAAGCTGACTGCAGTAGGAATCGTGGTTTATAAAAAGCTGTCAGCAGTGCTGAGCTGGTGAAGAGAAAGAGGAACCTACAACGGGAAAGAGAAAAAAAAAGCACAACCAAAGGCAACTTCACTTCTCTGCCTTTACTGTTTTTAAACAGATTTGGCTTTAAGTTGCTGTTGAGAGTGCTGTGAAGGGTAGCAATAAACTCACAAAGTGAGAGCCCTGCAACATATATCCATTTCTGAACACCACCTGCAAATCACCTTTGAATTCTAAGGGACTTCTGTATCAGTTTGTGCATGCATGTGAGAATCTGTGTATGTATGTGAGTACGAATATACACAATGTTACCACAGCTATTGCTCAACAGCATGCCAGTAAATAGAACTTTACTAGAACAGCTTCTGCCATTTTGCTCCTGCTTTGCATGACATACTGAGTTGTTCTCCTGAGACTGTTTCCTAATTTTCACATCCACCTCAGGCTGTGGATTCCACCGGATTATTATTCTTTTCCTATGAAAAGTGAAAGATGGATTCCCATCTTCCAGCTACCAGTTGCAGGAAATCATCTAAGTCATTGCTTACTGCATTGTCTTGTACTGGGTGTTAAGACTCTGGGAAGGTGCTCTTAAAGAGCTTGGTTGAGGACTGGGGCACAGACTGATTCCTTTCACTTTGGGAAGGAAGTCTAGCTGATCAGATGTTCTTTAATCAAAAGGCAAGCTTCCTGTGAGGTTCTGTCTTGGGTCTTATAGTAAGTGCTAAGCCAGACAAAGGAAGATCTACCACATCAAAGGGAGAGTGGAACTGGAAAGCAGAGTAATAATGAGAGAAATGCTGATGATTAAACTTAGTTGGATTGGAGTCGCCATTATTTTGTGTCATTCTGTGATCACAGCTTTGGTTCTGTGCATTTTACTTGATAAGGGATTAACTTGTTGGAGAGCTAGTCAGAAAACTTAAGGAAGAAGAAAATATCATAGAGAGAAAGACCTTAGGGACTCTGCAGGATAACTTACTGTACAGTTAACTCCCTGAAAGAGAAAGACCTCTGCACATTCATTGCTCTGAATAGAAACATAAAGAATAAAATTGAACCATACAAAGATGCCATGGTCTATTTCAGTAGCACTGCTAGTCCTAAGAAGAGAGCTGCCATTGGTATGCCCTACAAGAATTGGGCATGATCCTTGAGAATAAACCAAGGACATATTTAATCTGCAATCAGCCTATATTGTTGCAGTACGCGTCACAACACTAGCCAACTCTCCTCTGTAAGTGGGAGGCAAAAAGCAGTAACAGGACACGTGGATCCCATGACTTCACAGCAGCTAGAACGCACAGTTGCAAAAGGTTGTTTAAGCACCTAAAATTTATAATAACATCTTTTTCCACTTTATCAGTGTATTTTTGGCAACAAAACTATAGCACACTTGCTTGCAGTACATACCAAAGTGTATTCAGCTCTGGTGCCAGAGACTTTTACACTTAGCAAACAGCTATGAGTTGGTAGTGGAATCTGCAGTGCTGGTTTTTTTTTTTTTTTTTCCTTGCTGAAACACTAACACTGAATCTTCAAGAGTATCAACAGTAAAATTACTTCCTTTCACAAGCTGCCTCTTAACAATGAGAGGATGACCTAATGGAAATGTATTCTTCCTCTGTATCTCCTTTGGAGAACAGTCCTCATTTTTTTCCAATCCCATTTTACATGGGATCAGAAGAGACGAGGCTTTTCTTTATGGTCAATATGAGTAGGCTTGGAGAGAGACACTGTGTAGCTCCCTTTCCATCCAACAAAGACACTTAGTTCTTTTGCAGTGTGCACAAGCCTGGGATCACTCCCAGCTGTGTTTCTGCTATCATGTAAAGAATAATATTTTTCTGTTTATTCTCCTGATTCGATTTGTTCTTAGGAAGATCAAAACTGGATGCACCTATTGTAGCTATTCATAAAACCATGATTCCTGACACAAGAATAGTGAACTGATCCTCAGCACCTTGATGGTCGGTCATCACCAAATGGTCTAGACATGCTTTCAAAGAAACAAGGACAAAGTTTTCACCTTGACCCCAAATGCCTACATCTGGCTTGGCATTGGGAACATCACAGATGAAAGACGCTAGATTGTAATACAACAAAATAACACAAATCAGGAAGTCACGATCATGCCATTTCAAAAAAATTAAATATAAACAAATTTCAGTGGTTTTAATCAAATAAACTCTTAAGCCTTCCCAGATTAATTTTCAAAATCTTCATTCTTTACATTCTTAAAAGAATCACAACTTAACTGTTGGAACTAGATGTGCTAGCCTGTAGATCTCATAAGTCTAAAAGGTATTATAGCCTTCTTAATTCTGATTCTATGTTTATATTCTTAGAATCATAGAATCATAGAACAACCAGGTTGGAAGAGACCCATCGGATCATTGAGTCCAACCATTCCTATCAAATATTAAACCATGTCCCTCAGGACCTCATCCACCCGTGCCTTAAACACCTCCAAGGAAGGTGAATCAATCACCTCCCTGGGCAGCCTATTCCAATGCCCAATGACCCTTTCCATGAAAACCTTCCTCCTAACCTCAAATCTAAATCTCCCCTGGCAGAGCTTGAGGCCATTCACTCTCATCCTGTGCCCTGTCACTTGGGAGAAGAGGCCAGCTCCCTCCTCTCTACAACCTCCTTTCAGGTACTTGTAGAGAGTAATGAGATCTCCTCTCAGCCTCCTCTTCTCCAGGCTAAACAACCCCAGCTCTCTCAGCCGCTCCTCATAGGGTCTGTTCTCCAGCCCCTTCACCAGCCTCGTCGCTCTTCTCTGGACTCGCTCCAGAGCCTCAACATCCTTCTTGTGGTGAGAGGCCCAGAATGGAACACAGGATTCAAGGAGTGGCCTCACCAGTACTGTGTACAGAGGGAGAATAACCTCCCTGGACCTGCTGGTCACGCCGTTTCTGATACAAGCCAAGATGCCACTGGCCTTCTTGGCCACCTGGGCACACTGCTGGCTCATGTTCAGTCGGCTGTCAAGCAACACCCTCAGGTCCCTCTCCTCCTGGCAGCTTTCCAGACAGACTTCTAGTCTGTAGCTCTGCATAGGGTTGTTGTGCCCAAGTGCAGGACCCGGCATTTGGCCGTGTTAAAACTCATGCCATTGGACTCTGCCCAGCGGTCCAGCCTGTTCTTATGTAGAACCACATCCATTTTGGGAACCCAAAGATCTGATGAGTCAAACTTTGTCAAATCTGTGATAGCTTGTTTGCCATCTCTTCATCAAAAACTATGTATTGTTGCTATTACTTCAGAAAAGGTGAGTTGTGCAAAAATAAGCTCTCTTGGCTGATCTTGTGACAATAAAGCCTGATACAAGAATAATTAAAATAGATGCTAATTTCAGTGTCAATGAGTTTAAAGCATTTGGGAATTTTCCCCTCACTGTAATTCCTTTGCTTTATGATGCTAAGCATACATCTTGAACTTTGAGAGCCTTCTATTCTCAGAATAATTCTAAATAATTTAGAAGGCCACAGTAGGATTACCCACACCCCAGAGTGCAGCAGCATCTTCAAGATCCTCCACATAAACTGGTATACTTACACAATAATGCCATGGTCTGGCCATGCCACTGTGTCTCATACCTCCCCCAGGCATCAGTTTGAAGATCTCGCTACAATAATATATTTTTCAGGGTAGGCAAGCTTTGTGACACCAACAAAACAACCCCAGAGCAAATGTCTCAATCCCAGGACAATTTTCTCACAAATCTTGCCAGCCAACAGGACCTTCCTCTTATTTTGGTATTCTAGCGCACTCCAATGAGGCTAAACCTTTTTTCTCAGCCTGTCTTAAATGTATTGCATTTGCATTGCAGTAGTCTGTGATTTAACTGACAGATTTGATGCTAGATTTTTTTTTTTTTTTGGGGGGGGGGGCACTTCTAGAATCTGTAGTGAGGTCCCCAGTGGTCATTTTCCTAGCAGTCAGAAATAGCTAATTTGTCATTAGGGAATCCATTTGGAATCAATATGAACAAAACATCTGTAGTGATTTTAAAGTGATTATGCAATTCTGCAGTATCTGGTTCTATTTTTGTGAACATGGATCTCAAAGCCACTTTCTTCCTTTGCATTCATCATATGCCTTTGATCAAGAGCTGTTAGATTTCTTATAGAATGTACAGCTATTGGAAAAAAAGGACTACTTTTCTTTAATTTAATTCCAGCTGTAAAAGGATAAAGGGCATACATTCTGTTCAGTACCAATTACTGGACAAAAAAACTAAGATCTTTCACACATAAGTGTGAACCACAAGTATGATCTATATTCAGCAGCCTTGCACAGGTGAGGAATCTTCTTTCTTTCTTAGAACAGAGACTCTATTTCTCTGGATACTGATAAATCCAGAGATGACTGATCTCTAGATTTTGAGTTTATACTTCACAGGAGCATGTTGATTGTATTTGACTGGAATGGAAAGGCTTCTGCAAAGTATTTCTTCAGTACTTTTTCCCCTGGATTCATATAAAACTGTTCATAATACAATTAGAAAACATACCTTGCAACAGTTTGTTGCTGAGCTTTGCTACTCCTTTCACACTTTGTATCTGTCTCCAAGATATGCTCATCTATAGATGTTACTATATAGAAAGAAGTCAAAAGAGGTTTCATGCAGTCTAGATGGTTTTTATTTCTACAAATTTGTCATTGCAGTATGGAGAGCATATTACTTGTTCTCCTAGTTCTATTAGGAAACCTGAAGAAAGTGTGAAAACAAGATTTTATTTTTCTTTCTCAAAATAGTAGTATCTTTTTATGCACCTCTTACATAGGAATAGAATTCCTTATTCTTTTCCCATATTCTGTACCATTTTATCCAAATTAAAAAAACTCGCAGGTTTGATATGCATGTATGGTATTGGTCCTGAGCAGAAAAAAGAAGTTTCCTGGAAAATGAGAATTGGGCCCTGAATTCCTAACTGCTTCTTTCTGAATGGTCATCATCCAGCCCAACCCTGCAACTGCTCACAAACGTGTTTTTTTATGCAGTGATATGAGTTTGTTAAATTCTGGGAAATTCTGTCACTGCAACTTTTCGTCTTTAACAGACTGAAGATTTATCTGATACCTACAAGATCAGACTTGCACTCATGGCCACACCACCTGACTATCCGAAGTGCAAACAATGTTACGTGAAAGGACAAGACTGTGGACTAGCAGTGTCTGGAGTGAGCTCTGTTTATGATTATAAGGTTCCAGATTGCCCACCATTACATATGCATGATTTCCCTAGAACGCCCACATCCCACATTTTAGTGTTGATCAGTCTCTGTTTATGAAGCCTTGAAGAGAGGAGTAGGATGGTTTGTAGATAACTTACTCATGGGTTTCTGCTGGAGCACAAACCATGGACGTGGTACATCATCTGATACCATAATGCAATTTGGAGGTTCTTTCTGTTATTTCATGTATATTCTTGCTGCAGATAATCAGTGGATAAACAACTTTCATAACAACACTGCACCACCCCCACTCAGCAGTCTGACAGTTGACTTGATGGTTAGCCACGGACTCATAGCAGTCTTGGGTAGCCAGTTTCCAGATAGCAGCCTGCCTCTCTGGTCGGTATGGGCTCTGTCACTCAGGGTATGTGGTTCCAAAGGACTGGGCAGGTTTATCACACAGGTCTGTGAAGGCCTGCTTCCTCATGCAGAAGTTTTGGAGGTGCTGTTGTGTATCAACTGCAAAGTGATGTGATTTGATCCTCTGTGTTAGTTCAGTTCCAGAAAGCACTGTTTCTTTTTCAGGAAATTTTGGGAAAGTCAGCATCATTCATCATGTAATCCAAAACTACGGATGCTGATAAATCCATATATATATATGTCCCTGGGTTTTGTTCTTCTTTACCATCATCCACATCCATTTGACCACCTTCTATGTCTTTTAGCACTGCATTTCCTCTCAAGTTCCAAGACCTGTCTGTACCACACTACACTGCTTCTCCAGTTTGTGAACTCCTCAGATGAGGTTGTAAGCAATTGCTCTGCGAGAACCATGTTAGCTCAGTATTGCTGCAAACTGAACCAGATACCATCAAAGATGTATGTGACTGGGGGCTGCAGTCATTCTGCTTTTAAAACCAGAAAGTAAAATTAAACGAGGTATCTCATAAAGCACCATAGATTGATTCTCAGAAGAGTTTTGCTCAGTGGTATGGTAGGGAAACTGGGTTGTGCCCTTTCTTATTCTAGTATTTAATATGGAAAAACCTGTGTAAATACTGCTAAGCAGGCTTTATGAGATTTTCAGAAGAGTGAGTAAAGAAATGGTTGCCAGAAGTTAGAGTCACTGAGTCAGCTTGCATCCTCCAGCATCACCAATGTCTTCATCCAATGAACTTGAAATTCAGGAACACTACATTTCAGATTAGAGATCTTTAGGTTAAATCAGGGAGTGAAAAGAGGAGAAAGTGAAACAAGCACAGTGTGGGGAGAGAGGAACTCAAGCTCTTTCATATTCACTTCTCTGTGAAAAACCAAGCAGGCCCTTGACAAGAATTCAGAAAGCAGACATTCATCCCTATTGAACATTTATGGAAAACACAGTGTAAGATTATGGGTGACCAGCCAAAAGTAAGAGGATGTGAAGGGCTAGGAAGTGGAAAATAATGCTCAAATATTTGGAGTACTTTAGACAATGTAGCATGTGATTCAAATACGTAGTTAAAAGCAGAGGTGTTAGCAAGCAGGTAATGGAATGTAAAAGCATTCTCTAGTACGTTTGTTCAATGCCTCAAGCACAATATAAACATTTGGCAGTCAGGTGGGTTGAATACACAATCACATCGAGGCACAACAAAATAAGATTAAGAAGTAACAGAGCTATTTGGTTTAAACAGTAGTCTGTTCCTCTCTGGGATGGCTCCAAATGTCAGGAGTGATCAAACACACCTTTCCTGGAGAGTCCTACCGCTCCTTCCTTTTACTGCTACTCCTCTCACCCTCGAGACTCTTATTTTCTCCTTTTCATCTTGTGTAGGTCTTGTTTCCAAAATGTAGGCCTAAGGAGGTTTTGGACATGGCACTGAAGACAAGAGAAATTAATTAAGGCTTTAATTGCGAAACTAGCTGGAGCAAGCTGCAGAGCTTGGATCTGAACTGAAGCAGGTTAAAAAAAAAATGATGTGATGGATAACTTAGACAATGGAGAAATGCCTAACATTTTATTTGGTGAGGTTAGTGCATGGTAAAATGCACACTACCTTATCTACGCAAGACTTCTCAAGCATATTTATCAGCATATGTCAACTAGCAGGTGTTAGCCTAAAATTTCTAGACAATCTGGGGACTGATGTAAGTCTGGAGCTCATAGCACAGTATGAATGTAACCATTTATTTATTTGATGTTTTGGGGTGGCTTTTTTTTTTCTTTCTTGCAAGTAGGTGCTTCAAATATTAATTTCAGTTTTGAGAGTATCCTGCTCAGGGAAGCATCTCCTGTAATCCTGTTTATATTTTAGTTATTTGTAAATAGATATGGAGAATATCTCACATTGATCTGAAAAATTTAATATTAATATTAATAACTGGATGAAGTTGTAACAGGATATATTTATTCTGCATCTTTTACTCTACATCAGAGGATTTCTTTTATCAATTTCTTTTCCCTCCTTTTGCTGTCTTTTACCAAAAAGTTCCCTTCACCTACCAATAAATTGAATTTAGAGTACCCTTGAAGCCCACAATGATTTAAATGTTTATCGGTCAGAAGTCTCTGTAAAGATAGTTCTATGTTTCAGTAACTTTCCTGTCCATCTACTGTTACTGTCTTGTGGTTTTATTAAAAGTCTCATGATACTTCATGTTTTTCATGTTTAAAAAAACAAGAAAATATTTCTTTTATTGCAGGGAATGGTCCATATCTCAAAGAACAGAAATAAAGTTAAGAGAAAAATTCTTTTGCAAAAGTTGTATAATTTTGGAACCAGTATCCAGATCTGTTGAGATCTGGCTCTTGACTTTTGACTGTTTGGCGTTCTGGGCATTTCCCACCCTCTTCTCAATGCATGAGTAGGTAGCCTGACACCACCAGATTTAGAGTTCCAACTCTGGAAATATTCGGGATTTTTCTATCAGGACGGGATGGTGATTCATTCTGAGCTCTCACAAGACAATCATGCAGCTGCCCCTGTTTCAAAATCAGCAGCCCCGCCAGCTTGTCTCCATCAGCCTTGAGAAAACAGGAAGCACAACGGCCACCAAAGGAAGTGGTGCATTTCTTACACCCACCCCAAAATTTTAGCTGCTGCATTTTGCTATTGCAAAATGTTAACAGAATACTGCAGGGTACACTGAGAAAGAGATGAGAAATCTGCTGACCTTTGGGTGCCTGTGCAATTCCCGACTTCAGTTTCCTAGGCCTACAGCTTAACTAATTCACCAATATGTTCTGTGTTTCTCAGTCACTACAGCTTAAATCCCCTGTAGTAGGATGTTCTTATCCAGAATGTGAAGACTTCTTCTTAATTGTTTTGTTTCATCCCCAAAATTTGTACAGAAAAGCAGTAAGAGGCTTCTTGTCTGGAGGGCTGACAGACTGAATCACAGAAATAGAAAAGGTGGAGAGGACTGTGTTTTGTTCACCATGATTAATTATGTTCTCATCTCCCTGGCAACATGGCAGAAATTGGTGTTTTTAGGGTAGAGATTTTTATGTATATCTTGTGATCTGCTGTTTTTCATATAAAACAAGAAAAAAATATTTCTCACTCTCATGGTTGAAGGGAAAGGGCTGTACCATAATGTTTCAGAGAACAGAAGCGCCTTCCTCATATAAAAGGAGGAGCACGATGAACTGCTATCAGTAGAGAATACCATTCCCTGGGGGTGCTGTGGGGCATGGAACAGAACTAGGAGTGGCTCAAAAGGGAAGAGCAGGATGTGCCACAACAAATAAAAAAGGCAAGAGATACAACATGCAAAAAAGATTTGAAATTTGAGAGGATTTTTTTGTTGTGTTTGGGTACTAAAACCATCTTGAAAATTTGTTCTGCAAAATCAAAGGGGGAAAAAACCCCACAAGGTTATACTCTGTATGATGGGTAAGTAAAATGTTAGTAGAGGCTTTTGAAATTAAAAAGCAGGATTTGTGAATTAGAGAAGCTGCTTCAAAAACATGCAATAAGAAGGCAAGAGAGGATCTGGAATGAAATATTATGTTCACTATGGAGATTAGGTCTAGGCATTATTTTTCTGCTAGATGTGTCATTTGTCCAATAAATGCAGATTTGAGAATCTAGCCACGGAAACCAGGCTATCTGCAAATTCTCATTAAATTCTCTGAATTGTTTTGTCAACAGCTGACATTTTTGAAAGCTGAAAAATTATTTTGTTTCAAAATTTAACAAAAAAGTAAGTTTTGTTTGAAACAAATGTTTACTTCAGCTCATAATTAAATCTTGGGGGACTTCCATTTTTGTAAGAAAACTGTAAACATTAAATAGGGTGAAAAATAATCAATTCTCTAGCTTTCCTTTTTTTAATTTTTTTCTACTTTATTTTAATTCCACCAGTAAAAGTCAATTATTCCCACAGCTCCAACCAAACTGAGAAAAGCAGTCAGGTTCCTGAAATCTGTTTTTCAGCATTACTGGAAGATGGAGAAAACTAAGAACTATATTGTAACCATGCTGAAAGTCCTATACAGAATATAAATGTACATTTGAAGACAATGTCATCAGAACATTAGACAGATATCCCTAGGAAGCTGTATTACTAATGTAGCAATGTTGTACACAGAAACTTTAAGCAGCTTTGCCTGGATGTTCGTTACAGACAAGTATCTCACTCAGCAGAGTGAATAAATGCTTTACCTCTTTGTCCTTCAGCACTAGCTCCTCAGTGTTACATTTCAATTGATCTTCCTCTGTGGCAAATGGAACTGCAATTCTACAAAAAATAAACTGAATATTTTACCTACTCTTCTTACTGTGGAGAGTCTTCTACCCAGATTTCTGTTCTCCAAATTTTTTCAGAATGGAGTTTATAACACTTTCAGTAGAGCCTACTTTTGAAAATACTTAATTAGGAGATGAAAAATTCTTAATATTTCCTTTTGAAGTAAGTCATGATGTTCAGATTGTTTTTGTTTTGCACAGTCATTCTGCAGGCAACTTCAGTTATCTTGTAACTCCTCTCATTACATTAACTCTCTTAACAGCACATCCTTTGGAAATTTTCTAAAGCTCATAACTGCTTTTCTTCCTGCCATGAAACACATTTTCATTTCAAGTGTGCACAGAGATTGGCAACAAGACTAGTTCCAACATTAGCATATCCATATTCTCTTAATTTTGATCTCACATCTCTCTCTTCCTGCTGATTGTCCTCCTCGTTGGCTATTTTCAAAGTTCTAAAAATATTAATAAAATCATTAAACTCACTGGACAGTCATCCTTTTCTCCTGGTGACAGACTAAGCAAAATATATGGGTAATCCTGTTTGTTTCTAGGAAAATGTCCCAGTTCACACACTTTTCACAGATTCTCCATTGAGGGCTTTTTTTTTTTTTTTGGTGGACAAATCACTGTATACTTAAACTGCAAGATACACTTTATCACTCTGCATCCACACACAAAAATGCACTAGCTCACTTAACTTTCAGGTCCGCATCAAATTCTGTCCCTTTGGAATATTGTGCATGTACTTAAGATTGGACTTCTGTGACTCCATCTCCTGGCCATGTAAGTGTGAATATCTGCTGGAGGGTAGGGAGGCTCTGCAAAGGGACCTAAACAGGCTGGACCGCTGGGCAGTGTCCAACGGCATGAGGTTTAACACGGCCAAATGCCAGGTCCTGCACCTGGGGCACAACAACCCTATGCAGAGCTACAGACGGGGAGAAGTCTGGCTGGAAAACTGCCAGGAGGAGAGGGACCTGGGGGTGTTGGTTGACAGCCAACTGAACATGAGCCAGCAGTGTGCCCAGGTGGCCACATAGGCCAATGGCATCTTGGTTTGGATCAGAAACGGTGTGACCAGCAGGTCCAGGGAGGTGATTCTCCCTCTGTATTCAGCACTGGTGAGGCCGCTCCTTGAATCCTGTGTTGAGTTGTGGGCCCCTCACCACAAGAAGGATGTTGAGGCTCTGGAGCGAGTCCAGAGAAGAGCGACGAGGCTGGTGAAGGGGCTGGAGAACAGACCCTATGAGGAGCGGCTGAGAGAGCTGGGGTTGTTTAGCCTGGAGAAGAGGAGGCTGAGAGGAGACCTCATTACTCTCTACAAGTACCTGAAAGGAGGTTGTGGAGAGGAGGCAGCTGGCCTCTTCTCCCAAGTGACAGGGGACAGGACGAGAGGGAATGGCCTCAAGCTCCGCCAGGGGAGATTTAGGCTGGAGATTAGGAGGAGGTTTTTCACACAGAGGGTCATTGGGCATTGGAATAGGCTGCCCAGGGAGGTGGTTGATTCACCTTCCCTGGAGGTGTTTAAGGCACGGGTGGATGAGGTCTTGAGGGACTTGGTTTAGTGTTAGATAGGAATGGTTGGACTTGATGATCCAATGGGTCCCTTCCAACCTGGTTGTTCTGTGATTCTGTGATTCTGTGAATAAATAGCCTGTCCTGAGCAAGGAAGAGGTCCTTATCATACCCATTACTGTGAAAATATGTCCTGGAAACCCAACATTTAGAATCAATCTATTCCACAAGTTCTTCCTAATTTACTTTATTCAGCTTTGATCGTGACTGACAATTTGCTTCCAGATGTTTTCTGGAGATTTAATGATTTATCTCAAACTGTTTCTAGATTAACATTTGAGAATTATTTTTTCTTTAAGACTTACTAAAAGTGAGTATTACCAATTTCTGCAGATAAATATTTCAGTTCTGAGTGGAAAATTCACACATCATCATTAATTTTCATTGCACTAAAACACAGAAGCAATGACAGTGATCTGAGGAACTATGGGCTCTCAGTCCCCTTAAACTTTATGTACTTGCTAGACTAGATCCTGCTTTCTGAAATTTGTACTTAATTAGTAGTCTAATATGCAGCATGAAAATAATCTAATATGTGAGGCAAGAAATAGAAGGAAAGGAGTGCATTTTATGCAAATGAACACAGAAAATGTTCAGGACTAGTGAACTAGTACTTAGGAAACCAAGAGATTCTTGTATTTAGACTTCTTCCATGCCTCTGGGTGGAGGAAGTATTGCTTGGTTGGATTTGACACATTCTTTTGCAAGTCAAGTAGGTACAAAATTGTCCCTAAAGCTAGCAAAATCACCTTCTGCAAGGAAAGGCATAATGTGTATTAAACTGCATCATGTGGGTGCAGATTTGAAAACGGAAAGAAGTTTTTAAAATATGGACATGATTTGTGGTTTAAAGAAACAAATCTGTCCTACAGGAGACCAAGTTAGCTATGTTTGATTACATTTCAATCAATTATTTCTTACTACTTTTTCAGAGACAACTTTTTCAAAATGCCAGGCTGCTTGTGTTACTCCTGCATCTGACTCTGCCTGGACAGTCTTGGAGTTGGCTCCTCTAGTTTTCTTTTCAGATGTTGTTATCAAGATTAAAGAAGATTTCAGGTACAGACCATAAATGCATAGCTTTACGGGCCTCCACTGAAAGTAAGAGGAAGCACCATTTCTCCAGTAGCCACCCTGTAATTCACATTCCTTACTTCAAAACTTTCTTACTTTGGTTTTTTATTTGAAAATTATTCTGCACACTTCCCTTCACTTGTTCTCTTAAGTTCACTAGCAAGGTAATCATTCTGGTTAACCTGTATCTATACTGTATGTTCAGTAGTCAGCAGCTTCTTTCAACCCCTCATAATCTAATTTTACTAAGCTAGAACTCTTTAGAACTAATTTTGTGAAATATGGTTCAGGTTATTTTGCTGTCTGATTGTTTGTATCAACTAACAAAACTGACAAACAAAAAAAAATAATTGGAGCAATGGAGAAAGAAAAATTAAAGGAAGTCTTAGAGCTCAAAATACAGTTTCATCACTTGCAAACTAACGCAGTTTAGTCCATCAATACTCCACTCAACTTTAGGTCAAAATATATTTTTATTAAATTAACTGAAGCATAATTTTAATTCAAACTCTGAGCCTGTTTACAGTTCCCACAGTGCAGAAGGGAAATGGTTTGTTCTCCTCTGACACATTTAAGATTTTTGTAGGTCCTGAGAAATCTTGATTTCAATTGTAGTTTTTGGAACATTCAGGCTACTAGATATTTTAGCACTAAATAATCTAATCCTCTTCAGAGCTGTAAGTGATCTACAACATAATTTACAGGATCAGTAGTATGTTGGAAGCTAAACCATGCAGAAAAATACTCAGCTTTTCTTGACGTAATCAGAGTTTTAGTGATAAAATGTCATTAGCTTTATTTATTGCTCAAAGCAAATGCTTTAGCTTTGCTTCTATAAAATCAATGTCTAAAATAAATACGAAAACTGTGTACTTTGAATGACAGAGAGTTTCTACATGCCAATTCTATTCTGATCCCATCAGATTTTCTTACAGAGAGTAACTTTGTTATGTCAAGATTGTGTGACAGAAGTAGAAGATCAGGATAGAGGTGACCATAAAGAAAGAGCAGATATTTGTTACCCTTCTTTGTGAAATCTTTCTGCAATTTTTGCCTTATTTAAAATTACAACGGTCTAGGTTTCAATTATGTGATGCTCACAGTACCTTTTACCTTAAGGCAGGCATCTTGAGCCTGAATCAAATGACAGAATGGTTGGATATGGTTGTTCAAGGACAATGCTCTGCTCTGGACATAGGGGAGAGATTGTACCTGCCTGGTAAACCCACACTTGTTTACGCTGTAGCCCTCAAGAAGGTAAGAACTTTTCTTACTACATAAATCTTGAGAAGAACAAGAAAAAGGTCTTCCTTAAGGTGAGTTAAGGACAACTTCAAGGATATCAGCTCAGATCCTCTGGGTTTTTTTCAGTGTTTCCTGTCTCTATCTTTTTGTTATTGTTTTTCACTTAAGAGTTAAAGATTGCACCCCCTGACATTGTAGATAAGGTTGGGACACGTGGGTCTCCTAGCGGGCCTAAGGCCCTTGCTAAAAACTAAGCTAAGATCATAAATCGAGCTTTAAACTAGATGTGGAGGGGGAGGGGGAGGGGATTGAGACCAGGGTAGGCAAGAGCTAGCCTGGACGTGGGACACTAGAGATTCAAAAAGGGATTCTTTTCTGCACAGAAAGTGGGGGAGGTTGCACCTCGGAGTGGTAAAGGAGATACAGGTACTCTGGTGCGAGCTACTCCAGTTACCAGGCAACTGGGAACAAACACTGTTGCCTCTAAGAGGGCTGAAGGCTCAGTAGCTCAGCTGAAGTGCATTTACACCAATGCATGCAGCATGGGGAATAAGAAGGAAGAGCTGGAAGCTGTTGTAGGGCAAGGAGGCTATGATGTTGTTGCCATCACAGAAACGTGGTGGGATGACTAATATAACTGGAGTACAGGTATGGTGGGGTATAAACTCTTCAAGTGGAATAGGAAGGGTAGGAGAGGAGGTAGGGTAGCCCTCTTTGTAAGGGAGGACTTGGACACCATTGAGATGGATTGTGGCGATGAGGGGTGGGTTAAAATCAGAAAAGCCCATAAGAAGCTAGATTTTGTGATGGGAGTCTGTTACAGGCCACCCAGCCAAGGAGAAGCAGCTGATGAGCTCTTCTATACACAGCTGGGGTTAATCTCCAAATCAATGCCTCTTGTTCTTGTGGGAGACTTCAATCTCCCTGATATCTGCTGGAAGTACAATACAGCAGAAAGGAAGCAGTCTAGGAGGTTCCTGGAGTGTGTGGAAGACAACTTCCTTGCACAGCTGGTGAATGAACCAACAAGGGAAGGTGCCCTCCTGGACTTGCTGTTTGTCAACAGAGAAGGCCTGGTGGGGGATGTGGCAGTAGGAGGATGCCTAGGACTAAGTGATCACGAGATGATAGGGTTTTCTGTTCTAGGCGAAGTGAAGAGGGTGCTTAGCAGGACAGTAGCATTAAATTTCCAGAGGGCAGACTTTGAACTCTTCAGAAGGCTGGTTGGCAAAGTCTCCCGGGAGACAGTACTTGAGGGCAAGGGAGCCCATGAGGGCTCCCTTCAGGGAGCTCTTCAAAAAGGAGATCCTAGCAGCTCAAGAGAAAGCCATCCCTGTGTTCTGGAAAAAAAGCTGGCAGGGGAGAAAACCAGCTTGGTTGAACAGTGAGATCTTGAGTGACATCAAGAAGAGGAGGAATATTTATGGCCTCTGGAAGAGGGGACAGGCCTCTTGGGTGGACTACAGAAGGGAAGTGAGATTGTGTAGGGAAAAAATCAGAGGGGCTAAAGCTCAACTAGAAATTAGATTGGCAAAGTCTATGAAAGAGAACAAAAAATCTTTCTGTAAATATATAAATAATTAAAGGAGGACAAGGGAGACCATACAGTCTCTATTGGACACAGAAGGAACAACAGTGACAGGGGATGAGGAAAAGGCTGAGGTACTTAATGCCTTCTTTGCCTCAGTCTTTAATTGTAAAGAAAGTTGTTACCTCTGTGTACAAACCCCGAACCAGAAGAGCAATACGAGGCTCCCATGGTCCAAGAGGAGGTGGTCAGAGCCTTGCTTGCCCAACTAGACACCCACAAGTCTATGGGGCCAGATGGGATACATCCTAGGGTATTGAGGGAGCTGGCGGATGTGCTGGCCAAACCCCTTTCCATCATCTTCCAACAGTCCTGGAAGACTGGGGAGGTACCTCTGGACTGGAGACTGGCTGATGTTGCGCCCATCTACAAGAAGGGTCGCAGGGAGGATCCAGGGAACTACAGGCCAGTCAGTCTGACCTCAGTGCCAGGGAAAGTCATGGAACAGGTGATCTTGAGTGCTATCATGAAGCACTTACAAGAGAACCGGGTGATCAGGCCCAGTCAACATGGGTTCACAAAAGGCAGGTCTTGCCAAACCAACCTGATCGCCTTCTATGACAAAGTGACTCAGCTGCTGGATGAGCGAAAGGCTGTGGATGTGGTCTTCCTGGACTTCAGTAAAGCCTTTGACACAGTCTCTCACAGCATTCACCTACGGAAACTGTCAGCCTCTGGCCTGGACAGGCGCACACTCTGGGTGGAAAACTGGCTGGATGGCTGGGCCCAGAGAGTGGTGGTAAATGGTGTTAAGTCCAGCTGGAGGCCAGTGACAAGTGGTGTCCCCAGGGCTCAGTGCTAGGTCCAGTCCTGTTCAATGTCTTCATCAATGACCTGGATGCAGGCATTGAGCACAACCTTAGCACGTTTGCAGAGGTTTAACATGGCCAAATGCCAGGTCCTGCACTTGGGACACAACAACCCTGTGCAGAGCTACAGACTAGGAGAAGTCTGTCTAGAAAGTTGCCTGGAGGACAGGGACCTGAGGGTGTTGGTTGACAGCTGACTGAACATGAGCCAGCAGTGTGCCCAGGTGGCCAAGAAGGCCAGTGGCATCTTGGCTTGTATCAGAAACGGTGTGACCAGCAGGTCCAGGGAGGTGATTCTCCCTCTGTACACAGCACTGGTGAGAGTGCTCCTTGAATCCTGTGTTCAGTTCTGGGCTTCTCACCACAAGAAGGATGTTGAGGCTCTGGAGCGAGTCCAGAGAAGAGCAACAAAGCTGGTGAAGGGGTTGAAGAGCAGGTGTTATGAGGAACAGCTGAGAGAGCTGGGGTTGTTTAGCCTGGAGAAGAGGAGGCTGAGGGGAGACCTCATTGCTCTCTACAACTACCTGAAAGGTAGCTTGAGGAAATGGCCTCAAGCTTTGCCAGGGGAGATTTAGGCTAGACATTAGGAGGAAGGCTTTCACAGAAAGGGTCACTGGAAATTGGAACAGGCTACACAGGTAGGTTGTTGATTCACCTTCCCTGGAGGTGTTTAAGGCACGGGTGGATGAGATACTTAGGGACATGGTTTAGTGTTTGATAAGAACGGTTGGACTCGATGATCTGGTGGGTCTCTTCCAACCTAGTGATTCTATGATTCTATGATTGATTTTGGTACAGCATCTCCCAGAACCATTAGCTCCATTCTTTAGTCTTCAAAACCACCTGTCTTTGTCTCTGTGATTATGCGCAGTGAAGCTGGGCTTCATTTATAATTTACATTTCCTAGGAAGAAAAATAATTACTTTTTGCAAGGGAGGGGGAGCAAAGAAACAACAGAAAAAGCAACCAGAATATTTCTACTCTGCATTCGTTCCAGTTGATAACAAGCTAGACTGTATCTCTCCCCACCCATGCAAACATTGAGTAGGTCACAAATGGCATGATTTTGCATTTCTGCTCGCCTGTTGTTTTGGGTGAAGTAAAACAGTGGGTCTTTGCAGAGTGGGAGAGCTGGGTGAAATGCCTCCTTCTCTCTTGATTCTTTCTTTCTCTTTCAAAGTGAGTTGCAGTAGTCCTTATGGGAAGGAAGAAGAAGATGGTGGTTTTGCACAGACATTTTCAGTGACTGTTCTTTACTGTGGCAATCTTGGAATTTCCCATCAGGCTTTTGTTTCTTCCAGCTTCTCTGATATAGATTTTTCTTCTGTTTCTTTTCTAAGTCTCTAAGCCTCAACCAAATTTGGTTACTCTCTTTCAGTAATATAATGGAAAACTAACCTTTGACCTATCCAGACCCTCTGGAATGCCAGGGCTCTAATAAACTACAGAAAGTTGTGGAGGTATGGCTGCTGCTTGCCTCTGATAGATGGATTTTATCAGAAAAGGTAGTGCTGATTTGTATCACTCAGCCACACCAAGGTTATACAAAGAGCAGCAAAGCCCCAGGAGCATAACAGTCGGTGTTCTCTTAACCTCAACCTTTATCTCTCACAGCCAGCTTCCTTCCCACACCACAAGTACCATGTGCTATTTTACACTGAAGCAACACTCACCAACTGAGGTGTATCTGCCCAAGGAATGGAAAGGGAAAAGAACGATGACATGAACACAAGATTGGTGGACAGCATGATGAGTAATAATTATGGAGCAGTGCTCTTACAAACCAGTGCCAACCTTCTACCTGCCACAGCGTGTAAGCTTTGAGGTGAACAGGATGGGCTTTTCATCAGTCATTTCTTTTTGTCTCAAGCTGTTATCTTCACCTTTAGGTGTTGAGAAGTGAATTTGACTAACAACTGCTGAATGAAATGAGAGAAAGTTAAAGGAATCAGTGAGTGATAGCACCTGCTTCAGTCTGCTGGAAGACACCCACGACTAAAACCAATGTCCTCCCATGCCCCAGGGGTATATATTCATCGTAGCAGGAGGCTGGTGGCAGCTTCTATAAGGTTCCATCACTGAAAGGTCACATCACCCCACATCTGATTTGAAATTTGTTGAACCCTGTAAGTAGAGAAACTGGTTGTACTCTGTCTTAATTATTTTCTGTAAATCACCTCTACAGGAGGAAGAATGGTGCTCATTGGAGCTCACAAGGTGTGAGGCACTCTAAAGCCTTTGTTAGAGATGAAATTCCTGAGTATATGTGCCTGAGTAAGAATGTATTGGTATTTACTACTGAATTACTAACAAACAGGAAAGTATTTCTAACTCTTCATCACCCTAATCTGCAACATGAAATGACAGGCCATTTATAAATATGAGATGGGGTAGGCAAAAAAACCAGAGACAGCTGCTCAGACCAGCAGCTGTGACACACACAGGAAATTTAGATGGAAAGAACCATTAGTGCATTAAGACCATCTCCTCGCCTGTTAGCAGGGCCAGCCCCCTTTTAGCAGACTTTCAAAAGCAGCTCCTTCCTGAACAGATGTGGGTGACCTTAAGATTTTGTGCTTCTTAAATAATCTCTCAGGGATTATTTTCAGATATCAGTTTCCTCTCACTTTTTCTAATTTGAACTTGTGTCCATCCTGGGTGAGAAATAGGCCTACCCTCTGTATTTGAAAGACCTGTCAAGCTATCATTTTGCTCTGTATTATCCAAATAATGCTTGTTCCTTTGTTGTCCTACAGCAGTTCAGTTACTTGTCAAAGTCCATTCTAGAATAGGTATATAATGAGTAGGAATGGCTATTTTGCAGCCAATTTGTTGAGTGATGGGTGTGTGTGTCCTAAATGTTAGAGGAAATAAATCTCAGGCAAGACTGTACATGTCTCTTGGACAAAACATACATCTGCCATTGAGCCTTAAATGTGATAATTTTGCTTTGCAGATCATCTGCTTATTCTTTCAGTACCTCAGGAATGGAAAGTATTAAACAGTTGATAAACACAAGTTTAAATTTTAGACTTTGTGACAAGTCTGTAGTGGAGTCATCCTGATTTCCTGCTGATAATGTGACAAATGTCAAGATAATTCTGAGGAAAATATGCAAAGTAAATGTCCCATAAGTATCACACAATGTATCCCATAAGGATACATTTCATGACCGTTCAGTCTCCAAGAATATTCTATCCAAAATTAAAATCTTTTGTTTTATCCTATTACAAACTACTAAAGATACTCAATGAAGTCTTTTGAAGAGCCTCAGCTGGAAAGCTACTAATTGCCTTGGCTCTGAAGTCTCATCTGGTCCTTAAGCCCATCCTATCATCTTCCTCATCTTGCCAAACATAGAAAACCAAGTGTTTTATGTCAAAATCCCACAGTAAACCATCTGGAAAACAGGGAACTATAAATAAATCCTCCCCAACACAAAAAGTGACTAATCTGCTACTTCCAATAGTATTACCCTCTAAACTCCCAAAATTATCTTTTGCCTCTACCTGTCTTTGTATTAAGGCCAAACTGCCTCTCTCTTGAGACCTCGTTCTACTATATTTATTCTCTCTATCAATCCTCAAATACTTGTGAAAATGTCACTTTAAGTACCTGTAAATTCCAAACTACTTTTACGAAAAGGTAGATTTCATAAAAGAAAATGAAACTCCAAATGCTAACATAGAAGAGTATGGCCCACTGTTAGGGGTCTGGCTTGTACTCTAGAATATCCGGTTAATTTTCTATCTCCTTGACTCATTAGCTGGATATTTGCCCTTCCTATGCCTTTATTTTTACTGTCACTTATGGGGCTACGTTTGGTGCCTTGTTTGAAGTAAAATATTTTGTCTAAAGAAGAGTAAATTGTTTTGAGATCAGTTGATTAAAAAGAAATAAAAAAGGAATACAAGCACTAAGTGCTACTGCAACAAAGAAAAAACAGGTCTAACTGCTACAGAGGAATAAAACCACAGGTAATTATTTCATTCTGCTGACACTGATGGAACTCACCCTTTATCAGTTATGGGGAATAAATAAACCACTTGGCCTTGCATCTGCCCTACAATTTAACAGAATTATCACATACAAAGTGATATCATCTTCACTAAGCATATGCTACCAATTTCATAGATGGTATAGTTCAACTGCTTATGACATTACGTTACAGTTCTACTAGCCTTCATGTAACTACTCAAAAAAGAGCAGTACAACAGGATGTTCTCTCAATAGAACTGGGATGGCTATGTTTGAAATGATGAGATACATAAAGCACATGACAGGGAACTTTATGCAGAGTTTTAAAGTCTGCTTTTAACTAACCACTTAGTAATGGCTGTGCAAGAATTTTTGATTTTGTACTCTGATTTAGTATGCTATAAGCCAAACAATGATAGCTGAACTGAGCAAGGGAGATGATTTTATTTGTTATTAAAAAAGAATTTTTTCACATGACCTAAGTCACACAGTTTATATAAGTCACCAGCTGCATTTTTTAAAATTTATTTTCTTTTCTCTCCAATGATTTCTTCTGTAGTTTGTCATTCACCTGTTGCATTTGATTTCAAGCTAGGTTACAAGATTTTTGTTGCCTATCCATCATTTAATCTGAATGTTGTTCTCAGCTGTTGCTAATATAAAAATCACAATAAGAATTCCACAATGTGTTGAAATTTAATTACTTGTGTTGGCTATGGTATTTCATAGTTCCAGAGTAGTTTGTTATTTTGGACTTATTATGTATTTTGATGATCTTAGGGTGAGTCATAGCTAGTAGGGAAGACTGTCAGTAAATGAAGAACTGAAATCTTTATTGCTTTTCCATATTTTGTATTTGAGTACAGCTTTTTCTGTTTATTAGTTGGTTATAAAATAAGAATCTGGAAGAGGACAGCAGAGGAACAGTATTCCAGTGAAAGAAATTACAGGTTTCTTTTAATTTGTGAATGAAATTAATTATTTTGTGAGTTTTCATAGATTCTTCTAAGGGATGACATAACTTTAAATTAATGTAAGAGATCTTTGGGTATCTTTTACTGATAAATTTGTTTACAAAGTCTGGAAGTTTCCCTTGCATACTTTAGCAAGTCTACATGGAGTCTATGTTTTAATTTCAAGTAGGAAAGTTAAACCTCACTGGGCTATGAAAATATGACCTCAAAAAAGCATTTACCTACACATACAAATTAAATACTTGTGACATTTTACATAGAAAATGTCGATCCTTATGAATTTTTTTGGATGGCTTGATAATAATCTCTTCTTTTCCTTGTGTTTTGCTAGGCGGTTCAGGCTTTCTCTTTGACATAACTTGCCCTCCTTTCCTGTATATTTTTAATATTTCATTTATCCATAATGTCTGTCTCTGGGCATCAATGTCTCCCCGATTATAACCATGGCTTCCTCTGCCTTTTTCTTCTCTTTTCTGTGTCCTTCTCATGTTGGTCTATGTTGTCTAATGCTTGTCCATGCATCCCTTTCTAGGTACCACACTGTTTTCTCTCTTCAACACACTCACTTGTTAGGAATCCAGTGACAGACCTGGAAAGACACACTATAGTTCATGTCCACCTACAGGTTTAGGAATAAAAGATGTTGTTACTAAGCACCCCAACACAATATTTTTGTGGTGCTAATGAGTTGTCTGTGTGGGAGGCCAACTTTTCAAATGTGCAGTGTATCATTTGAACAATTCCCTTGAGGCTCTGACCTTGTAGGCAAATCTCTTAGAAACTGGTTACAAATGGGCTTTCATGGTGAACTGCCCAGACACTGTCTGCTCAGCAAGGCTGTCTTTTAGCAGGCCAGAATAAAATCTTGGTTTTGACTGCACATGTGTTTCATCCTGGCCTGAATGAGAGCTCAGCCTGCTTCACCCAAAGTGCCACTGCAGGAGGATCTACCATGAAAATCAGTGACTCCATTTTGACACAGGCAGGAAACAATGAGAGGGAGGGGGGCCTTGTTTCTATAGCATAAATAACATATTTTGTGACTCCCATACCATGATTCAGCAGCTCTGATGTCAATCTACAGTAAAAAAGGAGACAGGAGATGGTCTGTGTGGGATGGAATGTTGACAAAAGCACCTTGTACAACTTCCTCTGGGCTCCTCAGCTGTGTTATCAGGGATGCGCAGCTGTGTAGGGCAAGCCCAGCATTAGGGGAGCAAAGCCCCAGACTGCTGAGAAGAGGTCTGCAGCAATAGCATGAAATGAGAGTGGTAGATAAGCTTTCAAACACACAATAGGTGATCTCTGTGGGGCCAGTGGCTCTGCTAATCAACACATGCATTTGCTCAGTGTAGGTAAATGCCTGTACTGGAAAAAAAAGTGCTATGCAGTGTGCAGAGCATAGCCCATTTCTGATAGTCCAAAATTTGTGAAGCTCAAAAATACAGTATGAACTTAAAAATGTCATGGTTTGTTAAAACATTTTTAGATCCTTACAATACCAATTAGGGGTTCTCTTTTTTAGTGTGTTCAGATTTTTCAATTTTGTCAGTTTCATGTTGTCAAATTTTTCAAGCTGCCTGACCATGATGATCAAAAACTTCTGAAAAAAAGAGAAACTGTGATTTCACAGAACCATTCAGTGTGCCAAAAGGTTTGACCTCTGAGAACACAAAACAAAAGATAACATACAAAACAGAGTGTGAAGTTGTGGAGGGAAAAAAAATATTTGGCAGCCCTGTATCATAACATCTTTCAGCTATCTTTTCTCTGTCACCATTGCATCTGATACTGTTGATATCCAACTACACTAAGATCAGTTTTCTAAACCTCATCTTCGAGACGATATGCCCAATTTTCTCCTCCTAAGACTTACTTTGAGTTGATGCCTACACAACCTTTCCTGCCCTAGGCTGCTTTGTTCCTTTTTCTAATCATTCCTCTTGATATTTCTGCCAAAATTACTTCTGTCTGTAACTTTTCATCACTGATCGTAACACCAGGAAAACATTGCTATATACTGGATCGCTCATCTCAGACATAGTGTGTGAATTGTTCTGTTTAACCAAAACTTCAAGTTTCTCACATGACTGGTAACAGTGGATGTTAGTTTAGCTTCAGTAGCAAATCTCTTTGCTATTCTTGTTCTGAATCCTCCTCCATAAAAATGTGTGTCACTGAGTGCAGCACTCCCACTATCGCTCCAGTCCTGGGCTTCTTTGCCAGCTAGAAAAGAAAAAGGGCTTCCCCCACCTACTTTGAAGAACCTTGCATGAACTTTGCTATCAATCACACTTTATTTAATGCCAGCTTTATACAGCTTCTGTCACCTTAGACAAACAGAAATGGAAAAACCCTAATTTCATAGTTTTCTTCCGTCTTTGAGAACGTATTCTATAATGCAGCATGGCAGACTGCAATATAGCAGAAGATATTTTCCTTGGTCTTCTTACAGAACAGTTTGCACCAGCTTGCTGAGTAGTTTTATATTTTACCCAAATGGAGACTGCATAGATTCATCAAAACCCTGGAAGGAGACTGTAAACCACTGACTTCTACACTGGAGTGGTCTTTTCGTAAGAAGAAAACCACACTAGGCTCTAATGCCTGGACTTAGAATTTGCATGGTGAATACTTACAATGGATCTTCCTACATTTAATAATTCTGTCTTTGCTGGCTTGAGGTGGGCATTGTTCTGAATCACAGCTTTACTGCTTCGGACAATCTTTTTCACTCCATGAAATCCTTCATTACAGGGCCTTGATATTTAACCCCTTCTGCACACCATGCCTTAGAGTGTAAACCCTAATCTCACAACTCTGCCAGGTGATGGATACTCCACTTGCAGCACTCTACAGTCTAGAGCTTGCAGCACTCAGAGTGAGTGACAGGACTGGGTCTCACTACTTGCAGCAGATGAGAATGTGGATCTTGGCACTAGCACACAGAAAATGGACCTCACTAGGCAGGGATGTAGATCTCACTCTGTGCAGAGAACGGAAATGTGGCTGTTGGTTATAAAGCATTTGTATGTCTGCAACATCAATACTGAAACATCTGCACTGAACTGCAGCCTGTCCTCTGTCAACCAAAGGGCAGGAAACATTGTTTGGGCTGTACCCTGGAGACGTGAAGATGTGCTAGATTGTAGAAATCAGGGGTTTCATTACAGAGCACGGAAAAAGACAAGAAAACTCTCTTCCGTGGTCAGAATCTAGCATTAACTAGACATAGACAGGAGATAAACACCACATATCAAACAGAACACATACTAATATCCAGCTTCGCAGAGTAATATTGTGGCCTCATTATTTAAGTCTGAAACCACAGCAAAGAACACACTCATGCTGGTTTTCTGCTAGAGGTCTAGATTTTGCTTGGCCTTCCAGCACTAGTCGTTGTACACAGTCATATAGATTTCCCTTCCTTTTCTTGCTCACCTTTGTTAAGACTAGGTAGGGCACCTTTTCAGGATGAATCTCAGTTCCAGCTTCTGTAAATCCTCTATGGTTCATCTGCTATATTTCACACATCTACCCTAATCTGTTCTCTGGTTATATCTTTCCCAGACCAGGCCCATTTTTTTTCCTTCTTTCTCCATCATGACGCTGATATTGGTACAGATTAAACAGAACTCACTGGACAGTCCATTTATGCCTTACAAACATTAGTAAAGTGCAGTGGTTCAGACTGATCTCCCAGCTGGAAGCTGTGCATCTGTGCATGAAGGCAAGCATAAAGAAGTCACTGGGGCTAGGGGACAAACTTGCGGTCCACACAGAGTTAATATGCTGACAGAAACACTGAGGTTTACATCTGAAAAACCAAATATAAAAATAATATGATGAGTAAGACTAAAATTCCCTGTTCTGAGCTTCCATGGGGCCAGCACCCCTCCCCCCCCAATTCAGCAGTCACTTCTCCTTTTCTGCTGTGCCTTGCAGAAATGTGTCCTGGGATGAGTCAGAGCAGGACTTCCAAGCAACAGTGTTATTGCATTTGGCTCCCACCAAATAGCAGGCAAAAGTGCCTACTGCTAAGGCCTTGCAGCTCTTTTTGTACACTTAGAGGTTCTCCCTCTGATTCACTTATTACTCCTTGGTATTGTTTTTCTTTCCTGAGCTGTAGGATCATAGAGTCTCTGTAGGTCACATAGTCTAGTCTGCTGCTCAAAGCTGCACAATTAGATCAGATTGCTCAAGGTCAAAGCCAGATTAAGTTCTGAAAATCTAAGACATAGTACAGCAACCTTGGACATCTCTTCCAGTGCCTGACCGCCTTCATAAGAGAGAAGTAAACCATTCGGCTCAGCAGCTCATCCAACCATCTTTTAAATACCTCCAGGGATGGTGACTCAACCACCTCCCTGGGCAGCCTTTCCAGTCAGTGCGCTTTCAGGGCACAATTCCTGTCCCACCCTTTCTCAAAAGGGAGCTTCAGACTGTACAACAAAAAAAAATATGCTTAAGAATGTCCTGGGGGCAGTGTGTGTGGAAGCAGAAACGTCCTAGGCCAGTTTGATTCCATTATTGGCCAGTTTTACAGTGGAAATTCAGCTGCCACAATGTCTTCCTAGGAAGGAACTCCTGCACGTCTATAGGAAGTCCTGCAGCCAAGGGAGCTGCTTGCCAGGCACTTGGAGATTCTCACGCAGCATTACCCTCGAGTTTGATTGCTTGTGTCCTGTAGCTGCGTGAAAGATCCGATCTAACCCACCACGTCCTATTTTCCTTCCTGCCCTGCAGCCGGTGGAGCTCCCGTTGTGCCCAACTGGCGGAGCACAGCCCCGGGCTGGAGGAGGAGAAGCGGATGCGGCGGCTCCGTTTGGCGGGCGGGCAGCGCCCCCGTGTGTCTGCTCTGCAGAAACGCAGCCCGCGGGCTGCTCCCGAGGCAGCTGCGAACTCCAGGAGCCTCAGGAACCAGCGCGGGGGGGCGAAATAACCAATTCTCCTTTGTCTCTTTTACATTTATTCCATCTCTTTTTTTCCCCCCACCTCAAGTCTGACTGCTTTAGGCGGCTTTTTCAGATCGGTGACCCAGCCAATAATGTACTACGTTATCAATCAAAGCAGGACTTTAAAAATTAATAATAACTACAATTAACAAAACTTAAAACTAGTGTTTTTAAAATGCATCTACTTGTGGCATTTGTCATTAATAGACTAATACTTTTCAGTGGCTGAATTTTTCACTAAACAAGTTATTTGCCAAAAAGACATGCCAAGTTGCATCAATATCTCTTGGTTTTTGGAGCTGTATAACAGGCCAATCATCAGTGTATGTATCTCACACCTCTGTCTTCATGGATGCCACTGAGCTACCATGGGTTTATATTTATTTTTCTTCAGTTCCCTCATTACCCAGCTCTGGCAAGAAAGACACAAGAGACCACAGAGACTGTAAACAAGGATAAGTGTTGGAGACACTGAAGTAGAATCATAGAATCGTCAAGGCTGGAAAAGATCTCTGAGATCATTAAGTCCAGCTGTCTGCCCAACACCATTATGCCTCCTAAACCATGTGCTGAAGTGTCACGTATATATGTTTTTTTTAAATGCCTCCACGAATGGAGACTCTACCACTCCCTGGGCAGCCTGTTCCAATGCTTCATCACTATTTCAGTAAAGAAATTTTTCCTAATATCCAGTCTAAACCTCCCACAACTTGAGGCCTTCCACGCTATCATTTGTTCCTTGGGAATAGTAACAATAAGAAAAGATCTTAGAGATGCAAGAACATCAGTTACAAGTCAAAGAGAGCTGGATATACGGTGGTTGGTTTTATTAGCCTGCTTTTAAAAGTGATCTGGTTTTGGTTTTTTTTTTTTTTTCTCCTCAGTGGAGGAAATAATTCAGTAAAGAATACAAAAGAAAATACAGAAAAGTTTGTCACTTTCAGATAAATTAGGTTGAAGCATCTTTGTGGCGTGGGGAGGCAGGACAATGTCCCAAATCCCTGCTCCAGTGATCTGGGTGCTATTGTGACAAAGTACAAGCTGACAGACCTGGCCTGCTGGACTCCGATTTTGCCATACTGATCTCTAGACTATCACTGCAAACTCAGTATACAGCTGCCAGCTGCGAAAAAGCTCCATTTGATGCACAGGAGCTGCCTCCTGGTGACATGAGCTACTGAGCACACGCTTCATCCAGAATTCTTCCTGCATTGGCTTATGGTGGAATGTTATAAAAATTGAAGTAAAAAGTTATAAATGTTATAAATCCCTGAAGTAAAAAGTCACCCACATCACTGAAGTCAAAAGCAAATTCCCACATGTTTCTCTGAGACCATGATACCACTATGGATTGTGGTAGCCCGACATCCTTAATGTGGCTTGGTTTACTTGAGGTGCCAGTTGTAACTGCAATAATCACAGGAGTGATCCATGAGCACAGGGAACTGTGCCACTGGAGAAAATCTTGGGAAGTCTGGTGATTGTTATTCAGGCAGTAGGAAGGCAGCTGTGGAATACAAGAAACATTAATCTTACAGCTTGAGAACAAAATGCAAAAAAGGTCAAAAATTCAGTTTTGGGGTTCAGCTTCCTATGTAAACATTACACTCATGAGTGAGAAAGACACAACTTTTCCTTTACTGCATTTCAGGTGCAGTAATATGTAGGATTGTGTAGCCATTGTGTGAGTGCAAACAGAGCAGCTAAACCTGTGAAGGCGACTGTGGCTGACTTAATTCCTAACTCCTTCTCCAGAGCATGACATTGGTGTAATATTTAATGTGGCTGGGGTGAAACTGTAGAAGGAAACATCAGCAGTGTCTCCCTGGAGAACAAGATTCATTCTGAAAATCGGAGTGAGAAGCAAATTCTGAGTCTGCGGGGACAGAGGTAAGAGATGGAACTAAAAGCTACATCAGTTTGTGTTGGGACATGCCTGTACTGGAAACCATATAGCCCCAAACTACCTCAGCTTTTATAAAAGTACATCTTTGTTCTCCTCTGACCCATTTACTTGAGCACATGCACCTCCTGCACATCTGTGTAAGGACCATGAATGGTCTCCACCACTAACAATCGAAACACAAGTGCTTGTGGAGCTCTGGGGTTACGCAAGTGTCTCTGTAAAAAGGACCTGTAAGTGATACCAAAAATGCTGGCAAACAAAACTTTCTAAGACTTATTTTGAAGTTTTAGAAAGCAAGCGTCCTTCATCTGGCCTGAGCAACATGCAAGAGTGATCTCCATACATCACGAGACAAAGGTCAGTTACAGAATATATTTCCCACTTACATGCTGATGTATATATTTTCCAGTTACATGCTTATGTATAATTTTTCCCAGAAACCTCGTGCATATCCTATTACTTTCCACAGTCCAATTTTAATGTTATGAAACTTAGCAATAGGCAAAACTGTTGCTAATTTGGAACCGGCTCCAGCTCTCTACTTGACCTTGCCTTTCAGATGAGTAAGGATTCCAAATAGAGTTGATTACAGAAGAAACATCTGTTTAGCACAAATCGTTCTTCACACAATACATTTTCAAAGAAAGGACAGTGTCTAAACCCAGTGTTTTAAGGAAAGCATGCCGTCAGAGGGACCTTCTAACTTACAGAAACGACAACTGCTTAGAAGAAACTTAACCGTTCTAGCCTAAAGCAGAATATTCCACTTTGAAATATTCCACATATTGTATCAACGGAGCTCTGGGGCTGCACCTTCCAGTACCTGAAGGGGCGACGGGAAAGCTAGGGAGGGACTGTTTGCAAAGGCTTGTCGTGATGGGAGCAGAGGGACGGGTATAAACTGGAGAGGGGCGGATTTAGGCTGGACATGAGGAGAAATTTCTTCACGACGAGGCCAGCGAGCGGCATCCCCAGCGGCCGAGGGTCGGGGCTGTGGGCGGGGTGCGGGCCATGGGCGGGGCTGTGGGGGCACGCGGGGCCGCCCCCCCGCGGCGGCGCCCGGAAGCGGCTGCGGGCCGGGGCGGTGGCGCGGGGACCGACGTGGCCGGGCAGGGGGGGCGGGGCCGAACCGAGCCCAGCCGAGCCCGCGGCTGGATGGCAGCGGCAGCCCGGGGCGCGGAGGCGGCGCACGGTAACGGCGGCGCGGGGGGAAGGACCGGGCGGCGCTGTCACCGTGACGGGGGTGCGGCTCAGCCCCGGGACGGGGGGAAAGGGAGAGGCCGAGCCCAGTCCGAGGCTGGCGGGGCCCAGCCCGGCCGAGCGCGGGGAGAGCTGGGGAGGGAACTCGCGAGCGCATCCCCCAACCGGGACGCGGCGGAGAAAGTTTTGGAAGCGGCTCCCGCGGCGGGCGAGCTCCGCTGTCCCCGAGACCCGTGCTCCGGAGCGCCGGTGTCCCGGAGCCCATCGCCCCAGTGGCCCCCGAGCCCACCGCCCAGGAGTCCCGGTGGCCCCCGACCCCAGAGTCCCGAAGCCTGGTGTCCCAGTGGCCCCGGAGTCCCGGTGGCCCAGGAGCCCGTTGTCCTGGAGCCTCGAGTCCCAGAGCTTGTTGCCCCCGGTGCCCAGGAGCCCCTTGCCCCGGTGTCCCGTGCCCCGGAGCCGGGGACAGTGCCTCCCCGACTACGGCGACGTACCCCGGCTTGTTTTCACTGCCTTCTGGCCAGCTCTTGGGTTTGCGCTAGGGTCTGTGATCTGTGCGGATCGCGATCGCCCCTTGCTCTTGTGCATCTCCGGCTTTTAGCTACGTGGGCTGTGATGTGCGTGATTTGCGGCGGTGTGAAACTCTGCAAAGTGGCGGGTTTTTATGAGAGGGATGGGGGAAAGGGGATGGGTGCCACCAGGGCGCTGTGTTCCCTGAAGTTGGGTAGCGAGTGAGAAGGGAGCACTCAGAGGAGACTTGGAGACCTTTTGTACCTCTGTCGAGGTCAGGTCTTCCAGGAGGATTTCTAAGCTCTCCACAGGGCTTATGGGGGGAGGCAGCTTGTGGAGAATTTTTTTGACTGAAAATTATGCTTCCTCCCTGGAAAATAACTTTTTTTTTTTTTCCCATGTAGGGAGACCAGGCAACCATCTTCCAGGAAAAACACTTGTAAGAAAAAAGCTTTTCTTTTTCATTTTTTTTCCCTCCAACAACATCTAAAGTGTCACTGCATGGCAACGAGCAATCGCGCTGAGACAGAGATGAAGCTGTGTGGTCTGAAAAGGCAGAGTCTCTTTGAGAGGAGAGGCAAGTTGCTGCCAGAATGATTGTTGTGTCAGTATTTTATTTTCTCTTTGCCAGTGGGTTTCTGCCTTGGCATTTTAAGTTTTGTCTGTATTTTCTCAGGCGCTGCCTGCTGCAGAGGTACTCCATGAGCACTGTGAGGTGAGAGAGGCCCTGGGAGCCTCCCAGGAGCTATTCTCCTGGCTATGTATGCAGCCTCCTCCCCTGCCCCCACTCAGGTCTTTGTAAAGGGCGAATTCTCGCTTCTTTCTTCTTCATGAGCTGGGTTATTTAGGTCTTGAGATGTTGCAGAAGATGCTGAACTGACCTGACTCCTGAATGTCTGGCTTTGAGACCTTCATGGGATGTGAGGTGGTCTGGAGAGTGCTGCCAGTGGTCATGGTGACCAGGTCCTGATCTGGCACTCTGGGACCTGTGATCCCAAGTGGTGTCATCAAAACTGATGAGTAAATTATACGCTGGCTATTTCTCTACCATTCATATAACAGAATAGGTCATATACCCTTCTTGAGAAAAAATATCTATATAGACCTGTGGTTATGCCCCTGCCTTCTAGTGACCATAGACTTGTCTAAAACTGGGATATACAAAGACTTCTTCCACTCTCTGCAACTGTAGTGTCAGGGTTTTATTTTCTTTCATGAGCTTTGTCTTCCTAGCACTATATCTTGGCTGTCTCTTCCTCTTAACTATTTGCCTTAGGAGCAGCCAATTTGAATTTGGAGACTTTACGAACATTAAGTAAACAACTTCTCTTGAGGAGTGTACAAATGAGATGTAGAAAGGGACTTTAGAGATAAAAAGTGCATTTTTTAGAGCATAGATTATGATATGTTAGGAAGATGCAAATCCTGGGAGTGTGCTCTGAATAATTAGTTGGGAACGAAGTTTGGTTCAAATGTGTCCTGGATGATGCACCAAGTTTCTCATAGATTTCTCATAAGTTTCTCATAAGCATCCGGAACTTACTGCATGAGCTACAGCAATGTTCTTGAGCCAAAGGTAATGGCAGTCAGGCAGCACAGATGTAAAGAAATGTACACTTCTCCTTGTGTAAGTAACAAGAGAAGACAGACCAGTGGGCCACTGAAAGTTCACTGACACAAATATGAGTTAGGTAAGTCAGTTTTCTACCCCTTTATGTCCATTTGTTGTCCACCACTATCTCTTTTCTTAGAGGAACTTGCCGTCTTTCACTTTTGGAAGAAGAATGTGAAGCCAGCTATGCAGCCTGTTTTCAGAGCCCTGGATATGCGCTTTGTCCTATATGCTACTGCCTCTCCCCAAGATTTTGGTTACGTAGTCTCAAAGGCCCTTTCAGGAATCAGTTGGGGTAGATGTCGACCATGGGTGTGGAGAACAAGATGGAAGAACTGGTCCTGTTGCATCAGTTGCAATGCTTTATTTTCTAGGCTTTCTCAAATGCCATTCACTTTGTGTTGACAGTGTTGCAGAAGCGGTCAATTTGTGCCACTTCCCATCATTGCTGCACTGTGGAGCAGCTATTTTGATGTTTGTTGCCTTTTCATAGGCATGTGGTGGTTGTATAAATACTGAGTTTTTTTGCTCTGCTCCTCACAGTAAGCTGTTACCAGTCATTTTCTAGGTCTAATCCTGTCATAAAGGATGAGGACATCCTTCAGGCCCGATGTGGGGTTGGGAGTGCCTGCCTTTTTTTAAAGGTGGAAATTCTTTAACTACAGATTGTTAGGCAGCAAGTAGTAAGCAGAGAGAAGCCTGTGGCTGATGCAATTTGCCTGAAGAGTCCCATCACCTCCCTGTACAGATACCCCTGCAGCTGATGGTTTCAGCCCATATGGGTACCTCAGGACAGAAGACACTCTGTTCACTTAGGGGACAGCTAACATTTTAAGAGCTTCCTGTCTTTTCTGTGTTTGGGGTTTTGTTATATTCTTCGTAGCCCTCCCCTTCCCCTGTAGACTGAGGAGAAATTCGAGGGTTTCTGTGTCATAGTTTTGCCATAGCTGTGTGTGTCTGCCTGCATAGTTGTGAGGGGAGCCAGTGGGACTGGTAGCATCCCAGGTAAGTTCGTGTGGCGCAGAACATGGCATACGTGGCCCATCAGGCTGTCCTTGCAGTTGTTACTGGTGCTCCAATCATCACTCCTGCACCTGTTCTCTTCAAGTGCCTGAGTTCAGTTGGTGAGTGCAGTGTTAAAAGAGATTAAAATGTCCCTTCCTACCCCTCCCTGTTGTTTTGATGTGGTTGTGCCAATAGTGATTTACAACTGAAAAACTGCCTCCTTCTGCAAGGTCCTGCAAGGATCTTGCCAGCTTACATCACACTACAGGTGTGGGGCTGTTGGGACTTCAAGAAAGGATCTGGTCTTTACAATGAAATAGCATCTGCACCAGGTGTTTATTCTTTTTCTCAAAATTAAAAAACAAGCGGTACTGGAAATTTCTGCATCATAGACAACCTGTTTCAGTATACCACCACTTTGGTACTGTGTATATTTGTTTCTTCATATGGAGGCTGAATCTTGTTTAGCATTTGAGCTGATGCTATTATGTGGAAGAGTTGAGAACTTTCCCACTTTCTTTGACTTCTAATTAATGCATGCAGACTGTTCTGTTCCCTTCCTGTTATCTTTTTAACACTAAACACACCCAGGTCCTTCAGTCATTTTTTCCAGGCTATTCTTTTTGTTTCTTTCTACTGGAATGTCTCTAGCTTTTGCATCTGTATAACAAGGAAGAGTGTGTGAGGCTGAGTGCAGTTTGCTGGCTAATGTCTGAGGTGTGTGGAGTGGAATAATAACACTGCTCCTGTGTCTCACCTGCCATGAAGCTACTAATATGTCTCTGGATGTAACTTGCCTGCTTTGTAGCAACATAAGCCTGCTGGCTTGGAATTAATTTGTGAATCAGTGAAATGCATGGATGCATTGGTTTTTTTTCTGGTGCATCAGAGTTACTGTTTTGTCCTGTTGATGGGGGGGAGGGAGAGAAAGTGATGGATTTTGTATGGATCAGTAGAGGTTACACTTGATTGGACATTATCTTGCTACAAAAAGTTGCAGTGTCTTCATTGGTTCCTTCTTACATCCTCCCTGTTCCTGGTGTCCAGGGTCATTGTGCTTGGAGCTCAGTGTCCTCCTTCACGGTAGCTGTGGAACCCTTTGATTTTCTTTTTAACTGTTCACTGCAACTGAGCCTTCCTCCTGCAGTAATTTAGTTCTGGGACTGAAATTGGAAAAAGGCCAAACCTTTTAAAAAACCCCAGTTTTTCCTGATAGTTTATTCTGTCCTTGTTCATTCATGGAGTCAGACATGGGCATGGGGAGGAAAGACAGGGGACAACACCACACTATTCAGCTGCAGTGAACCCTGAGGTTGATTCCAAACCCCTGAATTTTGTCGTGATAGTTTCAGACCCCATTCTGTCTGGCTGTTACTTAATGCTTTGCTATCTTTATCACTTTCTTATCTTGTAGGTAACTACAAACTGATCATTTAACTTGATCAAGAATCTTTCAGAGGATTGAAGTTACTGGTCAGTAACTTCTTAAGTCTTCTGCCAACTTTTTTTTTCCTTTTATAAAGGTAGGTGAGGCATGAAGCTTCTCCAGCCTGCTATGGTCTCCGTGTGTTCCTGTACATTTTCAAAGATGGTCACTAATGCTTCAGAGATTACTTTGACTGGTTTCTTATATGCTTTCAGGTGAATGACATTTTTCCTTCTTGATCTACAGCTGTTCTGTGAACATTTGTCGAGCTGTTCTTTTCTAACCTCTTTTCTTCCATTTGCAAGTTAATTTATCTTGTCACATTTTGCTTTCTCTTCTGGAGACTGAAGGAACATTTGTACTTCAGTCTTTGCATCATTTGCTTTCTTTTCCGGTTTGCTAATGAGAGTGTAATTATCTTTATTTTTCTCTTCTAACATGCCTACTTTTCTCCTGGTTTTCCTTTGTGATTGAAGGATACAGCTGTACTGGTTTTGACTATGAGACCATCTAACCCAGTATCCATCTAGGAAAGAATAAAAATAGTATAAGTTATATTAGATTTTCCAACTACTCTTCCAGCTTCTATCTCCTTTCAGATGAGAAGATTTCCTTAGTCTAACATGAACTGTCTAACCACAAACAGTCAATAGATTTGTCTTCCTGGTACTTGTCCTCTCTTTGCTGAATCCATGTAAAGTTTTCCATCATACATGGAGAAGTACAACCACAGAAGTTACTGTGTGGTAGCTGGTGAAGTCACATTTGTTCGTTTTGTTTTGAAGCTGACCCTCACTGGCTTCATGTGATGACTTTTAGCGTTTACATCTGAAGAGACAGTGAATTATATGCCTTTGACACAGTTTCTCACGGCATTCTGCTTCAGAAACTGTCAGCCTCTGGCCTGGACAGGTGCACGCTCTCCTGGGTGGAAAACTGGTTAGATGGTTGGGCCCAGAGAGTGGTGGTAAATGGTGTTAAATCCAGCTGGAGGCCAGTGACAAGTGGGGTTCCCCAGGGCTCAGTGCTGGGTCCAGCCCTGTTCAATGTCTTCATCAATGACCTGGATGAAGGCATTGAGTGTACCCTTAGCAAGTTTGCGGATGACACTTAGCTGGGTGGAAGTGTCGATCTGCTGGAGGGTAGGGAGCCTCTACAAAGGGATCTGAACAGGCTAGACTGCTGTGCTGAGTCCTATGGCATGAGGTTTAACACGGCCAAATGCTGGGTCCTGCATGTGGGGCACAACAACCCTGTGCAGTGCTACAGAATAGGAGAAGTCTGTCTAGAAAGCTGCCAGGAGGAGAGGGACCTGAGGGTGTTGGTCAACAGCCGACTGACCATGAGCCAGCAGTGTGCCCAGGTGGCCAAGAAGGCCAGTGGCATCTTGGCTTGTATCAGAAACGGCGTGACCAGCAGGTCCAGGGAGATTATTCTCCCTCTGTACTCCGCACTGGTTAGACCGCTCCTTGAATCCTGTGTTCAGTTCTGGGCCTCTCACCACAAGAAGGATGTTGAGGCTCTGGAGCGAGTTCAGAGAAAGGCAATGAAGCTTGTGAAGGGGCTGGAGAGGAGGCGTTATGAGGAACGGCTGAGAGAGCTGGAGTTGTTTAGCCTGGAGAAGAGGAGGCTGAGAGGAGACCTCGTTGCTCTCTACAACTACCTGAAAGGAGGTTGTAGAGAGGAGGGAGCTGGCCTCTTCTCCCAAGTGCCAGGGGACAGGACAAGAGGGAATGGCCTCAAGCTCCACCAGGGGAGATTTAGACTGAACATTAGGAGGAGGTTTTTCACACAGAGGGTCATTGGGCATTGGAACAGGCTACCCAGGGAGGTGGTTGATTCACCTTCCCTGGAGGTGTTTAAGGCACGGGTGGATGAGGTCCTGAGGGTCATGGTTTAGTGTTTGATAGGAATGGTTGGACTTGATGATCTGGTGGGTCTCTTCCAACCTGGTTATTCTGTGATTCTATGCCGCTGTTCACTGTCTTTACACCACTGATGATTTTACAGACCTCTGTTATGTTGCCTCTTTTGCATCCTAATTTGTTACATGGATGCTGTTTTGTGGCAAAGAGAAGATCTATTTGGACAGCATCTCTGGTCGATAGCTTGGGAAACTCACGGGCAAGGACAAGGGTACCTGAAGTCCTTGTCTAGCCCACCTGAGGGGAGATGCTGAAAGCCAGACTTTCGCAAGATGTCTCATGTGCATTTTCATACACCTGATCATAAACAATCTCTCTGTCCTTTAGCGCTGTGTTGAAATTGGGAAGAATTTCAGATGTTTCCTGTGTTTTACTAAGATGCTGAGGAAGGGGATGGTGAGACTGAGGCCTTTCCTCTGGGATGGTGGGAGGGAGTCTCTGGCACGCTCTTAGAACTGCTCTCCCCTACTCTTTCCAGAGATCAGACAGCCTGGCTGAGATTACTTAGCGATGACAAAACAAAAGCTTCTGTTTGATGGGACACTCTCCTTGTTTGTGATTATGGCCTGTGAAGCTCATCAGCTCCTGAGGAGTCATGTTGCTGCTACTTCTGGTCCTCAGTGTGAGAAGGAGGCAGAGTCCTGGGGAAACCTTTTCAGCAGTGAGCAGCTGGATGCCTGGATCTGTTCCCTCATCGGTTCATTCATGGTGGGGCTGAGTGGTGTCTTCCCCTTGCTGGTGATTCCACTTGAGACGGGAGCCGCTCTGCGGTCAGAAGGTAAGCTGCATTAGCCTTTCTGAAGCCAAAGGTCATGGATTGTGACTGAGTAGCAACACTGTGATGAACAGGACCTTGTAACAGAAATACTGTCCTTTACAATAGACAGTCCATTTCTCTTGGTTTATTGGCAAACCTGCCAATTTGATACGGAGTCCTCAAACAAATGCAAGCCGTGGGTGGAACTTGAACAAAGAGAATTGTTTGTTTTGCACTCTGCCTGGTCCAGGACCCTCCCATACACTGCTGTCCCAGCAAGGGCTTTTTGATGCACTTCAGCTCTTTGTTCTCTACATTAGAAGTTTGCTTTGCAGATACTTCCAATTTAGATGTGTCTGTGCAAAATCTCAGCTGGAAGTGTTTTGGTTTGTCGCTGAATTGTGATTGGTTTTTTGTTTGTTTGTTGTTTTTCCTAGCTGGATCACAGCATTTGAAGCAGTTGTTAAGTTTCGCAGTCGGTGGACTACTGGGGAATGTGTTCCTGCACCTGCTTCCTGAAGCCTGGGCCTACACATGCAGTGCAGCAACAGGTATGGAAGCCTAATGAGGCAGTCTATGTTGTGCCTCCTGCTACATTTTTTGAGTCTATTCCATCTTAAAAACATGAGACCAGCCAGGCTGGGTCAACCCAAAAACTGGCTTAGGCTGGTATTCTGTTTCAAACAATGTGAAAAAGCAAATGCCTAGGAAAGGGTATAAGAACGAAAACCCCAAATGTATAATGCTTCATCTTTGTACTTGGCAGTCCTCCAAAGATTCTGAGGCTGGAGACTTCCTGAGTTGGCCACGATTTCTTTGTTTAGTAATTGCAATGGATTTCTTGTCTATCAACTTTTCATAAATTGCCTTGGAATCCTGTAAGTCTCTGTTGACTTTACTTTATCCTTTCTGTAAGGAAAGGGAATGTTTCTTTAACTTGGTGGGAAGTTATGAATGCATGAATGGTTTGGTACACGAACGTGTGTACCATCTCAGGTAGGGATTCTCCCCCATCAGATGCATCTTGTCCATAAGTCTGTCCTATAACAATGTTAGTGCTAGGCCCTCTTGTTGGACTAACTGGGGCCTCTCCACTGAGTACTTTGATCTATGGGGGCCCAAATGTGATGCCTTCTCAATCTTCGCTCAAGGTGTCATGGAAAATTGTCCATAAAGCCATGATTAAGGTGTGTGGGGAATGGGCTGGGTTGTTGAAATTTGTGATTGTATCTCTCTGCTTCAGCAAGCTGATAACATAGAAGGCAAGTGATGCTGCATCTCACCTGTTGAGAAACAAAGAAATCATTTCACACTGAAAATGTGAAAAAGGGAAAAGGATGCCATGGGTTTCCCAGACTTTCTTGCACCTATGTCCTGGGGTTTTGGTTGTCATCTTCTTCATGGCTCTGGCACTGCAAGCAGGATCTGCTGTTCTTTTTTCCCCCTTTCTGCAGTGGTTCCCAAATGATTCTGTCTTCCAGCTCCTACTTGTTTGCTTCTGCCAGACAGTCCTGAAACCTAAAGGTTTCTTTGACTCATGTAAACCCTATTACAGAGTTATTCTGTTCTTCCACTATGATGCAGTCTCAGCCAAGTTGAATGGATTATTCTCTTACAAGCTTGGCTGTAATTGAAAAGAAAGTTCATAGCTCTGTCCGTAATAACTTGCCTAGGTGTGGCAGAAAGAGGAAGATGAGTCTGTAGCTTCACTCATGGCAGAGTTCATGTCAGGGCTTGCTGCTGCGTACACACAGATGCAGAATTTTTGTTCATGTAATCGTCACTTGTCTCTGGAGCCCAGGGAAATTTCCAGTGTTGATAGGAAATACTCTGGATTGCATTATTGAAACAAAAGAAGTTGGGGGCTCTCACTGTGAGGGTCCTGAGATTATGATATCTGTTAGATTAAGAATGAGCAAGTAAAGCTAATTTGCTATGAGGTATGTTTGGTCCCTTATTCCTCATAGGAGATGTTTCCATTGTCATTTCTTGTTCATTGTCTTGCAACTGCTGGCTGAATTGTCTGATGTGGGGTGGGTTCACATGTGGGAAGCACTGTGTACCTGATAGTAACATGAAGATTTCTCTCCTGTCCCTCAGGAGAAGGGCAGAGCTTTCAGCAGCAGAAGCTTCTGGGTCTCTGGGTGATCATTGGTTTCCTGACCTTCCTGGTGCTAGAGAAGATCTTCCTAGAGAAAGAAGAGGAGTGCCCTGGTGTGGTAAGTTAACAGCCAAAGGGGAGTGTGCTCTTATGTTTGCAGCACTGTACTAAACACTTCATCTGCCCTAACTGATAGGCTCAGCAAATGATCCTGGAGTTGTGAGTAGTTTGATGCCCTTTGGAAGCTTTTTGCCACTTCTTTGACACTGGGCTGTAGAAGGTGTTTCATCTCCAAACTCTGGTTTTGTGGTTTTAAATGAGATTTCTCACCTGTGGGTTGGTTGTGTTCTTGATGTGGTATGTGTAAAAGAGCACAATGCAGATGCCACAATGCTCTTTGAAATCTGTCTCATTTCTGGCAGTTGTCATCATTAAACTGAGGTACCAAAGCCACTTATTTGCATTGATTGGAAAAAAAAAAGAATTAGGGATTAAGATTAGATTTCTCACACTGGCTCATGCTTATTTACCACCGAGGAAGAGGCAGTGACAAGTTGTTTTCCCCTAATTTAGGGTTGTGATTCCAAAACACCAGCTGGAAAGATTCACAATGGAAGTGGTTACTCCCTGCCTAAGGTGGCAGGCCAATCCCAAAAAGCAGGAACAGGTTCAACTCAGTGTAATGGCTCCTCTCTCCAGTCTTATCCAACAGATAATAGAATCAAGGTAAGAGACTCACAAACTGACCTTCGTATCTTATGTTTCCATGGCATGCATTTTAAAATTTAGACAGGAAGGCAAGTTATCTGTCTAAAGTGTACCTGACTGAGGGACTCTGAGTTTGAGTGAGTTGTGCCTAATTTTGCTCTGTCAAAAGCGTCTGCCTGAGTTGCACCAGGGACTAAATAGTGGACTTGGAGAAAACTGGCACAGCAGCTTATGCAAAATAAGCAGAGTCACTGTTCTGAAGGTGTGAGTGTGACGTGCATTTTGGCTGAATCCTGAGACTGAAGTGCAGTATTTTCACATTTCTTTAAGCAAATAAAGATGCAATGACTATAAATTTCTGTGTGATTTCTCTGTTCTGTAGTGCCTATTTTGTACCAATTGTGAACTTCACGCTTCACATTTCCTTTTAAGGCACCTTTTGGAAACATTTTGACAGTTGAAGCTGTCCACTGTAAAACTTAGAAGTTCAGTTTCTCAGGTTAGCAGTTTATTAGCTGCCAAAAAGGATTTCTTGTCTGCTCTGTCTTCAAACCTCTATTTCCCCATCGCTTCCTTTGCTCTGGATCTTGTCTGATCCCACCCCTATTCAGGGAGATAAACAAAGAATTCACTTTCTTTTTTTTTTTTTGTTCTTCTTCTCCCCTCTCTCCTCCTATAGGTTTATTTCTCAGCTAATTTAACTTACTGAATTAACTTGACATGTAGACAGGCAGCGTGTAGTGCTGGGATAAGGGAGATCAGCAACTTCGTAGGATTAGAGGTGGAGGAAGAAAAGGAGTACTGTAATGCTGGACAGTGGCTAACCTTTATGTTGGCTGAGCTTTCAGTTTTATGTTACTATCTTTGCAGTGCAGAAGCTCAACTCTGAGTGAAGATGACAAGAGAGTAAACAGCCACTTTGGCAAAGGAAGACCTATAATTTTGAGTTTGAAAGCCCATAAAAATGTGCATTTTGTAGGACAGTAACTATGAGCATGAACTGACACAAACCTGGATATGTGGTCAGAGGCTCTTCAGCCTTTCTATTTTAAAGCTGTTTGCTGTAGCTTTATAGCTCTTACTGTACAATGTGGAAGTTATGCTGAGATCACTGGGTATTTTTTGATATCTATCGCATTCATGTAATCTGTACAGAATGCTTAACAAACTGCAGGGTCCCATACTGGTGTTTCTAGAGGTGATAGTGATGAAGAAACCAATGTTACTGGGTTATGAAATGTTGTGCCATTATTTTAGAAAGGTTTATATAAGGACCTGCATGGTTAGTCTACCACTGATTTGAAGTAGAAATGAAACACTGGTGGGGGAAGCAATTGCTCAGGGCCTTGTTCTAATGTAAAAAATAATAATGTAATTAATGCTAATTGATATGATCTTATGGAAGATAAATTCTTGTCAACCAGACACTTTTCCCTGCCTTGTTATTTGATCATGCAATTGCTTGATAAAGGTAGTGATGCTGGCAAATGTATATAAAATAGAACCTTCTCCCACATTCTAATAGTACTGCATGAAATCAACTTTACTAATAGTAGCAATACTAAAAAAACCAGTTGTTCTGTATTATAAACAGGGACTGGATTAATGTGCCCCAGTCAAATCTGTTCACTGTTAGTTTATGATTTTTCTGAATGATTATTTATATTAATGGTATATCTTCACATTTGCAGATACTGCTATATTACTTATATGGTATGTTGTGACTGCAGAGGTCAGTGATACCCACTAAACTGACTAATTTTATCAAGAGAGCTGAATTTTTAACGTGTTTTGATACATGCAAATGTTAAGGAATAGATTAATAAAGAATGCAAATAATATTTGCATGATAGGGACAGTTTCTAGGAAGTCAATGCTTTGGAAAAAGATGTGAGAGTCACAGTAGGAAAACGTTTGAATACATTCTTCCATTATGATGCTACAGGATGAGTGAGTAAGAAATAATGTGTAAGAAAATAAGCAAGTAAACCTCTTTCCATATAGCAGTAATGAAAAAGCTGTCTGACTTTTTCCAGGAGCGTTATTCATGTGCCCGAAATACTAGTGATAATTTGTAAAGGGTTTGGGAAAGAGCTGAAATTATTATCTTTAGGTTTGCAATGTGTGATAAGAAGCAATGTTCTTTAGTCTTCAGCTCTGCAAATGTGATGGATAGATAGATAGATAGATAGATAGATAGATAGATAGATAGATAGATAGATAGATAGATAGATCGATCGATCGATCAGGGTGCCTTAAAGTATACAAGTAACTCTGTAAGAGGCATGACTAAATATGAATAGTTAAAACTATACCAAACCGTAACAGACTAGAAATCAAAGATGACTCTGTAGCTGAGGGTAACTTGACAGTGGATCAATTTACTTTAGAGACACTTGTGGACTTTAAAGTGTGATTTAAGCTTCTTTCTGCAAAGTCAGTGTAGCTTAAGAAACACTGGTCTTCATGTAGAAACTGAGATTCTTATGGTTGTGTTATGCATAAGGTCTATGGAGAACCGCAGAGAGTCCTTTTGGCTTTAAAATTTCACACATCTGTTCTGTCTTATGTCAATTATGCATGAAGTAGAAACTAATGAGTTAATTTGTGTAATTTTAACTTTTTACCTTCTAAGCATATAATCTGAGTATTTTAATAGTCTTTCTGGTAGAGGGGTAGTTACCAAAACTACCAAGATGTTCCTGCATTATTAGCCTGTTTCCTTAGGCAATAAGATAAGCAGTCACTCCATCTGTCTGTCCATCTGTTCTGCCCTTCATTTGCAATAACTTTTGAACCCGTAATTAGTTCTATGAGTTCAATAGAGGATAGATGTCTTGAGGGTAGTCAAATTTCTGCAAGTTTCATAAAAATCAGTGTGGTGGTAGGGAAGGAATCCAAACTAGTGCGCTATTGCAAAGCTCTGGCAGAACTTAGATGCTGCATGCTACTTGGCAGGTCAACAGGTAAGTCTCACTGCCCCTGCCTGCTGGGGAAGTGGCTGTCATGCAGCGCAGGGTAGAGATGGGATGCGCAGGGATAGAGCGTTGACTGGAAGTGAGCAGAATAGATGCTTGCAAAGAAAAGGGAGAAAGCTATAGGAAGTGAGGTGACTTTGGTTCTACTGTTCTCTCAGTAACACCCATTTTCTCAGAAAACAAAGAGAAACATACTATTTAAACAAAGTCAGTCACCCTTCAGGGCTTAACAATTAGTAAACTGTGATCAGTTGTCCTTTGTCCATTTATATTAGAACTTCTGCTCTTTAGCTGCTGCTGTAATGATTTGTTGTAGCCTGAAAACTGCAGGTGGGGGAGGTACCTTTGCACCCAGGCATAGATCAGTTCTGTTCTGCATTGCAGGCTTTATTCTCCTAACAAGTAAAAACACTGTAGAGTACTTTTTCCTTGCTTACTTTTGTGTTTTCCCTGTGGCACACTGGTCCTTGCTGATTTGTAGAAGCATGTTTTATTGCACAGTGACATTAATTCTGAAGCATGAACATAAACACTTCATCTGGCGGTGCTCTTTATGAGCAATGAGAACATCCTATTAGGAATTTGCAGAATGTAAATGTCAGAGGTTCATAACTGTCAAATCAACCCAATTTATTTCTGAGCACTCCAAGGTTTTGCTTCTTTCAGTGACAGCTTTTGCCCAAGCCACTGACAAGAAAAAGTCATCATGTTTTAATCATGAAGTCTGCTTTTTTCCTGGGAAAGCATTTTTGTGAAAAACGTGTGAATAATTATTACTAGCCTCTGGGGAAAGCACTCACGTAAAATCTCAATGTGAAAATGAGAAATTTTAGACAGTCATATTTGACTGAAAATGAGGAATAAGAAGTAAAACTGCTGTGTTCATGGGTCTGCCTGCATGTATATCTTTGTGTTCTTTGTAAAAAACCATGTTGTTCTTAAAAAAACTTCTGCATCAGTCATGGAGATGTTACTTAGGTAATTACCTAAACATTATATGTAGTTAGGCTTTGGTTAATTCATTGTTTCTGAATTTAATAATCGGTGCACTTTAAAACGTTTATTGCTTATAAAGATGCCACCAGATTGTGTAGTAGAAGTACCCTGGAGAAAGGTGACACTTCGGAGAGACAGACAGAGATGTGACAGAAAGCACCACCTAAGCTGTGGTGTTCAAATGGCAGGAAGTAAAGATGCCCCAAGCAGAGTTTGATAGAAATTGGGAAGAGCAGAAAAACAAAAAGAGCTCATGAAACCCATCAACACTTGCGTTTTTCCAACTGAATTTTGGCACCTGATGCAATGGTGAAGTCAGTGTTTAATGCCTCAATTTCTAGACGGTCTCTCCTCTCTACTCACTTAGTTCTTCCAGTCTAGGGACAGCCTGATGTATTGGCTAACACTTGGTTTGATAATAATTTAAACTACAATGCTGTATAGTGAAATGCAATATTTCTGGACCCACACACAGTTCTGTTTTGTTAAATCCCACAAACTCACAAGCAAAAGAGTTGAGATAGCACCCTCATGATTCACGTTAGGTCAGATACTAAGAATTTGTCTGGACGTGACCATAGTAATCATGACAAGGAAGTCTAACACAGAGATACAATTGTAAGGAAGGAAGCTGCTTTATGCTTATAACTTTAAAAAATGTGTTTATGTGCAAATGCATATAAATGCTATCCAGTCTTCTAGTAGGTGTTTTTTTGGTTACTGTCAACACTATCTTCTCTTTTTGTTCCTTGCTAAGTGAAAGCAAACCCACAAGCACAAGTTTTTTTAGCACAATGCTTGAAGGTTTGTTTAGTTATAAAAAGCAATTTCAGCAGCATTTGTTCTGTTGCATTGTTCTTGTCAGCTTTTGAAAAGGAAAGATTTAATGGTTGAATATTAAAGTACGTGACTAGAAAACAAGGTCAGGTCATATTTGAAGCCATTCACCTGTATAAATTAGTTTGTTACCTAAAATTGGTTCAGTTTATAATTAGATGCTCTTGCAGTTTGGATTCCTTCTTTTTCCTTTCCCTTTTTCTGCTTCTAGAGCTCTTTGTCATTTGCATAAGATGATTATCCTAATCTCAGACAATACTTGTGTACCATAAAGCTTACTTCACTCTAAAACTGAACATAACATTTAATTTGTACTTGAGCACCAACATAGTTAAAGATCTTTACCCGAAGTACCATGTCCTGACTTTTCCCATCTGATCATGACTCTGCGTAACCAGTGTCAAAACCATGTGCTTTCTTTTATCTTATGGCTCTTACTTTATCAGGAGCTCTTTCTTGTCTTTGCAGATTAGTGGATACCTCAATCTGCTGGCTAACACCATTGATAACTTTACACATGGCTTGGCAGTAGCAGCCAGTTTCCTGGTCAGCAGAAAGGTAAGGTTTCTGTCACCAGCTGTGTACTGAACTGGAGGTACCTGTTCTCAAGTGTGCTGCAACGTGTGAGGAAAAAAACCCAAATATGTGAGGAATTCCCTCCTATTTTCTGCAAGTTTATGAGAAAATGGAGGTTACAGTAAAAAATCAAAGCTATCCTGACCCTCTGATGCAGAGATTCTTTAAGCTTGGGATGCGTTAGTCATTTGTACTGGCAGCAGGGGAAGAGTTAACTCATCTACTTTGCTGAATGAGTAACAAGTCTTAACTTGGAAAAAAGGGGCCTTGAGTTACTGATGAAAGTCTCATTCCTCAGAGCTGAAGGACTTGTTTCCTAATCACTTTCTCTCCTCTGGTACAGGTTGGATTCCTAACCACAATGGCTATTCTCCTGCATGAAATCCCACATGAGGTGAGAGGGCTTTGCATTCTGCCATCATGAGGGATTACAAGTACAAGGGTGCTTCATCTGCTAATAGGAGGGACTGATCTGGTTAACATTTTCTTGTCCCTTTGATAACTGTTCCCCCTGAGAGACTGGAAATGTGAAGAACTTGAAACAGGCTTGTTGTGGATGGCCTTTCTGACTAAAAATTTGTATTAATTGTGAGCTGTTGGTCTTCTTAGGTTGGAGACTTTGCAATTCTACTTCGGGCTGGCTTTGATCGCTGGAGTGCAGCCAAGATGCAGCTTTACACAGCTCTTGGGGGTATTCTAGGAGCCTGCTTTGCAATATGTGCTCAGTCACCAAAACGAGCAGGTAAGGCTCCCTGGAACATTCAAAGGAAAAGGAGGGGATGGGGCTGTCATTCCCATGTGTGTATCTTCTTTCCCTTCTCTGTTTTATTGCATGGTTTTGTCTCAGTAATAACAAAAGCTTTCTGTGTTTCTGCAGGGGAAGCAGTAACCTGGATCCTCCCTTTCACTTCTGGAGGATTTCTGTATATTGCCTTGTTAAATGTTGTGCCAGATCTCCTGGAGGAAAAGAATCCTTGGTAAGTACTCCCTCTTGTTCTGCTGCAGCAATTCTTGCTGCCAGGAAGCAGGGATATATAATGCTTCACCATGCCTATTCTCAGAACATGTGAATGCCAGCTTTCCAAATCCCATGGACAGGAGTGGAATCTAGACTGCTGTGCTAGGTATTGCATTTATGGGACTACAAAGATGTATAAAATGTGATTCATTATAGCATGTGAGATCCTTTAGCTGGGTCAGTCCCAGAGATTATGCTAGCGCAGTGCGTAGCAGGACTAGGTAGAGAAGGTTGTTCTGAAACATCTCCAGTAAGGTCACCTGTTCCCTAGTCTGTCTTGTCTGCCTTTAACATACTGTTTTAGGAACTGTCTGAATGAGAGCCCCATAGAGATATATGTGTGTGTCTGATAACCACAGGTGAACCTATGTTTCACACGCTTCTCTTGTGCCTTTTTGACCCTATCCATCACTTTGGACTTTCTTGATCTCCCTTCGGCAGAACATTTGCACTGTGTTAAATGATGCTTCTTATTATTTGGTTTTTAGTGTCTTGCTTATTAATTTTGGTTAGATGTTGCTGTGTGAGTGAAAAAAAAAAAATTTTTCTCTTTATCATTTGGATATTCATAGTCTGTTATTTTATCCCAACTCAGTCATTTCTCTTCTGCACTGGCATATATATTCTGATATATTTGCCTCATCTGTATTATTCTAGTTTCTTGTAGTCTGATTAAGGCTGGAGCAGGTCCAAATCCAACTGTACCACAGTAACAGCCCTCTCTGATCTCCTGGCAGAACTGCCTCTGAATGTTCCCCCTTATTTCAGTTGTAATGAGACAGGTAACTTCAGTAGTTTAAATAAGAAGCCTTGGGTCACCTAGTTCATTGTGACTGAAATACTTAAGGAAGTGCTCACAAAACAGCTCCACGGTTATATCTGAGGAGGCAGGAAGCTCTGGTAGAGAAATGTTGATGACCAGTTGGGAGCTTACTTTTGGGTTTATAACTTCTTGTGCTGCCAGAGCTGTTGGCAGAGTATGCAGGGATGGTAGGTACAGAGTAACTTTAATCCAGCTTTTACCACCTAAGATGGTGCTAAAATAATGGCAAAATTATTCAGCTGTTTTCTGTTTATTTTTGTTGCTGTAGTTGTTAGCTGGATGAGGTCCCTAAAGTATCTGTGTGCATGCAGCATGAGTGCTGGTTCTCTTGTGAGAGAAAGGACAGGAATAAATACCGATGTATCTTTATGACTGAATTAGTTTAAATTGATTTTGAAACCTGATATTGGGCCTTACATCTGAGTGGAACAAGTATTTGCCAGTTTATAGACAACTTCTTTAGGGTGCTGGGGAAGAATCTTCTTGGCTGTGTTACTGGCCTCATACAGCTGTTGCATTCTGCTTTTGATGGATTTGAAAAGGAAAGAACAAACCATTTGTGGGCCTCTATGCTGCTGCCTATTAGGATTTGTCTGTGGTTCTAATTTTGCTGTTTCTTTCCCAGGAACTCTCTGCAGCAAATTCTGCTCTTGTGTACAGGCATTACAGTCATGGTGCTACTCTCGCTTACAACTGAGTGACCTCTGCGCAGACCTCATGATGCCTCCCAGAGCCACCACAGTGACTCTGAACTGTTACAAAGCAATAAGGAACACTAATATTACTTCTTCTCTGTGTGTGTGCAGATCTGGCTGCTAATATGAGAAACAGGTGAGAAAGAGATCTGGATGTGCAGGACTTCATTCCTTGGCTCTCCTGTCCCTCTTTAGCTAAAATCCATACATCAGGGCTTCTGGGTTTTGGTGGTTTGTGGTTTTTTCTGTTTGGTTTTGTTCTGTTTTTTATGGAACAAAAGATACAGTGAGCAGAAATGAACTGAACAACTGCTCCACAGTGAATGGATAATTTGGTTCATTCTAATGGAACCTCACCTCCCAGGCTTTCACGTGAAAACAACAGAGGCGATTCCTGTAGCTGATGAAGAGGAAGGACATTTCTTACCACTCTAGGGGCTGGAGGTAGAACAGCGATGGCAAAGCAACAATATAACAGTTTTAGCCAGAACTCCCTACTTACGAGAAGTTATGGTGCTATGAGATAGAAGGGACAAGACCCTTTCCAACTTGGTCTCTGGGTTTTCATTGACATCAGCCATTCCTAAAAGTAGTAATAGCCTCAGAAATCCACCTCTTTGATCTGTATTGTATTTGTTTATGTTAAAATCAAGCCAAAAGCTTCAGTCACTTTAGGATGGATAACTACAATTAAATGGCTCAGGTTGAAGATTACTTGCCTCAGTCCTAACGACTCCAACAACCAGAACAACTTAACAGTTTATTTGGAAAATGGTCAGTAAATGTTTTTTCTGTTACCATGCTACCAGCTCACCTACATCTGGAAGGAAAGCCATGTAGCTGTTGCGACTGCACCACTTCTCCTTGTAACCATTAGTTGAACACAGCTCTGAGCCTACTTTCAAAACCCAACTCGCCCACCATCTGCCCCATGTTTCAAAGCACTCCTGAAGTGTAGCATGTTAGGCCTATCTGGCATGCTACTGCAGCCCTGTGCTGCCATGGCAGAGTTGGATAGTGCAGCCTGGTCAGCAGCTGAATCTCTGGTTAACTTTTCCTCTGTTCAGTGCAGACTGTTTAAAAGCATGCTATAACCAAAAATACAGATAGCAGCCTCTTTTGGGACTTCTTGCTTCACAGTGGAGTTAGTCTGTTGGGGGTGAGTGGTTAAGTAATAATGCACAGCAGCCAAGAATACTGGAGGGAGGGTGAAATGGAGAGGGTGAACCTGCTGTTGGAAATATTTTTAAAAATGCATCTGGAAAAGCTGTGTGCTAAGTAAGGAAAGAAGGAGATCTGAAAGGGTGACAATAAGTAGGCTTTAAGAGGAGATTTCTCTTGCGTGATGGTTGGGATAAAATTTTTGGCAGTTTGAGACCAATAAAAATAAATGACATTTCTTCTAGTACTTTGCCTGCATCCCAGCTGACAGGACTGGCCAGGCCATTGTTGCACAGGGATGTGTTGTTGCCAAAGAGGTGTGCACAGTTACTAGATAATCCCTTCTGCAGAGCTTATCCTCGCTTTGCTTAAATCTGTTTAAAAACTGGTCTAATTGAACCAGCCAGAGTCATTGTAAAAAAAAAACCAAAAAAACAAGTGCGACACTGTGAATTGCACCAACTCAACTCAGTTTTTTGACAGCTTTAGTAAATGAGTCTGCACGGGGTCTCCAGTCTGCACAGGGCCTTCCTTATCAAGAGAGTTCATCCCTTTGAGAAAGTGATTTGGGTCAGAGCAAGGAGGCAGGTATGCTGCCCACAGCAGAGGCATTTACTTCACTAAGAGATTCCTGAACTGTTGACACAGTTCTGTTTTTATGGCAGCTCCTGTCCTACTTTTCAGAGAGTGCTGGATGGAGAGCTCAGGCTTGCAGTTCTGTCTGCCCAGGAGCTGCTGTCTACAGGTTTTTTGGCTTTCCTTACCTCAGGCTTAGTTTTACTGAAACAAAGAGGGAGGCTTAGTCTGATGTTGGTTCTTATTCTATTCCTCTTTACAAAGTTGCCTTCCTTTGCCAGTTGCTCCTTCTGTCATTCAGTTGTCACAAAGACTGAAGGTAGTAGCATCCACTTCCTGCTTTCCTGGAAGGAGGATTCATCCAATTAGCCTACAGGGACTTGAGGAGTACGCTAACCCTCCTTCTTTGGGTTTTTCTCTGCTGCCCCTTCCCCAGGGACTGAAGCTAAGCGGACCCTGTAGTAGGGCTCTGGAGGCTTTGCATAGAAAAATGTCTGCTGTTCCCAAGATATCTTTCTCAAAATGAAGCTGGTATCTAAGGTGAAACAGATGAGTGCCTGTGAGTTGGCTTTGTTGCATCAGCACTGAGCCTTGCCAGGACTGAAAACCACAGTCAGGATTTTGTGCTTAGCATTTAGGAATGCAAACTGGATGACACTGAAGAAAGAATTTCTGAGTTGTTTTTCTCAGTTGCTACCACAGGTCTGGACAGTCTGTGGTTCTCGAGAAGATACCCTGGTAGTAGGTAGCACAGGGTTTGTGGGAGGGAGGAGCTTATTAGTTTTCCACTAAATCAGCCATGGTGTTGTGGATGGAGAGCCTTGGAAGAACATGGAGCATCACTCCGCCACATTTGTCACTTTTGGAAGTGCAGAGAGAATTGTATTTTCTAGCTCTATTTTTTCAGCTGCTCTTATGCATTTTCCCTCTTCATCTGTATTGGTCTACTCTGCATGGAGACAATAGAGATGAAATAAATGGTTTTCTGTGTGGGTTTGTGGTTTTGTTTTTATGTTCAAGCTACTACTTTTCATTGAATTAAAAAGTCAATTCAAATTTCATTGAATTACAGCCTATTATCTGTGGGTTAATCTAGAGAAGTCTGGGGTCTGTCTTGCCCTTCTTCCTACTCGGACTTTCCCAACTGAAAGAAAACTTAATAATTAGTTTGCTGTGCAGTTCCTCTTGCTGTCGTACCGTGGGCCATGAGCAGTGTGGTCTGATCATAGTTCTTGACTGCTAGTCGGGATTCCCTGAAAAGCATCACCCAAGTGAGTTGCCTCTCCTTGAGCAGAGAGCTTGCATGGTAACTGACTATCCAGAGAGTTTTGCAACCATACTTTGTTGTGTTCAGTGATATTTTTTTTTTTAATTTAAAATTTTCAAGGCCTATCTGATATCAGCTAACACTATACCAGTTGACTGCTGTATGAGACAAAGGCACGCACATTGTATGTACGAATTGCCCAGAAAGGACTAAGGGGATTTTCTCCTGCCCTTCAAAACCACAGTTGAGAGGATGTTTTATCCCATTCTTTACCTGAAAGATTTTCAGCTTATACTGAATGGTTGAACATGGCTCTCAGTTCTTACTGGAAATCTTCTTCAAGAAGAAGGAAAGCCATAGCCCAAGAGCTGGAAGAAGATAAAAGTGGGTAGGTGATCAAGAACATGGTATCACAATCTAGGGGCTTTGCCGGCAATTTACACTTCGGAATATCTGTCCCTTGCTTTATCGTACTGCTGTCTCTGGTTATGCTGGTACTACAGTCTGTGGGGCTGTGCTGTGAGTCTCCCTCCAACATCCCTTTTTCCTTCTCAAAAATAATAAAAAATAACATGGATTAATTGACTGCCCTGGTTCACAGGCTCCATAAAAGAATGACTCTAACACAGTTGCCGTAGGACTGAGGGGTGAACAGTTGGAAAGAGTCTCGTACATGGGAGCTTCCTAAGGTGATGGCCTTGCCAAAGCCCCTCTCCTCTGAAACTATAGCCTGAGAAACTGATGTAGAGAGTAGGATTGTAGAGTTAGGAAATGTGAATGTTTGGATCTTTCCAGGAAAAAGCTGTTACAATTGAAGTATTTTTCCATGTTATCTAGAGCAGTGATTGCATTAGAAAATTCTTTTGACAGCAGCCCTTTCAATTTGTCTGCCTTGAAGGCACTAATGTGCAGCTGCATGGATGGTAATCCCATCTGTCCAGTGCAAACTGCTGAAGAGGATCATGCTGGAATGCAGTTAAAACAGGCTTTCTCTGTGGTTGCTGCATGTTTTCACCAGGCATAGCACTCTGGGGAGAGATGTATTTTTCTGTTCTGGGCAGGGTCCCTGGGAGAAATACTGAAGAGGGCATTTAGGTTGTGCTCGGTATGGATGAAAGCAAGAAGTGGCAAGGGAAGCAGGGGGGAGGATCAGAATCTCTTCTATTTGAACAATTGCTCCTGGGGAACAAAGTACTTTTAACAAACAAAACCAGGGATTTTAAAATTGGACGTAATTTGTAATTTAGACTTATTGCTGCACTATCTAGTGATAAAGTAGGATCAGGGTTAGTGGTTTAAAGCTGAAAGAGGGGATATTTAGATCAGATATTACAAAGAATTTTTTTACTGTGAGGGTGGTGAGGCATTGAAACAGGCTGCCCAGAGAAGTTGTGAATGCCCCATTCTTGGAGGTGTTTAAGGCCAGGTAGTATGAGGCATTGAGCAACCTGACCTCGTGGGAGATGTCCCTGCCCATGGCAGGGGGTTGGAACTGGGTGATCTTTAAGTCCCTTCCAACCCAAACCATTCTATGATTCTATGATCATTTTATCTGGAAGCCAGAACTGAAAAGCCTGTGCCCTAACCATGGGTGTAGGGGACTGATTGTGCTGCAGCTGGAGGAACAAGTCTCTTAGAACAAGAAGGACCAAAAAGGATTTTGTGGCCTTGGAAATGCTGCATTTAACAAATGGCCTGGGTTTAGCCTGCCTCTCATTGCACAAAATAAGTTGGTGTTTTTTCAGCTCTTCATGTCTTGTTTTCTGTTAAACAGTACTGAAGGCTTCGAGGAGAGACTAACTGAAATGCTGGCAGGTGCTGCTGCCAGTGGTGTTTATACTTAATCCATGATTTACAAACCGCTCGATCCCGTGGCATCTGGGTGCCAGCTGGGCCAATCTGGGTGCAGGTAGGCTAGCCTCCGGCTATTCTGGTGAGGGAGGGGAGAGTACGAGGTAAGAGTGGGCCCCTGCTTGCCCCTTGCCCCTGGTGCTGCCCCAGCTGCCACCCCTTCTGCCTGTGCATGAGGTCGATGGGCTGAGACCAGTGGGATGAGTTTTAATAAGGCTGAGGGCCAAGTCCTGCACTTGGGACAACAAACCTGTGTGCAGCGTTACAGGCTTGGGGAGGAGTGGGTGGAAGGCTGCGTGGCAGAGAAGGGCCTGGGGGTGTTGGTTGACAAATGACTGAATATGAGCCAACACTATGCACAGGTAGCCAAGAAGGTGGCCAATAGCATCTTTGTATCAGAAATGGTGTGGCCAGCAGGAGCAGGGAAGTGATTGTACCACAAGGTGTGAGGCCACACCTTGAATCCTGTGTTCAGTTTTGGGCTCCTTGCTACAAGAAGAACACAGAGGCCCTTGACTGTATCCAGAGAAGAGCAATGAAGCTGGTGAAGGGGCTGGGGAACAAGTCTGTTAGGAGCTGCTGAGGGAGCTAGGGGTGTTCAGCCTGGAGGAGGCCTTATCATTCTACAACTACGAGGTGGGCCGGTGATCTCTTCTCCCAAGCGACAGGCGATGGGACAGAGGGAACGGACTCAAGCTGCGCCAGGGGAAGTTCAGACTGGACGTTAGGAAAAAAACGGTCACCAAAAACGCCTGTCGGGCACAGGCTGCCCGGGCAGGTGGTCGAGCCCCCTCCCCTGGAGGCGTTCGGGCGGTGGGGGCTCGGGGGGCCCGGCGGGGGGCGGGGCCCCGGGCGGTGCTGCAGGGGAAGCGCCCGCCCCGCCGCCCCCGGCGCGGTAAGATGGCGGCAGCGGCCCAGGCTCTGAGCGGCTCGGGGCTGCTGCTAGCCGCCGCCGCCCTCGCCCTACTGGCCGTGGCCATCGGCACCGACTCCTGGTACGAGACGGACGCGCGGAGGCACCGCGAGCGCTGCCGCGGCTTCGGGCACAAGCGCAGCGACCCGCCCGGCTCCATGTCGGCGCCCAGCTCGCACCTGCCGCTCCGCGCCCGGCTCCCGCGGGCCCTGCTGCCCGGGCGACCCCCGGCCCCCGCACCGGCCGTCGCCGCCGCCGCTCTGGACTCGCACTGCGGCCGTCGCTTCAACTCCACCGTGTCGGGGCTGTGGAGGCGCTGCCACCGCGCGGGCTACGAGCCGGACAGCGAGGAGCTCATCCGGAAAGGTGCGGCCCACGGGGCGGCCACGTGGCCCCCGCCGCTGTCCGTGGTGCTGACGAGGGGGCCGGGGACCGGGCGTGCGGGGCCGGAGGGAGGGTGCGGGCGCGGCCACGTGGCCCCCGCTGCTGTCCCTGGTGCTGACGCGGGGGCGGCCCCGCACGGCCCCGACCCCATCCTGGCGTCTTGTCCGCCTCCCTGTCTGCTTAAAATGCTGCAGTGCTGGGTGGGACTGCGTCCTCGGGCAGCCCCTTCTGTGGCCTGAAGCTCGAGCAAGGTCTTGGTGGGCGTTCTCCCGACCCTGGCACCTTCTTGTTATTGAGCACTAAGAAATATACGGGGTTTATCTGTGATGTTTGCGGCAAGGGGAAAGGGACCTGTTGTTCCTGTTTTAGCATGGGGGAGTTCTTGCTGCAGTGGGTGGATTGCCAAGCCTCCACAGTGGCAGATGTTGCTCAGGCTTCAGGGGTGACAAGAGAGAAGGTGGTGCATCTTCTACTGTTGTGGCACACGGTACAAAACCAAACAGTTCACAAATAAAGATCCTGGACTGGATGGTACAAATAAGGTAGTGAGCTAACTTATTAAGACAAAATAAATGACTTGAAAAACAAGCTTAGGATGATAAACGCTGCGTGTGGTTAATGATAAATAACAGGACTTATTGTTCCAGCAGGTATGCATTAGCACAGGGAGAGTGGGAGTTGGGAGAAGTGCTTCCATTGAGGCACAAAATGGAAATGCTATCTTAAGAAAGTGGGAGCATTTATTCAGCGAGACTTCCAACTGTGACGCCAGTCCTGCACAGCAAAGGATGGATAGACTGGCACTATGAAGCTCTGCTAGTCTTTGTCCATTCTTCCCAATGCACAGCAGTGACTCTTACTTTTAAAAACTGTAGTGCGGTGATTTTCTTCTTTCTTTTTCTTTATCTAATTTCGCTAAAAGGCAGCTTATTAATTTCTTTCTGTTAATCATGTCTATCATGTGAAATATGTATCTAATTTTTGCTTTGCATTAAGGCAAATGCTTTCAGCTCCTTTTGAGATCAGTGAAGACTGGGGGAAGGGTTGGGAATAATACTAGTCTAGTCCTCAATATTTCTGTTTCTGAGGTATTTTCCCAACACTACAACGGTCAGACAGAGAGGCAAGAGTATGCATTCTGCATACCCAAGGGCATTACAGAGTGGTGAGTGATCTTCCTTAGCGTGTGATGTGTAAGACTGAATGGAATGTAAATCCAAAAGGTTCTCCTTCTACATTATTTTTTTCTTCAGCTACTCTAACGAAAGACCTTGCCTTTCCTTATAAGCCTTCCTTCCCTCATATGCTTTGCCTATTAGGTCTGTAGTTGCTACTCAACATATTTATGTCTTATTTTATAGAGGGAAATTATTAATAGTTCTTGTAGAGTCAGATCTTTAAATAGATACGGCTCTCTTCTTATCCTTTCCCCTGATCTGCATTACTAGCAGCATTTTCTTGTTCCCACTGTGTCTACCTTTCCTCTGACAACTGTGATTAAGCAGCCTTTTCCAGCTGATGGTCAGATGTGGCTGTGGATGAGCTGCTTTCTCAAGCATGATACTACATCTGGGGTTTCCAAAAGGGAAAAAAAAAAAAACGTGTGTTTTTCTCCTAGTGTGAGCTGAAGATCACTGCTGTGCACCTCTGAAAGTCCTACTTTCTCCTCGATTTGCTGTAAGTTTTCAGCTAGCTCTTTGGTGATGTTGTGTGATGCCTTCTTATATTCCTAATGTTCCTTAAACTAGAGATCTTTGTAGGCTTTTAGTGAGAGTGGAGTAACTTTTTTTTTTTTTTGGTATGTGGCAATCCTTTGGTAATTTTGGTTTGGGGTTATACTCTTCAGTCTTCTAGTGCCTCTGGAATAAGGTTTCTTTCCTTTCTGGGTCTCTCTTCAATTCTAAGTGAATGACTAATTCCTTAAGTACCCTTAATCCATTTAGATAATTCCATGGATTCCTAGTCCTACATTATTCTACTGTTTTTAATAGAAAACAGTTCTGTGGAAACTTTCATACTTGAGCTCTTTAGTTGATGATGCTTATACATGCACATGGTTATATATCTCAAAAATTTTTTTTAAAAAAATATAAAATATATGAAGTGAGTACTTAAAAGGAAAAAGGAGTCAAATGTAGCACAAAACTGAGAGAAATGGGAAATGTTTAAATCTGAGAGGGGAATGATGTGTTGGATTTTTCTTCAAATTCAAAATCACTATTTTGGAACTGTGAAAGAATAGATTATTTCATTTAAAAAATACAATTAAGAAGGCAAAAGAAGAAATAACATATAAACCAAATGGGGAAATGGAGATTAGCATAAAGACAGTAGCCAAAGAACTGAAACCTTTGTTTCCTTGGCAAGGAAACCAAGAGGATCTGTGTGTAGGGACGGACTCTGTGAGCGTAAGAACCTGAGCTCTATTTTACATCATCTTACAGAGCCTGTGTGATGTGGATTACAGACTGAATAACTGTGGCTGCAACAAAAACCTTTTGCATGGAGAATCCTTCAGTAGTGAGGTCCTGCAGAGATTTATTGTATGCTGTTAGGAGGTCTTCTCTATTAATATGAAAAAAGTGTTGCTTACAAAGTGGTGACAGTAGAAAATGCGTAATTAGGAAAAATCCATTGTAATGGGCTGCTTTAGATAGCTTGGTGGGTTCATTTAAACAACATGCATTTGAACAGCAGTAAATTGAAGGAATTTAAAAAAGAAAAGGTTCGTTGCTGTTCATAAACTGAGTATTTTATTGCTTTTCAAACTTGCTTTGAAAAGACTCTGGAGTGGGACAGGTACATCTCACATAAACTAGTGTCATGGTCCCCTTGTAAGCGGACACGTGATGGTTCGTTTCATTTATGATTTCAGAGTGCAAATAATTCAAAGAAAGAGTCAAGGGAGTCAAATTTCGATCTAAAGTGGCACTTTATAAATTATGGCCATAAAGCGACTTACAATAGAAAGAGACAGAGAACAAGGAAAGAGATGGGGAGAAGAGAGAAGGAAAAGGGGTCCATAGCTACCACCACGGGTCCACAGATGTCCAGCATCTCTGGGAGTCCCGGTCCAGAAGGTGCTGCATTGTTTCGGTCTTTGCTGGAGGTGCTCCCATGGTGGAGGGAGTCTTCTGTCTTGGTTTTCCATTGCCCATCTCATTCAGCTGCTCCAGAGCTGTCTTTTATGCTAGTCAATGCACCTGTAACCCGGGTCTCACAATGAAGGCCAGTAGTCATCATCACCTTGCGCACATGCTCTGTTGGCTGTGGGTCTGTGCTAAGTCCCATCATTAATCTTCCTGTCTTTTCCTCCTTCCTTCATGGATCTTTCATAATGGTAGGGAGCAGGGAGGCTTGAAGACAGGTACAAAACATTTTCGAGATTAGGAGGTAGCTACAGGTAGTTAGGTACAAAGCATTTGTTCTGTACCAGCTCTGACCGTTTTCTGAGGCCTGCATTTGTGATTTATACAGTCAAGTTCTGAGGCAAAAAATGAGAAAATGTTGAGACAGAAATCGATCCTCTGACCGACTCTTACAACTGGGCATAAACAATTTCTTAGTACCATGATGTAGCTGAGAAAGTGAGAAGAACCACTGGATGCTTAAGCAGAGGAACACAACAGTTTGTGGCAGTAACGAGGGCCTTAAGAGAAAAATACTCAGTCCTGATGTCTGTACTTCCTGTCCTTTCCAGCTGATTATAGATTGGAAGAATTATAGGAATGTCTGTGAGGTCTGTAGAGTATTTATTATAGTGGCTTATTTAATAAACTCAATCTGTTTGTCATGACCATTGTAAGTACGATCTGTCAGTAAATATGATGTGTAAGAGTTGTTGTAGTATTTAAAGAAAGGTTGATTTACCAGATGTAGTGGCCTTTGGATGACAATGTGGACAGAGTGATCCCTTAGCTGTGATTCTCTAAGCAGTCCTGGGCAGAAGTGATAGGATTAGGACAGGGAGCTTCAGTGGACATTTGGTCTTGGGGCATGAAGGAGAAAAGGGCCAGAACTCATACAGTCACTCAATGTTAACTACCCAGGGCTGTCCCTGGCCTTGCTTCTGGTGAGAAGGAGAGAGTCTCCTGTAGCTGTGTGAGAGCCTAACAGCTTTAAGATAGGACTGGCCTAGGTATCAGAACTGAAAATGAGAACCCTTCCATTCCTTCTCATAATGCTGGCACATAGGCAGCGTAGAGAAGAAAACCCACTTGTTTAAGAGTCAGAGAGAGATGAAAACTCAACTGACAGAAAGTCAGGGTATACTGAGCCCAGGGTTACACACTGAGTTGGTCATGGCAGGCCTGGGTCTGGGTTTCCAGATGTCTGGAAGTCCAAAAACTCTTTCTAGCTAGCATCCTCTGATCTTTCCCAGCCTTTGTGTTCAGTCAGGAAAAAGGACTCGTCCAGGGACAGTAATATGAAGTGTCTCAACTACTCTGAGAGGGTGTGGGAATGGAACATATCTGCAGTTGCAATCCTGAGGGGAAAAGAAAAAACATATTGAGGACAAGGTGTGAGAAACATTGTTGGCTGTGGGAGGGCACAGGCAGGTAACTTGGCCATGGAAGTGTCAACTGCTGGACGCAGTTCATTGATTCTTATGTTTATTTTTTTAATCAAGAAAATTGCATGTGCAGTGTAACTTTCTTAGTGTTCTTTTAATGCCCCTAAGAAATGCTAGGATCAGGCTGACTGTGTAACCTTTTTCTTGTAGATGTGCTTTATGGTAAGCTAAAGACATGAGCACCTGCCCCTTCGGTCCTGTATTCTCAGCATGTGCCATAGAAGACAGCGGTCACTTATTTGTTCACCACATCATTCTGTTCTAATCAAGCCCTCACCTGGCAGTGAAGTGTTTAATATTGGCTGGCTTTCTTACGGTGCTTGTGCTGCATGTGCTACAAACAAAAGTGAAATCACTTTGCTATCAGGTTTCTGAAATAGAGGACAGGATGCTGCCCCTGTTTTGTACGCTCTGATTTAAGGTACGTACCCGCCTAGGACAAAGGACTTACTGGAGTATCTTTAAAATCCCTTTGACTTCACAGTAACCTTGAGACTGCAAATCTGAATTTGATTTTTTTTTTTCCTTGAGTAATTAGAGAACAAGGTGTTATATCACCTTAAATGCAGCCCCATGGAGTACCTGGCTATATTTCAATGCATAGCATTTCATAGAATCACCAGGTTGGAAAAGACCCATCAGATCATCAAGTCCAACCATTCCTATCAAGCACTAAACCATGCCCCTTAGCACCTCATCCACCCGTTTCTTAAACACCGCCAGGGAAGGTGAATCAACCCCTCCCTGGGCAGCCTGTTCCAGTGACCAATGACCCTTTCTGTGAAAAACTTTTTCCTAATGTTCAGCCTCCCCTGGCAGAGTTTGAAGTCATTTCCTGTCATCCTGTCCCTTGTCACTTGGAAGAAGAGGCCAGCACCCTCCTCACAACTTCCTTTTTTAGGTAGTTGTAAAGACCAGTGAGGTCTCCCCTCAGCCTCCTCTTCTCCAGACTAAACAACCCCAGCTCTCTCATCCACTACTCATAAGGCCTGTTCTCCAACCCCTTCACCAGCTTTGCTGTTGTTCTCTGGACATGCTCCAGAGCCTCAAATGCAATTTCTGCAAATTAGAGTTAGAGATTCACTCAGAAAATGGAGATCATGAACTAGACACTAGAAATGCAAAATCTGGCTGCTGAGGGCTGCCTGGGTGCTTGATATAAATTTCTGGGAGAAAGTGTGTAAGAATTCAGCTGAGAAATCACTACTTCCTTGATCCCCTGACTCTTTTGCCTCTGTGCTCCCGATTTCCGAGCAGACCTGCAGAGGGAGGCCTCCCTTGTTTTGCCTGTGGTGGCTCACACCAGAGGAAATCCAGCCTGTGCTCTCAGAGCAATGGGAATCTCATTGAAAAAGTGGCTTGTGGTGGTGTAATCCAAGGCTGTCACCAAGCACATGGATTAGAATCATAGGACAACCAGGTTGGAAGAGACCCATCGGATCATCGAGTCCAACCATTCCTATCAAACACTAAACCAAGTCCCTCAGGACTTCATCCACCCGTGCCTTAAACATTAGAAAAACATTAAAAATTAGAGGCCAGTGCTGAGCATAAACCCTAGCATTTTCTAACTCCTGAGCTCTTCACTATGCAAACTTGCTGTTTTATATAAATTTATGTGCTACCTATGTAAAATGAGCGCTTTGAATTCTTGGGAAGAAAGCATTAGGAGTAAAATTTTTAAACCAGAGGCAGAGTTAATTGATATTTGAAAGCTTCTAAATAACCAGATTTGTATAAGAAGGCAGAGAGGTTTTACTGTTAGTCTACATGTAAACGTCTGTAATAATACAGAGCAAAGATTTTCACAGCGATATTTTAGCTGAGGAGTTAATAGCTTTGATCATAAGAGATGTGCACCTCTAGTCTTTCATTTTTCTTTAATGAGCTACAAAAGAAGTAATCCTTGCTCTTATATAAAATACTGTTTCATATATAGTACTTCTATAATCAGAATATGTAAGTTACTTTTAATGAATCCACTGCGTTGTAATTTAAAATCTGATGGCATTAGCTTGTGCTATCCACATGTTTCTCAACAACACATGTAAATCACGTCTGTATTGAAATTTAATTCAGTCAACAGTTACAGGTGAAAGTTAGATACTCTGATGTGCTGTTTATGGCCGAAGTTCTTAATGCAGATGTTTGCAGTGCTTTTGCAAATGAACTGACATCCTCTGCTGCTGGGTTGCCTTGCTGACCCATTTGCTCCAGCAGCACTACAGGCTTGTTCTGAAATAACCACTAAGAGGGAGCGCTGCTTCCCAGGGGGAGGGCAAATGGCTGGAGGTGAAGGGCAGCAACTCAAAGTAATGCTACCAGCACCCGGTGGTGGCAGAGAGGTGGCAGGGAACCACAGCAGGGGAAGCAGAGCCGAGGAGGGGAGCCTGCTTGAAATGCTTGCAGCTCAGAGGCCTTCAGAATTCTACCTTTGAGATTTCCCCTTTGGGGGCCTTTTCTTGATATGTCTGCTTGTTCTCGTCGGTAATAAATGTCACTGTTTCATTAACATGAGGAAATTCAGACCAGCTTTCCCTCCCTGTCCCGATGGCTGGGATTGGCTGGGCTTATTGTGTGCAGCTCCTGATCTTGTGAAGTGGGGGCTTCCTCTTTACAGGTCCTTGCAGGAACAAGGTCAGTACAGTCACAGTGAACTTTTTAGAGAACAAAATCATGCTTCCCACTGCTCCAGGAGTGGCACAAAGCCCATTCCTTTGCCTGGGTTTTCTGGTGTCTTTTGCAAAGCTCATCACTGAGCCTGCAGCTCCCTGCTAGGTATTGTTAACCAGCTTAATTAGCTCACTGGCCAACTGATTGTTTCTCCATGGTTCTTCTGCCCCAGCAGTCAAATAGCAGTAATGGCTCTCTGGCCACTGTTTAAGGGGAACTTTTTGTGCTGTTTAGCTCTTTTTCCTTTCTGGCTGTTCACTTTCTACCCTAACATTCAGGTTTATTCTCCCTTCTGGCCCTGGCTTTATTTGTAACAGGGAAGGCAAGGCACCTTCCTCTCCCTCCACCACCTTGTATCTTCTCTGTTATCAGTTGTTTTCTAAACTAAAAATCCCTTTCAAAAAGAGTGTGCCTGTAGGTTCACACTGGCATCTAGGGTACCCTTTTCTTTAAGCCGTGGTGGAAACAAGCCTACCACTGCAAGAAAAGCAAAGAGCCAGTGGCTCTTGGAGTGAATTCAAACTTTTCTCCCATATAGTTCATTTCCCAATATTCATTCAAAATTTTTGAAGTGATTCAATACTGTCTTCTTAGAGACAAAGCAATCCTGTTCTTGACTCCTCAGCCATTCCTAAGAGCTAGTATGAGTTTCTCTAGGAAGCTTCTGGAGCTGGTTTTGGTGACAGTTACTGCTTACCTTCACGTGTTCTTTCTTGGAACTTGCTCCCCATTTGATGGTGTTTCTCTGTAGCAAGGCTCCCTCCCCTTCCTAATCCCCACAGCCTTTTAAGTAAACAGCTCTTTTTTTGGTTAAGGTTGCTCTGCTACTGAACTAAGGCTTCTCTTGTGTGAGCTGTGCTGGGCCAGCCAACTGAGCAGCAAGTGCAAGGCACACAGGTTTCCTGTTGTTTCACACTGGTGTCTCTTTTACAGGAGTTATTCAGCGCTGCACTGCTGTGAAGTACCACTACACCTCCAGCTCTCTGCCTCGAAACTTACCCACCAACATCACAAACACCATCCGGCAGGATGAGTGGCATGCGCTCCGTAAGTAATCAAAGCAGCATACAAGATGGTTTGGATTGCTTAAGGTCAAATGAGGGCTCTGAATTGGCTAACTGTCACTGGACTCTAGGCATAAATACATATTTTTTTAGTGAGGAAGGGCAAGTGGCTGACAGTATAGTTGGAAAGGGACTTCAGAACTGGAGGAACTTAAGTGATGAATTCATTGTGTGTGTAGTGTGTTGCAAGATGTTATCATATTTTGGATCTGGGACAGACAATTCCTAGCCAACTTACAGCAAAGGTGCTGCATCACTGTATTGCCTGTATAGATCTTGTTGCATTATTCTGTGTGTCCACTAGTAACCTGGTGCAGCTCCCTGGCAACTAGGTCTTTTAGGGAACATCCCAGTTTGTCTTTCAAACCTCCTGTTACCAGCTTCTGGCCCATGAACTGGCTCATGTCAAAGTCCTTCTCACGCAGATGACTGACCCTGTAGCCTGTCACTAAAATTATTTAATCAGTTTTTTTGTGCTCCTGCTTCTCTCTCTGTTTCTTTTCTGGTTCTGTTGCCTCACATATTTCAGCCTAGACCCTGTCATGTGAGACTCAGTGCTGAGGAAATCCTGCCAGAGTCTGAACTAGGAGGAGACAAGATCAGCACTTGTATTATGGATGACAAAATACTATTCACAGCACTTGTGTCCAAGCCTTTTTTTCTTTTGAGCTTGTTAGAAGAGTTGTTCCCATCATACTGTATTGATCTCTTGTCTGATTCTGTCCTCCCACTATTCCTCTTTTCAGTTTCACTCTTTGCCTTCCATGTGCTCATCTTTTACTTCTCTTCCGCGTCCCCTCTCACGTCTTTTATTTCTGTTTTCAGCAAACACACACTGAACTCCACACATGGGAAAAAACCCCCAAACTCTTGCAATGCTAACATTTATACATTGTTGATGAATTCATAATGTACCCATTCTATCCCATGTTGGGGAGTATTTGGCCAATATTCCTCATGATCAGGACAGAAACACTCTCTTCTTAGAATCATAGAATCACCAGGTTGGAAGAGACCCACCAGATCATTGAGTCCAACCATTCCCACCAGTCTCTAATACATGCCCCTCAGTACCTCATCCACCCACACCTTAAACACCTCCAGGGAAGGCGAGTCAACCACCTCCTTGGGCAGCCTGTTCCAGTGCCTAATGACCCTTTCTGTGAAGAATTTTTTTCCTTATGTCGAACCTGAACCTTCCCTGGTGAAGCTTAAGGCCATTCCCTCTTGTCCTGTCCACTTGTAGACTGCCCAGCAGACAGGAGTCCATTTAGCTGGATTCTCTTAATTTCAGTGTGATGGGCAAATTGTCTACCTCAAAGAAGGTACGGGGGAGGTGTCCATGGGTGAACTATAAACTTTAGAAACAGCCTAGACTCCTCCCTGGCTGTCCTGGGTGCCACTATCTTCATCCCTTCTTTCCTGCTTTTCTCCCTTCTCTTTCCTCAGATCTACGGAGGATGACAGCTGGCTTCATTGGCATGGCAGTCTCCATTATCCTGTTTGGGTGGATCATTGGTGTGCTGGGCTGCTGCAAACAGCAGGAGCTCATGCAGTACGTGGCTGGGCTGCTCTTCCTAATGGGAGGTGAGGGCCTTTCACTTCTATTCCTGAAGTTATCACAGTCAGTATCGCTGGCTGCGGAGGGGTTTTTAAAGGCAAAGTCAGGCCATGACAAATACATGAATCAGTTCTTTTATGCAGCAAGCCAGCAGCACAGCACAGTTACCACTTCCAGCAATGGGCAGGACCTGTGCTTGCAGGGGTATTTGCATATTTCTGAGTAGACTCTCCTGTAGGTACACAAGCCTTCTGTTCCGGAGAGCTAGTGTGTAGCCACAGGGACCATGTGCACAGTCCTCTTGCCTGTTCCAAGTATGTAGAGCCTGCAACTCCGGTCAGACAGCTCAGCTCAGTTTTCCCTGGAGTATCTTAGAAAATAGAGAAACAAGTCCATGTAGAACACCTTTCTGCTGCTCAAAGATGCTCACATCTTTGGGTGACAATGAAGTCCAAACCCAACAAAGCCTGGAGAATGTTGGTAAGGGCATCAGCTCAATGCTTGCCTGGGGTGTTACAGCTGTTCCTCCTGGCTGTAAGCAGACTTTCTGGATGGCCAAAGGTTTTTCTGAACTCTTAGTTGTTCAGCTTAAAAACAGGCAATATTTTGTCCTTATTTGAAAGGGGCATAGTAGCAACAAATCATAGAATCAATCACCAGGTTGGAAAAGACCCATGGGACCATCAAGTCCAATCATTCCTATCAAATACTAAACCACGCCCCTCAGCGCCTCGTCCACCTGTCCCTTAACACCTCCAGGGAAGGTGACTCAACCACCTCCCTGGGCAGCCTCTGCCAGTGCCCAGTGACCCTTTCCGTGAAAAATTTTTTCCTAATGTTCAGCCTGAACCTCCCCGGCAGAGCTTGAGGCCAATGCAGCAAAAGGGTGAGCCACTAAGATTGCAAGTGGTAAATGAGCGCCTTTCAGGTATGGAAAATGAGGATTTAGTTAAAAAACAGACCTTGCTACTCTAGAGGCCCAGTGTCAGCATCTATAATGGCTGCATCAAGGAACTTGTTGATATAACAAAATCTGTATCAATTAAACAAGTATGTGTGACACTGGTTTAGTTCCACTTTTTTTAGTGTGTGCTTAGGTTTGTTGTGTGTGTAATATTCACTTGCCATAAGCCTTTGCAAGGAGTGGTTTTGGGGAGCTGCACAGAAAACAGCCCTGCTGACATGGTGTGATGCTATTAAGATGCAAGGAGGAAAGTGGAACAGGTAGAATGGTCCCTTTAGAGTGCTTCTGCACTTACTGTGATGGGCATGTTGTCATTAGTAAGAGCTGCCATTAGCCTTTAGGCACAGATCCAGAGCTGGAGAGAATAAAACTATCACCTTGACCTTGAGTCTAGGGCACCAGTGTATATCAGACGTATTAGACTGCCTTGTGTTATATGATTCTTTGGCTTTTTTTTGCTCCTCTCTATAGGTGCTTAGTGACTGTGTAGATGACAAAAACCTGGGCACTTTCTATGGGCCTAGGCAACAGCTGACAGGAGTCTGGACATTCCTAGCAGAAACCAAACTGTGCTGCACTTTGCAGCCCTGGGCTTCAGCGATTTACCTTCCATAGGAGACACTGCCCACGTACTGTCCAGAGTCTGATGACAGTCATTGGAAATAAATAAAAGTCTCAAGAGAATCAAAGCATGATGAACTACAGATGACTGAGTTTGAAACAGCAACAGAGAGAGCTAAGGCAATATTGGTTATTTGTGAAGTGAGTTGTCCTGTAGTCCTACATATTTTGCAGAATTATTTCTCTGAAGGCAGTATAGAACCCTCTTGCTTTTCTCTTGCAGGTACATGCTGTATCATCTCACTCTGCACGTGTGTAGCTGGGATCAATTTTGAGTTATCTCGCTATCCTCGCTATGTCTATGGGCTGCCAGAGGACATCAGTCATGGCTATGGCTGGTCCATGTTCTGTGCCTGGGGAGGCCTTGGCCTCACCTTGCTCGCTGGGTTCCTCTGCACATTGGCCCCATCACTCAACACTTCTCGGGCGTCTGTACAAAAACCCAGACAAGAAAATGGGGCTGTGTGACCTCAGAGGGAGCAAGGAGAGACTCTGGAAAGCGCAGCCTGGGCAGAGCTGTTGGTTTAACACCGGGAAGAGGTGGCATGTCAGTGTGTGGAGAGCAGTGCCACAGCTATGGAAATACCAGTGTACGGAATGCTGCCACAGCCTCCAGCCACAGAGAGAGACATTGCAAGTAACTCCAGGTTTGAATTATTGCCGATTTCCTCACTGATTGTTTCAGGGGGACAGTTCTTTTGATTTGTTTTTTCTTCTGTTTACAAGGGATTAAGTCCAAGGCTGTCTTTTTTTGTGCTGTTTTTTGAACTGTACCTCCACGGTCCTGTTATTGTCCAGTTGTAAGGGATGTTTACGCACTAACTCTATTGCTGCAGGTCTGTGTAATTCAGACCCAAAATAGGGCAAGGAGCTATGTGAAGTTGGCTTGAACACTTTTGCAACAGGTGTGTCTAGCATTGGCTCAGGCCATCATTTCCCAAAAGATCCTTGATTTAAGCTGAGGTTTAGGCCAAAGAATTAGCCCATTCTTAGTATTAACTCCTTTAAATCAGAAATCTGTGCTATTCCATGCTGTACTAGGGAGCTATTTACTTACTGCTAAAGCTGTTTCCAAAAGGACATGGCTGTAACTGAACAGGAAGACTCAAAAAACTCTTACTGGCTTTAGGAGAGGAGGGGAAGTTTTCTTCAGCTTCTTACACGGGTAAGGTTACTCATTTGGCTAATGAATATACCCTTATTTTAATGGGGAGGTGTATGCACCACGCAGCTTTAAACTATTCCACTAGAGGCCAGGGTATGTTTCTGAAAGTGTGTCATAGTTTGAGCTGCTGGGATCAACTTTCACCCCCCACAACTAAATTGTGTGTGCACCTCCTGTTCTGTGAAAGGAGATGAGCCATTCTTCCCCGAGCTCAAAAAGCAGTACTGCTACAATAGCAGAAGATATACAGCCCCCTCAAATATTAACGCCCAAAGGAACCACAATGTATTTTCCTCAGGAATATATGGCTTCTGCTCACTTCACCACTTACCCCTTTCTAATGTCAAATGCCCCCTGAGCACAGCATGTCAAGAATGTGCATGCTCCACGGGAATAAACTCCCTCTCCAAACTGAGCAGTAAGGACCTTGGAACCAGTGCAAGTACTAGGGCTAACTCAGGAACATCGGCCAAAGTACTCTGGGGTGCATTTTTCCATCTATTCTTTCTTCCCTAACATCTCTGCCCCTCTCCCAAGTGTCCAAAAACTGCACAGGTAAAGATGAGATGGCCAGCATTTGGAGATGTTTACATTGTATTTAAAATACAATACAGTGGCATGTAAGATACTTAATGCTAAGTGTATTTATGACAAGTGTAATTTTTAAATGGAAGTTGTAATTCTCAACTGGCATTAAAAGTATTGGAAGACTTCCTCAGTGAATGAAATCTTGAATTCTTTCTGACTAACTACCAGACTGATTCACCAGAGTTCACAAACAGCAGCAGCGGTGTTAAAGCCTCCAAAGTAAAGTTTAAATGATAAAGTTAAAACATCATTGATGTGTCAATCGTGTTCACTTCACTCTTGCAAAATGAGTGTTACTCCAAAAGTTCCAAGGACTGACAAAGCTGTACAATCTGTTCACTGGTTGCACAGGTAAAAACAGGGGATAGTGTCTGAGCTGCAGTTCATCAATTTCAAAGTACAAATTTACAAAGTACACTTACTGCAGAATAACCTGTTGGTCCTCATCCAGAAGTAGCAGAGCAGGATTTATTTCAGTTCTAGCAGGAGGAGGCTCCAAAGGCAATATGACAGGCACTGTGGACAGCAGGTTCTCACCTTCCTTTTGCAGATGTAAAAACACCAAACAAGGGCAACAGCCCCCACACATCATGGATTTGTTTTTAGAGGGGAAAAAATGTTTTATTTTTTCCAGACAGAAAGTAAGTGGTACAGTCCAATCTAGTCCTGTCTTCTGCCAAGGCCATAACCTTGACTGGGTAGAGATCAGGCATAGTACTGCAGATTGGCTTTTTTCTTTGCTTGAACCTCCAGGATTCCTTCCATGTAGTCCTCATGGGTGAGCTCTGTAGCTCCACGGCGGAGGGCAATCATCCCCTGCCCAACAAGACACGACTTAGAGAGGGCATGTAAGCACCACATCAGTTCAAAGTGATTACTCTATGCCAGCTTTCACATTTCACTCCTATCAGTGCTGGCTGCTGCAGAGGAGTACTTACCGCTTCAACACACACAGCCTTGCACTGGGCTCCATTGAAATCATCTGTGCAGCGAGCCAGCTCCTCGTAGTTCACATCAGGGCTGATATAAGTAGGAGAGGGGAAAAAATAAGCCTGAGAACATGTACCAAATAGAAAAAATGAAGTATGGCACTTCCTTAAAACCCAACACTGAGCTCTTAACAAAAGACAGCACCTACCACTCCACAGGCCTGCAGTACCATAATGAGTGGCAAACACACTTCCAGAAGTCAATGCCTCTACCATACCTGACATTCATTTTGCGTGAATGGATCTGCATAATTCTAGCTCTGGCCTCCTCATTGGGCATTGGGAACTCAATCTTACGATCTAATCGTCCAGAGCGGAGCAAAGCTGGGTCCAGGATATCAACCCGGTTGGTTGCAGCAATCACCTAAGCAAAAGAAAGATTCTCAGTCTAAAGCAGAGGAAGATAGGCCTCTCCTCCCCAAGGATCCACGAAGCTTCTTCCCTAGATATTGCTTTCCATCCCCTGCTAGAGCACCCTAGACCGCAGTAGCACTCTCTGCTAAATCCCAACCTTGACTTGCGTGTTGGGCTGGAAACCATCAAGTTGATTGAGCAGCTCCAGCATGGTCCTCTGCACCTCCCGATCACCAGCCTTCTCACTATCAAACCTGAGGAGGAAACATGGGTAAAACGATCAGCATGAACCTGACCACTCTGCCCCTGAGTGTTTAATGCCATGAAAAGACAGAATGACTGCAGTTCACAGCCTTTGGCCAAGCCTTTCCAAATTCATAGAATCATAGAATCATAGAACAACCAGGTTGGAAGAGACCCATCGGATCATCGAGTCCAACCATTCCTATCAAACACTAAACCATGTCCCTCAGGACCTCATCCACCCGTGCCTTAAACACCTCCAGGGAAGATGGACTGTGACTGGAATAACTGTCAGAGTCTCTGTATGCCTGATACAGTTATCAGAAATTTTTTTTACAGCAGGAAATGATCAGATGGATCCTGAGTCTCATGTACTTCACTCATAAGCCCAAGTATTGTGGAAACCGCTGTGACTGACTTTATACTCTTGTTTCTGAATAGGCCTATGCTTTAAGCTAAGCTTTCCTCACATACACAGGCAACAGGGGCTGCTAGGTTGCCCTCAAGAGCTTTGCAACATAGCCTACACCTTACCTTTTAGTGCCAATGGCATCCAGTTCGTCAATAAAGATGATTGAAGGAGCTTTCTCCTTGGCTAGAGCGAAAGCATCACGTACCAGCTTAGCTCCATCACCAATGAACATCTGCACAAGTTGTGGACCTGCAAGCTTCAGGAATGTAGCCTGGCAAGTAAAAGAGAATCCTGTGCTTTGTTTCTTAGTAGGGTCAGTACCAACTACTACAGAAAGCCCTTAATTAAAATAAGCAAATAGACAAGAAAAGCCCAGCCTTTTTACCACCAGTTTGAATGTATGACCCCACTCCCCTTGAAGGTGTTCTTACTCTTTTTCAGGTACTATTCTACAGCAGCATAGGCTTTCAAAGGTTCCTTTTACCTTGGTCTGGGCAGCACATGCTCGAGCTAAAAGTGTCTTCCCTGTTCCTGGAGGCCCATACATAAGGACACCTTTGGGTGGCTGTATGCCCAAGTTTTCAAATTTCTCCTTATGATTCATTGGCAGGACAATAGCCTCCACAAGCTACAGCAAAAGAAAAATAACAATACATAAACCCATTCTCCTCCACAGACTCAGACAGCCCACTTTGAGCTGAAGCTCTGACCTGAAGTTCAAAGACTTCAAAATCCTCAGTCAGACCAGAAACTAAAAATAAAGTATCACCTCTTGGATTTGTTTATCCAGCCCCCCGATGTCACTGTACTGCTCTGTGGGTCTCTCATCCACCTCCATGGCTTTCACCCGTGAATCATATTCAGTAGGTAGAGTCTCCAGGATCAAGTAAGAATCTTTGTTCACACCCTGTAAACACAAGTCCTTTGCTTTTAACAGGCCCTTCAGACAGCAAGTAGCAAACACACAATCAAAGATGCTTTGTTAGACCTCAAGGATGCAGGAATAACCAGCTTTGACAATAGTACTCCTCAAATCACCATAGCTAACCTAGCACATTGTAAAAAGGAGGCCAATTTACTTACAATACAAAAGACTGGGTTTAGAAAGCTTACTAGGGGACATCTGAATTTTCAGCACCTAAATTGTATGTATAAAGATGCCTCCTCTCCCCAGCTTCTTCTCTAAACTACAAATATGACTGAGCCCATAATATTTATTCATTAAAATTTTATTACAGAAATGGTCTTGGAGAAACCAGGACAGATTTCTCTCCTTTCTAAAGGGCAAGATACATGCAATTTTATGGCCAGCATCTTATCTAACAGTCAACAACAGCATCACTCACCACTAGGTCTCCAGGCTTCAACTTCTCAGCATCAACCAACCCGATAACAGGCAGGAAATATGTCTGAAGGAAAGGAATCAAAATAAGCAAAACTAGCTGTACTAAGATAGGGTCCTTTTCACCACTCCTCACACCTCATCTGGGCACACAGGTCTTACCTGTCGTGTAGAGGTTTTGATCACAGCACACTTGCCCTTTCTCTGGGAATCCAGGTCAATGTTTGCTCCATCCTCCTCTTGGTCATTGGGGTCAACATCCAGAAGCTGAAAACCAGAGCGAGAGATTTCATGACAATGTAACCAGACTAGCAGGATGACTCCAGGGTTATTGCTTCAAAATTAAATGCAGAAGAAGAGCTTCCTACTATCCATCAGCAGTGAAATCCTGGAAGTATTAAAGCTCTCCTATAAAAATTCATTTCTTCCTTTCTGCATGAAGCGGCACACAGTAACACGTAGAAAGATGTAATAAAGTCCAGAACAAAGCAGTAGCTAATAGCACCAATTTCTCCTCCCATTACAGCAGCTAACATTAAGCCTTAAGTTCACTAGGTTCCAGAACAGCAGTAGAAACCAATCCCCCTTTTAAGCCGGTCAGCAAAATTACTCAACTACAAAATGAGTGTGATGTAGTAACGAAGCCACCACTTTTCATTCACTGTCTCAGAAGTTTCAGAAAATATGTACTGAATTTCGTGTGCCCAAGTCTACAGTAAGCAAGACTGTGTCACCCTTCGATGGGCTGTGTTACATACAAATAAACAACAGCCACCACATAAGGAACAATCCAGGCAAGAAGTGAGCAAGTGATGAGCACTTCCAGGTCACAAACAGAATTAAGAGCAAAACCTGAAAGTCCTGGCTCTTGGAGCATCAGCAGTTTGAGAATACACTGTGACTCCATTTACTGGTGAGCACCCTCACTCTTCTCCCTCCTGATAAACACTGCACACACTTCTCACATTGCTATGAAAATGTGCACTGCTCTCACCTCAATAACGTTAGAGACAAGGTATGGCAGGGTTTTGTTCACTTTGATCTTCTCGCTGTTCTCTTTGATCTTGTCTTTCATGGCCTGGAGCTCATGGGTCACTCTCAGTACTTCGCTCTTCATGATCTGGAATCAGGACACAAAAGAGACAGGAATATTATCAGAAGACTAAAGCAAAAAAAAAAAAGGGGGGGGACACATTATTATGAAACAGTTATAAAAAACCATAAGTCTGAGGAAACAGTAGTTATAAAGAGAAACATAGTTTTTATTAAAAGAGGAAAAGCCAACAAATCAGCCAAAATTGGTTAGTCCAGTCCATTCTGGTCTCCAAATAACTGATATCCCTGAATAATTTCTTCCCAGTGTTAGTGGATAACCTTAGCCTGATCAACCCATCAGCTGAGAGGGTTGCAATATGACCTAGACAAAGATAAGAATTCAATAAAGCCACTGTGGTTTTCCTTTTAATATTTACAGATACACAGGTAACTAGACATATACACATGTACATATCTGTACACATTCACATACACACATTTTAAAATTATGTTTTGCTGGAGTTAAAGAACTGTGTGCTGGAAGCAATGACATGCCATAGCTTGGGAACAAACACCCAGAAAGACCTTAAAACAAGAGTGTTCCAAGAGTAAACTGAAACGTAAACAAAGTATGAATAGGGAACCGCAGAACTGTGGCTTGTGTCTACCAAGAGCAGTGGGATTAGCGGGTTTAACAGCATCTTTGCAAAGAGATGTACCACCTCTGCTTCCAGCAGAACAAATAAAAACTGAGGTGCTGTTTCTATAACACTACTCTGCTCTACAGAACCATGTGTATCAAGACCTACATATGACAAACATACCAGCTGCCTCTATCAGAGAATAATATATTTTGTTATCCTTAAAAGTAAAGCTTTCAACACTAGAGTAATATCCAGTACTTGTTCCCCACACAGACAGCCAGGTCCTTTGCAGTACAATGGAACGTGATCTCTAGTTCAAAGCAGGGTCAGTCGTGGGCTCTCACTGAGTTGCTCAGGGCTTCGCCCAGCTGAAATCTTGAAATCTTCCAAGGACAGAGACTATACAATTTCTCTGCCCAACTGCCCTCACAGTGACAAGGTCATCTGCATACCCCTCTGGAACTTCTCATTTTTCCAATTTATGGCCACTAATTTATGGTTTGAATTAACCTTGGCCACAGCTTCAATAAGACAGTAAGATATAAGTGCTTTCAATAGGAAAAAAAAGAAACCAAGCACACATCAGTAGCATGACAGAAAGCTCAAATTCTTACATCTTTATATATAAACTTTTCTGAGGCTTTTACTACTACTGTAGTCAATGGTTCAAGGTCTGTATGGAGACCAGCAAAGAGCGGTGTCCCTCAGGGGTCCATATTGAGACTGGTACCATTTCACATCTTCATTAATGACAGACAGTGGGACGGAGTGCACCCTCAGCAAGTTTGTTGACAACATCAAGCCGAGTGGTGTAGTTAACATGCATGAGGGACAGGATGCCATTCAGAGGGACCTTGATGAGCTTGTGAAATGGGCCTGCACAAAACTCACGAGGTTCAACAAAGCTGCAAAGTCTTCCACCTGTGTCAGTGCAATCCCAAGCACAAATACAGACTGGGGGATGAAGAGATTGAAAGCAGCCCTAAAGAAAAGGAGTTGGGGCTAATGGTGGATGAAAAGCTGGACCTGAGTCAGCAAGGTACACTGGCAGCCCAGAAGGCCAACTGTGTCCTGGGCTGCATCAAAAGAAGTGTGGCCAGCAGGCTGAATGAGATGGTTCTGCCCTTCTACTCCACTCTGGTGAGACCCTATCTGGAGTTACTGCATCCAGCTCTAGAGTTCTGGGCAAAGAAAGACATAGGCCTGTTGGAGCAAGGGCCACAAAAATGATCAGTGAGATAGAATACCTCTCCTATGAGGAAAAGCTGAGAGAGTTGAGGTTGTTGAGTCTGGAGAAGAGAAAGCTCTGGGGAGGTCTTATTGTGGCCCTTCAGTAGTCAAAGGGAGCTTATAAGAAAGACAGGCACAGTCTTTTTAGCAAGGCCTGTTGCGCTAGGACATGGGATAATGGTCTTAAACTAGAAGAGGGCAGATTCAGACTAGATAACAGGAAGATGCTTTTTTACAGTGAGAGTAAGGGTGGTGAGGCACTAGAACAGATTGCTCAGAGAGGTGGTAGATGTCCTGTCCCTGGAAACATTCAAGGCCAGACTGGATGAAGCTCTGAGCAACCTGATCTGGTTGAAGATGTCCCTGCTCACTGCAGCGGGGTAGGACAGGATGGGCTTTGAAGGTCCCTTCCAACCCAAACTATCCTATGATTCTACTAATTGTAATGGAAAACACCTATAAGAAAAGAATTTCCGTACTAATCAACTCCTTACCACAAGAAGGATGTTGAGGCTCTGGAGCGTGTGCAGAGAAGAGTGACAAAGCTGGTGAAGGGGCTGGAGAACAAGTCTTACGAGGAGTGACTGAGAGAGCTGGGGTTGTTTAGCCTGGAGAAGAGGAGGCTGAGGGGAGACCTTATTGCTCTCTACAACTACCTGAAGGGAGGTTGTGGAGAGGAGGGAGCTGGTCTCTTCTCCCTAGTGACAGGGGACAGGACAAGGGGGAATAGCCTCAAGCTCCACCAAGGGATGTTCAGGCTTGACATAAGTCAAAAATTCTTCACAGAAAGAGTCATTAGGCAATGGAACAGGCTACCCAGGGAAGTGGTTGACTCACCTTCCCTGGAGGCGTTTAAGGTGCAGGTGGATGAGGTACTGAGGGGCATGTTTTAGAGACTGGTGGGAATGGTTGGACTCAATGATCTGGTGGGTCTCTTCCAACCTGGTGATTCTATGAGCCAACAGTAAGTATGTTTATACCGAACACTAAAGCCATCAGCACAGGTCAGCATTGTCTGGCTGATGCTCACATATATTTTTCTCCCTTTCCTGGATAGTCAGTTTGAAAACAAAAAGTTTGTGAACCCCACCATAACTTCATGTTGTGAAGCAACCATAACACCAAATGATCTCAGGAGAACCAGTTACACCTGAACCTTACAAAATTCAAGGACAAATACAAAGCCCTGTATCTGGGAAGAACAAGCACCTTTCAGCGATACAGGCTGGCTGAGTAACAGCTGGGCTGAAAGGGACCTGGAGGTCTCCATGGACATCAAACACAAGCCAGCAATATGCCCTAATCACAAGGATGGTAAACAGCATCCTGAGATGTACTAATAAGCGTGTAGCCAACAGGTGACGGAAAGTGATCATCTCCCTCTACTCAACACTTGTTAGATCCTGTCTACAGTATTGCACTTTTGGCCCAGTTTTGCCCCCTCCATACAGCCATACAGGTCCACAACAACCTGGATAAACTGGACTGGGTTCAGCACAGGGCCACCAAGATGGTCAGAGTGCTGGAGCACAGGCCCTGTGAGAAGTAGCTCAGGAACTGGGCTCGTTCAGCTGGAGAAGAGAACTGCTGGGGAAGGTATCAAAAAGGCAGAACCAGTCCCTTCACCAAGTCTGCTTGTAACTTCAGGGAAAATATGGATATGGAAATAATTTTGTGTATATAAAGTTCTGAAATCACCAATTGGCAGAAGTACTCTGAGGACAAATCCCGAGTCTCCTCCAGCTCTGAATAGAGTGTACCTGCCTTAATGGTTAAATTAAACTGTTAAGTGTAAGTTCTTTGTAACCCAGGTGAGACCCTCTCTGCCTGGCTGCAGGACCCACTGGTGCTGGACTCTCTTGGGTACCCCCAGAAAATTTCTCCAGAGAGACTCACTTCCTCAACTGGATCTCTGCAGGGACAGATGGGAATCCTCAGATAAAAGGGTACATTTTAATTTTTCCCCTTGTGGAGTGACATTAATCATAGAAATTGGAACAGAGGCACTATATGTCACTTTGAAGTGAATGAGTGGTCTCTGTATGTTCTGAAGTGAACGACTTAATGTTGTTGTTGTGTGTGTGTTATTTTTGTGGTGATAATGTGAAAAGCCAACTCCAATTATCACTACCGATTTGATTATTAAGAATGAGATATTTGTGCAGTATTGTATGCGTTTTGTTGTAAAAATGACGGTGAATCTTGTCCAGATTGTACATGAATTATTGTGGGTAACAAATAGTTGAAATCTGGATTGTCCTGACTGTAAGATCCAGGACAACAAGGAAAAATCTGCCTATGCAGTGCAAGCAATTTGCGGTTGGAGAGCCAAAACACAGAACCCATAAGATAAGAAACTGGCAGGGTGGCTGCACTTTAAAGAAAAGCCAGCTGAGATATATTTTGGATCCTTAAGATCTTAAATCATAAGGGGATCAGTGGTCCACCGAGCGGTGAACAAAGAAGTAAACCTTGATAAAAGCTTTTTAATAATCATTGGTGGCTGGTGTATGAGCTTGATCACGAGAAAAGTAGCCTTGTTGTAATTAATGTTATTCTTGAAGTGTGAGGAGAATTGAGAGAAGCAATTTGTGCAGATACGTTTTCCAGTTTGCAAAATCACCTGAAGCAGTAAGAAAAACGTGACATGAGAATGGGGTCTGGAATTAAGCAATAATCAATGTGCGTACTGCAAGGAAATCAGAATCGGGTGCTGTAACTGAGCTTAAGTGACTGCAAAAATTACCGTGGAGGATCCACTGGTTAAAGTAAGTTGGAGAATATGAATGAAAAAGTTATGTTCTTGATAGATACAGGAGCCTCTGTGTAAACCAGCAACTGATTCCTATAGATCAAAATGAAATACTGTGAATGTAATAGGAGCTGCTGGCCAAACTTAGAAAGCATTCTTTGTGCAGTCTGCTAAGTATGAACTAGTAAACAAGTGTCCCTAGACCTTAATGAGAGATTTACTAAAGCAGTTAAGAGATGGAAAAAATATTTGGGGCAGGAGGTACAAAATTTAAAGTCATCAACTAATCAAAGTATTGAGTTTGTCTTTAAGACAGGTGGAAAGAACACCGGTAACAGCAGAGATTCTGGAACACGTTTATCCAGGCATGTGGACTTCTGAGATATCTGAAAGACTAGAAATCTAGACGTATGAAAAGGTAACACCCTCTGTGATTCGAAAATCACAAAGAGGATAAAAATTATTATTGACAGTATGGGTTAATAAAGAATATAAGATAGAATATGATGCTCCAATATTTCCTGTGAAGAAACTAGATAAAAAAATCTACATCCAGTGGTGACAAATCCCTGTACCTTGCCAACCAATTAAAAATCAATTGTAGCTTACTGTACTGGATTTGAAAGATGCCTTCTTCTGCTTGATATTGGCTGAAAGCAAAAAGTGACTTCCTTTTGAATAAGAAAACCCTGAAACTGATAGTAAACCACAACTAATCTAAACAGTATTGCTTTAAAGTGCTGAAAACAGCAGAACTATTTTTGAGAACCAGCTACCTCAAAACCTGGAAACATGAGACTGGAACCCTGCTGCAGTATGTGACCTCCTGAGAGTTACATAAACAGAAGAGGACTGTGAGCGATGGACTGCAAGTCTATTGAACTTTTGGACTAAGCAGGTATCAGGACTTTCAGCAGAAGGCCCAGCCTATGCAGCGACAACTTGCTTACCTTGGATTTGAGATCTCCAGAAGACAGAGACAGCCCAAAAGGAAGCTATTTGTTGCACATTCATGCCAGGAATGGTAAAGGAACTCAGAATCTTTCTGGGAATGACAGGTTGGTGTTTATGGAAAGCTCATGAAAGACAGGGGATGGCCCTAGGAGTGCTGACACAGCAGCTAAGCCCCTCTAAAAAAGGGCTGTAGCCTACTTCTCTTGGATGGTCTGGATGCCTACAGGCAGATGCAGCGGCAGTTCTGGATATACAATAAGCCCGAGAATTCACTACAGGCCAAAAATGACTGTCATGGTGTCATGCACAATCTCAGTGGTGTTCGGGTGGAAAAGTCACTGGCTTTCCCCCTCTAGATCAAGATGTGAATATAATCACCACTAACACTGTGAATCCAGCATCTTTCCTTAGGGGAGCTGCTCTAGAACCAGTGAGACACAGAAGATTCCTGGTACACTGACAGAAGCAGCATTGTGGAGCAAGGACATCACAAGGCTAGATATGCAGTGGTTATCACCAGAGAAGTGATTGAAGCCAGACCACTACCCCAGGAACATCAGCCCAGAAAGCCAAAATAATTGCCTCAACTCAAGCACTGGAATTAGCAAAAGGATCACACACTACAAAGGTCAACAAAGAAGTAATGCTGGACGGAAAGTTAGCAAAAAATTGGCAGGAGATTTTGAGGCCAGGATGGCTGCAGAAAAATGCAGAAATAAAATCTACTTTGATTCCAGATGGTAAAATTCAAATCTCTGATTCTGATTAAAATTGGATAAATATTCAAGGGAAGACAGAAAATTGATTATCAATACGGCAGGAAAACAAACCTTACCTTTTGAGGTATGAATTACAGGAATGCAAATAGATCTCTCTGAACTCTCAATAAAATGGGAGGAGCACACTGGTGTTCATTAGCATTAACAGATACTTTCTCAGGCTAGCCAGAAGCTTTGTTGGTTAAAATTATGCCTCGTTTAGACGGCCTGCAGTAATATTGTCAGGCAGAGGTACGTATTTGTGCTAAAATGGTAAAAGATTAATGAAATTTTAAGAACTGATTGGCAGTTACATTCTCCATACTGACCACAGGCCTGAGGCCAGGTAGAGAAAATGAATCACTGCATTGTTGCTGATAAAACAGCAATCAGCTAAAGTTTGTCAAGAAGCCAATCTATATTGGCATCAAGCACTTCTTTTGGCCTTGCTTAAGTCTTGAAATAATGAAAGTAAAGTATTAGCCTGTATACCAATTACAGTATACAGAAGAAGATCTCACAGTATTAGGTGAGAATTTGCCTAATCAGCTAACAAAACTAGCTGAACTTGTTTGAGGAACAAACAAAATAAAACAAGCTACATGACATAGAAATTTGAAATCAATCTGTACATCCCTTTATACCCGGAGATGAGTTTTTTGTTAAAGACTTCACACAAAAAACACCGGGAGAACAGTGGAATACGAAGTATTGCTAACAGCCTCCGCAGCAGTCGGGATGGAAGAACTTGGATCAAGTGAAGAAAACCACCTACCGGTCAGTGGACAACAAAACGCTTAACATCTTTAAAAATTAAGGCTAACTAAAGTGAATTGTAATATTATTGTTAACGTGTCCATTAAAAGAAGCCTTATTTTCCCATAGGTTGGATGCTTCTGTAAACACTTGGGGAAACTTGCATCCACGCTAGGAGGGCTCCGTAGAACAACCGCCCAGCCTCCCCGGGCTCTTTTACTTTACTACTTTGGCCCTTCGTTCGGGGGTGGCTGTGCCTCGGCCCAGTTCCCTCGGTCCTACCTTGATCTCGTTGTCGAGAAGACGCGTTCGCTGCACGATCTCTTCCGTGGACATCTTCAGCACCTCCTCGCCGACGCCATCCTGCGGGGGTACAACGACAGTGTCACCCCCGGCCCGTGCTGGACCCAGTCCCGGTCCCAGCCCCGGTTCTCACCTCGGACTCGTCCCACACCGACGCCATCTTCCACCCGCAGGGCCAACGGATGCCTGGCGGCAGATTCGCCACGGCTCACCCCAGGGAGCGCGTCGGGGAAGCAGCGGGAAAAGCAGCGCGGGAATCCTGCACCCGTTTGTTTTCCTCGTCCCAGTCGTGCCCCTCGGTGCCCAACCGCGGCCCCTGCGCCGGGGAGCGCGGCCTGGTAGTTCTGACGAATCTGCCGCCGGGAGATCCGCGCGGGTCATGTGACAGCGCCCAAATGTGCTGAGCGATGGCCCCGCCGCCATCTTGGGGAGGAGCAAGGGCGGGGCCGCGAAGAGAGGCGGGGCCATAGTGGGAGGGCGCGCGTGACAGACAGG